>JAQOWZ010000055.1:1143512-1549276 GCA_035578165.1 Stenolophus ochropezus | reverse complement strand
TTTTTCTATCTCAGAGTTGTAAGCTTCATTGGCTGGATTCTAGAATACCTACCACACTTGAAATAGCAATTTTCTTGTTGCAATGTTTTCTTTTACCTAAATTATGATAAAAAATCATAAAATTCAGGCGCGGAAGCAAATATTTATATGATTTTTTACAAAAATTAAGTCAGATTTTACATATTCTTAAAATGGATATTTTTGTTAATACATTCATAAACATGCTTTTGGACCTATACTGTGGATAAAATATGATGAAAAAATTATAAAATTCGGGCGCGGAAGCAAATATTTATATGATTTTTTACAAAAAAAAGTTATATTTTACCTATTTTTGATTAATAGGTTGTATATTGTAAGCTTCATTGGCTGGATTCTAGAATACCTACCACACTTGAAATAGCAATTTTCTTGTTGCAATGTTTTCTTTTACCTAAATTATGATCAAAAATCATGAAATTCGGACGCGAAAGCAAATATTTATATGATTTTTTACAAAAATAAAGTCTGATTTTACCTATTCTTGAAATGGATATTTTTGTTAAAACATTCATAAACATGCTTTTGGACCTATACTGCGGATAAAATATGATGAAAAATTATAAACTTCGGGCGCGCAAACAAATATTTTTATGATTTTTTTACAAAAAAAATCAGATTTTACCTATTTTTGATGAATACGTTGTATATTGTAAGCTACATGGGCTGGATTCTAGAATACCTAACACACTTGAAATAGCAATTTTCTTGTTGCAATGGTTTCTTTTAGCTAAAATATGATAAAAAATCGTAAAATTTGGGCGCCTAAGCAAATATTTATATGATTTTTTACAAAAATAAAGTCAGATTTTACATATTTTTAAAATGAATATTTTTGTTAAAACGTTCATAAACATGCTTTTGGACCTATACTATGGATAAAATATGATGAAAAATTATAAAATTCGAGCGCAGAAGCAAATATTTATATAATTTTTTACAAAAATAAAGTCAGATTTTACCTATTTTTGATGAATACGTTGTATATTGTAAGCTACATGGGCTAGATTCTAGAATACCTAACACACTTGAAATAGCAATTTTCTTGTTGCAATGTTTTCTTTTAGCTAAAATATGATGAAAAATCATAAAATTTGGGTGCGGAAGCAAATATTTATATGATTTTTTACAAAAATAAATTCAGATTTTACATATTTTTGAAATGGATATTTTTGTTAAAACGTTCATAAACATGCTTTTGGACCTATACTATGGATAAAATATGATGAAAAATTATAAAATTCGAGCTCGGAAGCAAATATTTATATAATTTTTTACAAAAATAAAGTGAGATTTTACCTATTTTTGATGAATACGTTGTATATTGTATGCTTCTTTGGCTGGATTCTAGAATACCTAACGCACTGGAAATAGCAATTTTCTTGTTGCAATGTTTTCTTTTAGCTAAAATATGATGAAAATTCATAAAATTCGGACGCGGAAGCAAATATTTATATGATTTTTTACAAAAATAAAGTCAGATTTTACCTATTTTTGATGAATACTTTGTATATTGTAAGCTACATGGGCTGGATTCTAGAATACCTAACGCACTGGAAATAGCAATTTTCTTGTTGCAATGTTTTCTTTTAGCTAAAATATGATGAAAATTCATAAAATTCGGACGCGGAAGCAAATATATGATTTTTTACAAAAATAAAGTCTGATTTTACCTATTTTTGAAATGGATATTTTTGTTAAAACATTCATAAACATGCTTTTGGACCTATACTGCGGATAAAATATGATGAAAAATTATAAAATTCGGGCGCGCAAACAAATATTTTTATGATTTTTTACAAAAAAAAAGTCAGATTTTACCTATTTTTGATGAATACGTTGTATATTGTAAGCTTCATTGGCTGGATTCTAGATTACCTACCACACTTGAGATAGCAATTTTCTTGTAACAATGTTGTCTTTTACCTAAATTATGATAAAAAATCATAAAATTCAGGCGCGGAAGCAAATATTTATATGATTTTTTACAAAAATAATGTCAGATTTTACATATTCTTCAAATGGATATTTTTGTTAATACATTCATAAACATGCTTTTGGACCTATACTGTGGTTAAAATATGATGAAAAATTATAAAATTCGGGCGCGGAAGCAAATATTTATATGATTTTTTACAAAAAAAAGTTAGATTTTACCTATTTTTGATGAATACGTTGTATATTGTAAGCTTCATTGGCTGGATTCTAGAATTCGTACCACACTTGAAATAGCAATTTTCTTGTTGCAATGTTTTTCTTTTACCTAAATTATGATCAAAAATCATAAAATTCGGACGCGGAAGCAAATATTTATAAGATTTTTTACAAAAATAAAGTCTGATTTTACCTATTCTTGAAATGGATATTTTTGTTAAAACATTCATAAACATGCTTTTGGACCTATACTGCGGATAAAATATGATGAAAAATTATAAAATTCGGGCGCGCAAACAAATATTTTTATGATTTTTTACAAAAAAAAAGTCAGATTTTACCTATTTTTGATGAATACGTTTGTATATTGTAAGCTACATGGGCTGGATTCTAGAATACCTAACACACTTGAAATAGCAATTTTCTTGTTGCAATGTTTTCTTTTAGCTAAAATATGATGAAAAATCATAAAATTTGGGCGCGGAAGCAAATATTTATATGATTTTTTACAAAAATAAAATCAGATTTTACATATTTTTGAAATGGATATTTTTGTTAAAACGGTCATAAACATGCTTTTGGACCTATACTATGGATAAAATATAATGAAAAATTATAAAATTCGAGCTCGGAAGCAAATATTTATATAATTTTTTACAAAAATAAAGTGAGATTTTACCTATTTTTGATGAATACCTTGTATATTGTAAGCTACATGGGCTGGATTCTAGAATACCTAACACACTTGAAATAGCAATTTTCTTGTTGCAATGTTTTTTTTTACCTAAATGAATATGATAAAAAATTATAAAATTCGGGCGCGAAAGCAAATATTTATATGATTTTTTACAAAAAATTCAGATTTTACCAATTTTTGATGAATACGTTGTATATTGTAAGCTTCATTGGCTGGATTCTGGAATACCTACCACACTTGAAATAGCAATTTTCTTGTTGCAATGTTTTCTTTTACCTAAATTATGATGATAAAATCATAAAATTCGGGCGCGGAAGCAAATATTTATATGATTTTTTACAAAAATAAAGTCAGATTTTACTTATTCTTGAAAAAGATATATTTGTTAAAACATTCATAAACATGCTTTTGGACCTATACTGTGGATAAAATATGATGAAAAATTATAAAATTCGGGCGCGGAAGCAAATATTTATATGATTTTTTACAAAAAAAAGTCAGATTATACATATTTTTGATGAATACGTTGTATATTGTAAGCTACATGGGCTGGATTCTAGAATACCTAACACACTTGAAATAGCAATTTTCTTGTTGCAATGTTTTCTTTTCGCTAAAATATGATGAAAAATCATAAAATTCGGGCGCGGAAGCAAATATTTATACGTATTTTTACAAAAATAAAGTCAGATTTTACATATTTTTGAAATGGATATATTTGTTAAAACTTTCATAAACATTCTTTTGGACCTATACTATGGAAAAAATATGATGAAAAATTATAAAATTCGAGCGCGGAAACAAATATTTATATGATTTTTTACAAAAAAAAAGTCAGATTTTACCTATTTTTGATGAATACGTTGTATATTGTAAGCTTCATTTGCTGGATTCTGGAATACCTACCACACTTGAAATAGCAATTTTCTTGTTGCAATGTTCTCTTTCACCTAACTTATGATGAAAAATCATAAAATTCGGGCGCGGAAGCAAATATTTATATGATTTTTTACAAAAATAAAGTCAGATTTTACCTATTTTTGATGAATACGTTGTATATTGTAAGCTTCATTGGCTGGATTCTAGAATACGTAACACACTTGAAATAGCATTTTTATTGTTGCAATGTTATCTTTTAGCTAAAATATGATAAAAAATCATAAAATTCAGGCGCGGAAGCAAATATTTATATGATTTTTTACAAAAATAAAGTCAGATTTTACATATTCTTGAAATGGATATTTTTGTTAATACATGCATAAACATGCTTTTGGACCTATACTGTGGATAAAATATGATGAAAAATTATAAAATTCGGGCGCGGAAGCAAATATTTATATGATTTTTTACAAAAAAAAGTTAGATTTTACCTATTTTTGATGAATACGTTGTATATTGTAAGCTTCATTGGCTGGATTCTAGAATACCTACCACACTTGAAATAGCAATTTTCTTGTTGCAATGTTTTCTTTTACCTAAATTATGATCCAAAATCATAAAATTCGGACGCGGAAGCAAATATTTATATGATTTTTTACAAAAATAAAGTCTGATTTTACCTATTCTTGAAATGGATATTTTTGTTAAAACATTCATAAACATGCTTTTGGACCTATACTGCGGATAAAATATGATGAAAAATTATAAAATTCGGGCGCGCAAACAAATATTTTTATGATTTTTTACAAAAAAAAAGTCAGATTTTACCTATTTTTGATGAATACGTTGTATATTGTAAGCTACATGGGCTGGATTCTAGAATACCTAACACACTTGAAATAACAATTTTCTTGTTGCAATGTTTTCTTTTAGCTAAAATATGATGAAAAATCATAAAATTTGGGCGCGGAAGCAAATATTTATATGATTTTTTACAAAAATAAAGTCAGATTTTACATATTTTTGAAATGGATATTTTTGTTAAAACGTTCATAAACATGCTTTTGGACCTATACTATGGATAAAATATGATGAAAAATTATAAAATTTGAGCTCGGAAGCAAATATTTATATAATTTTTTACAAAAATAAAGTGAGATTTTACCTATTTTTGATGAATACCTTGTATATTGTAAGCTACATGGGCTGGATTCTAGAATACCTAACACACTTGAAATAGCAATTTTCTTGTTGCAATGTTTTTTTTACCTAAATGAATATGATAAAAAATTATAAAATTCGGGCGCGAAAGCAAATATTTATATGATTTTTTACAAAAAATTCAGATTTTACCAATTTTTGATGAATACGTTGTATATTGTAAGCTTCATTGGCTGGATTCTGGAATACCTACCACACTTGAAATAGCAATTTTCTTGTTGGAATGTTTTCTTTCACCTAAATTATGATGATAAAATCATAAAATTCGGGCGCGGAAGCAAATATTTATATGATTTTTTACAAAAATAAAGTCAGATTTTACTTATTCTTGAAAAAGATATATTTGTTTAAAACATTCATAAACATGCTTTTGGACCTATACTGTGGATAAAATATGATGAAAAATTATAAAATTTCGGGCGCGGAAGCAAATATTTATATGATTTTTTACAAAAAAAAGTCAGATTATACCTATTTTTGATGAATACGTTGTATATTGTAAGCTACATGGGCTGGATTCTAGAATACCTAACACACTTGAAATAGCAATTTTCTTGTTGCAATGTTTTCTTTTCGCTAAAATATGATGAAAAATCATAAAATTCGGGCGCGGAAGCATATATTTATACGTATTTTTACAAAAATAAAGTCAGATTTTACATATTTTTGAAATGGATATATTTGTTAAAACTTTCATAAACATGCTTTTGGACCTATACTATGGAAAAAATATGATGAAAAATTATAAAATTCGAGCGCGGGAAACAAATATTTATATGATTTTTTACAAAAAAAAAGTCAGATTTTACCTATTTTTGATGAATACGTTGTATATTGTAAGCTTCATTTGCTGGATTCTGGAATACCTACCACACTTGAAATAGCAATTTTCTTGTTGCAATGTTCTCTTTCACCTAAATTATGATGAAAAATCATAAAATTCGGGCGCGGAAGCAAATATTTATATGATTTTTTACAAAAATAAAGTCAGATTTTACCTATTTTTGATGAATACGTTGTATATTGTAAGCTTCATTGGCTGGATTCTAGAATACGTAACACACTTGAAATAGCATTTTTATTGTTGCAATGTTATCTTTTAGCTAAAATATGATAAAAAATCATAAAATTCAGGCGCGGAAGCAAATATTTATATGATTTTTTACAAAAATAAAGTCAGATTTTACATATTCTTGAAATGGATATTTTTGTTAATACATGCATAAACATGCTTTTGGACCTATACTGTGGATAAAAATATGATGAAAAATTATAAAATTCGGGCGCGGAAGCAAATATTTATATGATTTTTTACAAAAAAAAGTTAGATTTTACGTTGAATTTAGCGTCCACTCGTTGTAGTTTTAGGAAAAGATAGTCGGAATTTGGACATCGGGTGAAAAAAATTTTTTATACCATTTCCTTAGATTTTACCTATTTTTGATGAATACGTTGTATATTGTAAGCTTCATTGGCTGGATTCTAGAATACCTACCACACTTGAAATAGCAATTTTCTTGTTGCAATGTTTTCTTTTACCTAAATTATGATCAAAAATCATAAAATTCGGACGCAGAAGCAAATATTTATATGATTTTTTAGAAAAATAAAGTCTGATTTTACCTATTCTTGAAATGGATATTTTTGTTAAAACATTCATAAACATGCTTTTGGACCTATACTGCGGATAAAATATGATGAAAAATTATAAAATTCGGGCGCGCAAACAAATATTTTTATGATTTTTACAAAAAAAAAAGTCAGATTTTACCTATTTTTGGTGAATACGTTGTATATTGTAAGCTACATGGGCTGGATTCTAGAATACCTAACACATTTGAAATAAAAATATTTTTTGTTGCAATGGTTTCTTTTAGCTAAAATATGATGAAAAATCATAAAATTTGGGCGCCTAAGCAAATATTTATATGATTTTTTACAAAAATAAAGTCAGATTTTACATATTTTTGAAATGGATATTTTTGTTAAAACGTTCATAAACATGCTTTTGAACCTATACTATGGATAAAATATGATGAAAAATTATAAAATTCGAGCGCAGAAGCAAATATTTATATAATTTTTTACAAAAATAAAGTCAGATTTTACCTATTTTTGATGAATACGTTGTATATTGTAAGCTACATGGGCTAGATTCTAGAATACCTAACACACTTGAAATAGCAATTTTCTTGTTGCAATGTTTTCTTTTAGCTAAAATATGATGAAAAATCATAAAATTTGGGCGCGGAAGCAAATATTTATATGATTTTTTACAAAAATAAATTCAGATTTTACATATTTTTGAAATGGATATTTTTGTTAAAACGTTCATAAACATGCTTTTGGACCTATACTATGGATAAAATATGATGAAAAATTATAAAATTCGAGCTCGGAAGCAAATATTTATATAATTTTTTACAAAAATAAAGTGAGATTTTACCTATTTTTGATGAATACGTTGTATATTGTATGCTTCTTTGGCTGGATTCTAGAATATCTACCACACCTGAAATAGCAATTTTCTTGTTGCAATGTTTTCTTTTACCTAAATTATGATGAAAAATCATAAAATTCGGACGGGGAAGCAAATATTTATATGATTTTTTACAAAAAAAAGTTAGATTTTATCTATTCTTGAAATGGATATTTTTGTTAATACATGCATAAACATGTATTTGGACCTATACTGTGGATAAAATATGATGAAAAATTATAAAATTCGGGCGCGGAAGCAAATATTTATATGATTTTTTACAAAAAAAAGTTAGATTTTATCTATTTTTGATGAATACGTTGTATATTGTAAGCTTCATTGGCTGGATTCTAGAATACCTACCACACTTGAAATAGCAATTTTCTTGTTGCAATGTTTTCTTTTACCTAAATTATGATCAAAAATCATAAAATTCGGACGCAGAAGCAAATATTTATATGATTTTTTACAAAAATAAAGTCTGATTTTACCTATCCTTGAAATGGATATTTTTGTTAAAACATTCATAAACATGCTTTTGGACCTATACTGCGGATAAAATATGATGAAAAATTATAAAATTCGGGCGCGCAAACAAATATTTTTATGATTTTTACAAAAAAAAAGTCAGATTTTACCTATTTTTGATGAATACGTTGTATATTGTAAGCTACATGGGCTGGATTCTAGAATACCTAACACACTTGAAATAAAAATATTTTTTGTTGCAATGGTTTCTTTTAGCTAAAATATGATGAAAAATCATAAAATTTGGGCGCCTAAGCAAATATTTATATGATTTTTTACAAAAATAAAGTCAGATTTTACAAATTTTTGAAATGGATATTTTTGTAAAACGTTCATAAACATGCTTTTGGACCTATACTATGGATAAAATATGATGAAAAATTATAAAATTCGAGCGCAGAAGCAAATATTTATAATTTTTTACAAAAATAAAGTCAGGTTTTACCTATTTTTGATGAATACGTTGTATATTGTAAGCTACATGGGCTAGATTCTAGAATACCTAACACACTAGAAATAGCAATTTTCTTGTTGCAATGTTTTCTTTTAGCTAAAATATGATGAAAAATCATAAAATTTGGGCGCGGAAGCAAATATTTATATGATTTTTTACAAAAATAAAGTCAGATTTTACATATTTTTGAAATGGATATTTTTGTTAAAACGTTCATAAACATGCTTTTGGACCTATACTATGGATAAAATATGATGAAAAATTATAAAATTCGAGCTCGGAAGCAAATATTTATATAATTTTTTACAAAAATAAAGTGAGATTTGACCTATTTTTGATGAATACGTTGTATATTGTATGCTACTTTGGCTGGATTCTAGAATACCTACCACACTTGAAATAGCAATTTTCTTGTTGCAATGTTTTCTTTTACCTAAATTATGATGAAAAATTATAAAATTCGGGCGCGGAAGCAAATATTTATATAATTTTTTACAAAAATAAAGTCAGATTTTACCTATTTTTGATGAATACGTTGTATATTGTAAGCTTCATTGGCTGGATTCTAGAATACCTACCACACTTGAAATAGCAATTTTCTTGTTGCAATGTTTTCTTTTACCTAAATTATGATAAAAAATCATAAAATTCAGGCGCGGAAGCAAATATTTATATGATTTTTTACAAAAATTAAGTCAGATTTTACATATTCTTAAAATGGATATTTTTGTTAATACATTCATAAACATGCTTTTGGACCTATACTGTGGATAAAATATGATGAAAAATTATAAAATTCGGGCGCGGAAGCAAATATTTATATGATTTTTTACAAAAAAAAGTTATATTTTACCTATTTTTGATTAATAGGTTGTATATTGTAAGCTTCATTGGCTGGATTCTAGAATACCTACCACACTTGAAATAGCAATTTTCTTGTTGCAATGTTTTCTTTTACCTAAATTATGATCAAAAATCATGAAATTCGGACGCGAAAGCAAATATTTATATGATTTTTTACAAAAATAAAGTCTGATTTTACCTATTCTTGAAATGGATATTTTTGTTAAAACATTCATAAACATGCTTTTGGACCTATACTGCGGATAAAATATGATGAAAAATTATAAACTTCGGGCGCGCAAACATATATTTTTATGATTTTTTACAAAAAAAATCAGATTTTACCTATTTTTGATGAATACGTTGTATATTGTAAGCTACATGGGCTGGATTCTAGAATACCTAACACACTTGAAATAGCAATTTTCTTGTTGCAATGGTTTCTTTTAGCTAAAATATGATAAAAAATCATAAAATTTGGGCGCCTAAGCAAATATTTATATGATTTTTTACAAAAATAAAGTCAGATTTTACATATTTTTGAAATGAATATTTTTGTTAAAACGTTCATAAACATGCTTTTGGACCTATACTATGGATAAAATATGATGAAAAATTATAAAATTCGAGCGCAGAAGCAAATATTTATATAATTTTTTACAAAAATAAAGTCAGATTTTACCTATTTTTGATGAATACGTTGTATATTGTAAGCTACATGGGCTAGATTCTAGAATACCTAACACACTTGAAATAGCAATTTTCTTGTTGCAATGTTTTCTTTTAGCTAAAATATGATGAAAAATCATAAAATTTGGGTGCGGAAGCAAATATTTATATGATTTTTTACAAAAATAAATTCAGATTTTACATATTTTTGAAATGGATATTTTTGTTAAAACGTTCATAAACATGCTTTTGGACCTATACTATGGATAAAATATGATGAAAAATTATAAAATTCGAGCTCGGAAGCAAATATTTATATAATTTTTTACAAAAATAAAGTGAGATTTTACCTATTTTTGATGAATACGTTGTATATTGTATGCTTCTTTGGCTGGATTCTAGAATACCTACCACACCTGAAATAGCAATTTTCTTGTTGCAATGTTTTCTTTTACCTAAATTATGATGAAAAATCATAAAATTCGGGCGCGGAAGCAAATATTTATATGATTTTTTACAAAAATAAAGTCAGATTTTACCTATTTTTGATGAATACGTTGTATATTGTAAGCTTCATTGGCTGGATTCTAGAATACCTACCACACTGGAAATAGCAATTTTCTTGTTGCAATGTTTTCTTTTAGCTAAAATATGATGAAAATTCATAAAATTTGGGCGCCTAAGCAAATATTTATATGATTTTTTACAAAAATAATTTCAGATTTTACATATTTTTGAAATGGATATTTTTGTTAAAACGTTCATAAACATGCTTTTGGACCTATACTATGGATAAAATATGATGAAAAATTATAAAATTCGAGCTCGGAAGCAAATATTTATATAATTGTTTACAAAAATAAAGTGAGATTTGACCTATTTTTGATGAATACGTTGCATATTGTATGCTTCTTTGGCTGGATTCTAGAATACCTACCACTAGACCTGACACTTTTATGCACTTAAAAGTGACAAAATATGCACATAAAATGGTGTCAAATTTTAAGAATATATGCATTAAAAATATAATTTTATGCAAATAAAACTCATTTTATGCACATAAAACTCATTTTATGTTTTTATTTTATATTTCCAAAACTACATATAAAATACAAAAACTGATAAACATGAATGCATAACAAAAATTGCACTGAACATAAGAAAAACATTTTAATGTTAAACTATAATTATTTTTCAAACATCGGATAGATCAATAATATAATGCAATACTTTAAAAAACAAAAATTCAATTAAATATTTAAGTTTTTGTTACAGTAACAAATTAAATATTTTTCAATATTAATATTAGTAATTGAATGACGTCTATCTGATAAAATGTGTTTATAATTTGAAAAGGAACGTTCTACATCACATGAAGTAACAGGGGCAAATTTGAAGTTAGCTACTAAATGTTTAATATTGTCATATTCAATCAATTTTATATTTTTTTCGTTACCCTCCAAAACTGAAGATATATTTTTTAAAGTGGTATAACCGGGGTTTTTTGTCAGAACAGCTGTAAATTTATCTTTAATAATTTTACTATAAGGACCTGGTACCTTTGTAATTTGTGCTTTGGCGTTTTCAATTAATTTAATTGCACTGGTTAATTCCAAATTTTGTGATTCTAATGTTTTTATTGTATTTGAAAGAAATACAAAATGTGCTTTAATGAATTGCAACTGAGCTTCAATTTCTGGTTGCGACAGTAGTTTTTTACATTCAACAATTGCAGCAGAGTCTGAGTTAAATGAATCTACTACCATCTTAAATGCTGCATAGTGGTCTGCATAATATTTTACAGCATCTAGCCACGTTCCCCATCGAGTGACTATTGGTTCTGGTGGCAATGGAATTCCAGGGCACATATCGCGAAATGCTTCGTTTCACAAAGGTGACTTTAAAAAAACTTTCTTCCCATTATTAAGTAAAATATTAATTTTTGGGTTAGAGGAACGTACTGCTTCAGCTACCAGGTTAAGAGCATGCGCTAAACATGTTACGTGGATTAAGTCTGGGTAGAAAACCTTAAGTGTTTGACCAGCTTTTATCATATAAGGTGCCCCGTCAGTAACCATAAGAATGATTTTATTATTGTACTGCGTATCTCCATTAAATAAAAATAACAGCCCTTCATTTACAAAACGCGACACAGTTGCAAAATTAGTTTTTTCTAAGACCTTCGACTGCAATAAATACGAGTTGGTATTAGAATCTCCATTCAACTTCCCAACTATTAAATTTGCTACATATTCTCCCCTGCTGTTGGTGGTTTCATCAACAGTAAACCACAAATATTGATTTCTTATTTCTTCTCTAATTTGGTTAATTACTTCTTCGTATATTTTATTGACATAACTGCTTCGAAGAATAGTTTGTGACGGAATAGACTGAGATGTATACTTTTCCAGAAATTTTCTAAAAATCGCATTTTCTAATTTGTATATCGGTATATTTGCACAAATTAAAGCCTCACACAAATCTCTGTATTACTCAAATTCAATTCCTTGTTATTATTAGTTTCGGTCAAAAATTTCTGAGTTAGGTTACTTGAACGTTGTTTCTGGCTTTTATGTTTCGATCCAGCTATGTGCTGGTCAATTTGCGATTTTCTGTCACATGAGATCTGTTATATGATAAAATATATTAGACAATATTATTTGCAAAAATAGTTTTGAATTTTACTTACAGTTTTGGAACATGATTTACAAAACACAATTTTTCCTTTTAATATTAAAGAAGAATCCATACGAATCCATTGTTCAATTAAATTACTTCTATTAGTTTTCACTTTTCCCATTGCATTTATTTTTTTAATATAAAAATATATTATTTCAATGCCTCGTTTGATGGGACAACGAAGTCTACGTTCTACGCCAAACAAAGTTAACACTACAAAACAACTGTGAAGAGAGCTAAAGGAACTCTTACAGACCTGCGCTGTACTACAAAACACTGGTGGAGAAAATAGCGCGAATTTTGAATAGACTGCATCTAACGAAAACGTGCAAGATATTTTCGATTATTTATTAAATTTGTCCGAGAAATCTGTTAACGAACGATGCAACGTTGTACATCGCAATATTTGAATATTGACTTGAACCGCTTTAACGAAATAACTGATTTCTCGCATATATAAAAATAAAATTTATAAAACGCATTCCAAATTGTGGTTAAGTGACGTCTATTCATTTTAATCCGCTAGTGTCAAGTTATGGACTCATCCAACGACAATATACATAGCTAGACAAAACATCCCCTATCCTTCCGTATTGAATGTTTTGTTTTCGGTAAGCCAGAAAAAGAAAATAGAGAAAGATGTATAATAAAAGTATTGTTCGAGCTTTGCTCGCTAGAGGCATCAGTGTAGTTGTCATTATTTTCTGTTATTTATTATTATTTACGGTTTTTGTTTTATCAACGATTCATTAGATTTAATTATTTCTGAAAGACATTAATTTAAAAGTTCCAATTCTAATGTCAATCTTAAAAGCACTGGCGCCTCTAGTGAGCAATACTCAAACAATACTAGTAGACATATGTCATATGTCTATCTCTATTTTTTCTGTTTGGTTTACCGAAAACAAAACATACCAAGAAAAGTTTTGTCTAGTTATATTTTCTCGTTGGATTCATCCGTTTAATTCTGTAAGTTCACAAGTTACCAACATAAAGACAAAAATTTAAAATTTAATGAAAAAAAATAAATTTAATAAACATATAATAATTTGCTAAAAAAATATACACGAAAACAAAAAATATGCTCAAAATATACTCAAAAATCTAAAAATATGCACAAAATAGTAAAATATGCATAATATTATGAATTATGCATTTTTATGCACTGTCATATTGAAAATATAAGTTACATTTTGTTTGATTCGTCCAGAAATCAAGGTCTAATAGAAATATGTATTAGCAAACAAAATATGCATTTGCATAAAAGTGTCAGCTCTACATATCAGTGAAGAAGAAATTTTTAAACATTTATGTAACTTAAATGTAAATAAAGGCAGTGGTCCTGACAAAATACACCCTGTGTTTATACGAAATTGCGCTCAATACCTTACTTACCCACTTTTCCTTTTATTTAACAAGTCCTTGAAAGATAGTGTATTTCCTGACATGTGGAAAGTGTCACATATAACGCCAATTTTTAAATCTGGAGATAAAAGCAATATATGTAATTATAGAACTATTTCCATACTTTCTTGCTTCGGTAAAATTTTTGAATCCTTAGTCGTTGATAAAATTAAATCTAATTACAATAGTATCATTATTCCTCAACAAACTGGATTTTGTTCTAAAAAATCGATTTTAAATAACTTAATACCTTTCACTGAATTTATCAGCAGTCGTATGGATAACAGAATTCCGGTGGATGTGATGTATACTGATTTTAGTAAAGCCTTCGATAAAGTCAACCATAATAAACTAATTGCTGCAGTGTTGTCTTACGGTATTCATGGTTCACTCTTACGTTGGATTGACTCTTATATTAGAAATCGCTCTCAGTTCGTTTTATGTAACGGCTACAAATCTCGGGCATTTTCAGTTTCATCAGGAGTTCCTCAAGGATCACACTTAGGACCTCTCTTATTCAATCTATATATTAATTCAATTTTCAAATGCTTTAACTATTGCAAGTTTTTATTATATGCCGATGACCTGAAAATGTTCCTTGAAATTCATAGTGTACAAGACTGCATCCGACTACAAAATGAACTGAATGCATTCCAAAAATTTTGTATTGAGAATGACTTGCATTTAAATGTAGATAAATGTTCTGTCATTTCATTTACTAGGAATAAAAATACTATAAATTTTACCTATAAGTTACATAATACTGATATAAAACGCCAATCAACAATTAAAGATCTAGGCGTCATGCTCGATTCCAAACTACTATTAAATGAACAAATTGATACCGTAGCTAGAAAGGCATATTAAATTTTAGGATTTCTATACAGGTCACTCAATCGCTTCAACAACATTGATTCATTTATATTATTGTTTAATACGTATGTACGTCCTATTGTTGAATATGCTTCTCCAGTTTGGAGTCCATCATATAACAAAAACATTGTTAGAATTGAATCTGTTCAAAAAAAGTTTATTTCGCTGCATCAGTTTATATTTGGTTTACATGAAAGCAACTATGAATGTAGTTTAAAAAAACTAAACATGATAACCCTCGAGCAAAGAAGAACTAATACTGACATGATGTTTTTATACAAAATCTTAAACAATATGGTAGATAGCACTTACATTCTTGACAATCTAAGTTTTCATAGTCCATCCGTAGTTGTACGTAAGAAACAGTTATTTTATGTCAAAAAATGTAATTCTAATAACTATAAAAATTCTCCTCTACAAAGATTCATGCATTGCTACAACAATAACTGTCAGCATTTGGATCTTTTCTGTTTGTCTTTAAATAAATTTAAACATGCATTAAATATTTAAATATATAAATATTTAAATATTTAATTTACGATCAATGTATATTCTATGTGTACCACTTCTAGTTTTCTAAGTTTTCAATTATGTTATTAGTGTTATTTGTAACTTTTTGTTCAATCACAAAATTTAGTTTATTTTATGTTCTGCTTACTGTATAGATTTTTAATTTATTTAAAGTTGTAATTGTATTTCGTGGAAACCTATAATTGGATGTATCTGTTGGTTTCCCAAATAAATAAATTGGTACCAGTTTTGGTCACTTTTGCATGTACAATGCTAAAATTAACCATAGTATAGATCCTTAAGCATGAATATGAATGTTTTAACAAAAATATCCATTTCAAAAATTGGTGAAATCTGACTTTATTTTTGTAAAAATTTATATAAATATATGCTTCCGCGCCCGAATTTTATAATTTTTCATCATACTTTAGCTAAAAGAAAACATTGCAACAAGAAAATTGCTATTTCAAGTGTGGTAGGTATTCTAGAATCCAGCCCATGTAGCTTACAACATACAACGTATTCATTAAAATGACACCAGAAAATTGAATGTTTATTATCTGATTGGTACCAAGTTTTAGTCACTTTTGCAAGTCCAATGCTTAAAACCATCTATACTATAGATCCTACAGCATGAATACAAATGTTTTAACAAAAAAATCCATTTTAAGAATACGTAAAATATGACATAATTTTTGTAAAAAATCATATAAATAAATGCTTCCGCGCCCTAATATTATAGTTCCTTATCATATTTTATCTAAAAGAAAACATTGCAACAATAAATATGCTATTTCAAGTGTGGTAGGTATTCTAAAATCCAGCTTTTGTAGCTTACAATATACAACGTATTCATTAAAATGATACCCAAAAATTTAATGTTTATTATCTGACTGGTATCACAGTTTGGTCACTTTTGCGTGTCCAATGCTTAAAATCATCCATAGTATAGATCCTAAAGCATGAATATGAATGTTTTAACTAAAATATCCATTTCAGGAATAGGTAAAATCTGACTTAATTTTTGTAAAAAATCATATAAATATTTGCTTCCGCTCCCGAATTTTATAATTCTTCATCATATTTTAGCTAAAAGAAAACATTGCAACAAGAAAATTGCTATATCAAGTGTGGTAGGTATTCTAGAATCCAGCCCATGTAGCTTACAATATACAACGTATTCATCAAGAATAGGTAAAATCTGACTTTATTTTAGTAAAAAATCATATAAATATTTGCTTTCGCGCCCGTATTTTATAATTCTTCATCATATTTTAGCTCAAAGAAAACATTGCAATAAGAAATTTGCTATTTCAATTGTGTTAGGTATTCTAGAATCCAGCCCATGTAGCTTACAATATACAACGTATTCATTAAAATGACACCCGAAAATTGAAATTTTTTTATCTGATTAGTACCACGGTTTGGTCACTCTTGCATGTCCAATGCTTAAAACCATCCATAGTATAGATCCTTAAGCATGAATATGAATGTTTTAACAAAAATATCCAAAATATACAACGTATTCATTAAAATGACACCCGAAAATTGAAAATTTATTATCTTATTGGTACCACCTTTTAGTCACTTTAGCATATCCAATGCTTAAAGCCATCCATAGTATAGATCCTTAAGCATGAATATTAATGATTTAACAAAAATATCCATTTCAGGATAGGTAAAATCTGACTTTATTTTTATAAAAAATCATATAATTATTTGCTCGGCGCCCGAATTTTATAATTCTTCATCATAATTAATCAAAAAGAAAACATTGCAACAAGATAATTGCTATTTCAAGTGTGGTAGGTATTCTTGAATCCAGCCCAAACAGCTTACAATATACAACGTATTCATTAAAATGACACCCAAAAATTGAGTGTTTATTATCTGATTGGTACCACGTTTTAGTCACTTTTGCATGTTGAATGCTAAAATTTTCCATAGTATATATCCTAAAGCATAAATATGAATGTTTTAACAAAAATATTCATTTCAAGAGTAGGTAAAATCTGACATTATTTTTGTAAAAAATCATATAAATATTTGCTTCCGCGCCCGAATTTTATAATTCTTCATCATATTTTAGCTAAAAGAAAACATTGCAACAAGTAAATTGCTATTTCAAGTGTGGCAGGTATTCTAGAATCTAGCCCATGTAGCTTACAATACACTACGTATTTATCAAGAAGAGATAAAATCTGGCATTATTTTTGTAAAAAATCATATAAATATTTGCTTCCGTGCCAGAATTTTATAATTCTTCATCATATTTTAGCTAAAAGAAACCATTGCAACAAGAAAATTGCTATTTCAAGTGTGGTAGGTATTCTAGAATCCAGCTCATGTAGCTTACAATATACAACGTATTCATAAAGAGTCAGTAAAATCTGACTTTATTTTTGTAAAAAATCATATAAGTATTTGCTTCCGCGCCCGAATTTTATAATTCTTCATTATATTTTAGCTAAAAGAAACCATTGCAACAAGAAAATTGCTATTTCAAGTGTGGTAGGTATTCTAGATTCCAGCCCATGCAGCTTACAATATACATCGTATTCATTAAAATGACACCCAAAAATTGAATGTTTATTATCAGATTAGTACCAGGTTTTGGTCACTTTTGCATGTCCAATGCTTTAATTTTCCATAGTGTAGATCCTAAAGCATGAATATGAATGTTTTAACAAAAAAATCTATTTCAAGAAGAAGTGAAATCTGACTTAATTTTGGTAAAAAATCATATAACTATTTGCTTCCGCGCCCGAATTCTATAATTCATCATATTTTACCTAAAAGAAAACAACATTGCAAAAAGAAAATTGCTTTCAAGTGTGGTAGATATTCTAGAATCCAGCCCATGTAGCTTACAATATACAACGTATTTATTAAAATGACACACAAAAATTGAATGTTTATTATCTGATTGGTACTACGTTTTGGTCACTTTTGCATGTCCAATGCTTAAAACCATCCATAGTATAGATCCTAAAACATGAATATGAATGTTTTAACAAAAATATCCATTTCAAGAATAGGTAAAATCTGGCTTTATTTTTGTAAAAAATCATATACATATTTGCTTCCGCACCCGAATTTTAAAATTCTTTATCATATTTTACCTAATAGAAAACATTGCATCAAGAAAATTGCTTTTTCAAGTGTGGTAGGTATTCTAGAATCCAGTTCATGTAGTTTACAATATACTACGTATTCAATAAAATGACACCCAAAAATTAAATGTTTATTATCTGATTGGTACCACGTTTTGGTCACTTTTGCATTTCCAATGCTGAAAACTATCCATAGTATAGTTCCTAAAGCATGAATATGAATGTTTTAACAAAAATATCCATTTCAAGGATAGGTAAAATCTAACTTTATTTTTGTAAAAAAAACATAAGTATTTGCTTCCGCACCCGAATTTTATAATTCTTCAACATATTTTAGCTAAAAGAAAACATTGCAACAAGAAAATTGCTGTTTCAATTGTGGTAGGTATTCTAGAATAAAGCCCATGTAGCTTACAATATACAACGTATTCATCAAGAATAGGTATAGTCTGACTTTATTTTTGTAAAAAATCATATAAATATTTGCTTCCGCGCCCAAATTTTATAATTCTTTTTAATATTTTAGCTAAAAGAAAACATTGCAACAAGAAAATTGATATTTCAAGTGTGGTAGGTATTCTAGAATCCAGCCCATGTATCTTACAATATACAACGTATTCATTAAAATTATTTCGAAAATTGAATGTTTATTATCTAATTGGTATTACGTTTTGGACACTTTTGCATTTCCATTCTTAAACTCATCCATAATATACATCCTAAAGCATAAATATGAATGTTTTAACAAAAATATCCATTTCAAGAATAAGTAAAATATGACTTTATTTTTGTAAAAAATGATATAAATATTTGCCTCCGCGCCCGAATTTTAAAATTCTTAGTCATATTTTAGCTAAAGTAAAACATAGCAACAAGAAAATTTCTATTTTAAGTGTGGTAGGTATTCTAGAATCCAGCCCATGTAGCTTACTATATACAACGTATTCATTAAAATGACACCCAAAAATTAAATGTTTATTATCTGATTGGTACCACGTTTTGGTCACTTTTGCATGTCCAATGCTTAAAACCATCCATAGTATAGATCCTAAAGCATGAATAAGAATGTTTTAACAAAAATATCCATCTCAAGAATAGGTAAAATCTGACTTTATTTTTGTAAAAAATCATATAAATATTTGCTTCCGCGCCCAAATTTTATAATTCTTCATCATATATAAGTTAAAAGAAAACATTGCTACAAGAAAATTGCTATTTCAAGTGTGGTAGGTATTCTAGAATGAAGCCCATGTAGCTTACAATATACAACGTATTCATCAAGAATAGGTAAAATCTGACTTTATTTATGTCAAAAATCACATTAATATTTGCTTCCGCGCCCAAATTTTATAACTCTTCATCATATTTTAGCTAAAAGAAAACATTGCAAAAAGAAAGTTGCTATTTCAATTGTGGTAGGTATTCTAGAATCAAGCCCATGTAGCTTACAATATACAACGTATTCATCAAAATGACACCCGAAAATTGAATGTTTATTATCTGATTGGTACCACGTTTTGGTCACTTTAGCATGTATAATGTTTAAAACCATACATAGTATAGATCCTAAAGCATGAATATGAATGTTTTAACACAAATATCTATTTCAAGAGTAGGTAAAATCTGACTTTATTTTTGTAAAAAGTTTTAGAAATATTTGCCCGAATTTTATAATTCTTTACTATATATTAGCTAAAAGAAAACATTGCAACAAGAAAATTACTATTTCAAGTGTGGTAGGTATTCTAGAATCCAGCCCATGTAGCTTACAATATACAACGTATTCATAAAGAATCGGTAAAATCTGACTTTATTTTTGTTAAAAATTATATAAATATTTGCTTTTGCGCCCGAATTTTGTAATTCTTCATCATACTTTAGCTAAAAGAAAACATTGCAACAAGAAAATTGCTATTTGAACTGTGGTATGTATTCTAAAATCCAGCCCATGTAGCTTACAATATACAACGTATTCAACAAGAATAGGCTAATCTGACTTTATTTTTGTAAAAAATCATATAAATATTTGCTTCCGCGCCCGCATTTTATAATTCTTTATCATATTTTCGCTAAAAGAAAACATTGCAACAAGAAAATTACTATTTCAAGAGTGGTAGGTATTCTAGAATCCAGCCCATGTAGCTTACAATATACAACGTATTCATAAAGAATAGGTAAAATCTGAATTTATTTTTGTAAAAACCATATAAACATTAGCTTTCGCGCCCGAATTTTATATTTCTTTATCATATTTTAGCTAAAAGAAAACATTGCAACAAGAAAATTGCTACTTCAACTGTGGTAGGTATTCTAGAATCCAGATCATGTAGCTTACAATATACAACGTATTCATAAAGAATCGGTAATATCTGACTTTATTTTTGTAAAAAAATTATATAAATATTTGCTTGGGCGCCCGAATTTTATAATTCTTCATTATATTTTAGCTGAAAGAAAACATTGCAAATTGATAATTGCTATTTCAAGTGTTAAATTAGATGTTTATTATCTGATTGGTACCATGTTTTGGTCACTTTTGCATGTCCAATGCTTAAAATCATCCATAGTATAGATCCTAAAGCAAGAATATGAATGTTTTAACAAAAATATCCATTTCTAGAATAGGTAAAATATGACTTAATTTTTGTAAAAAATTATATAAATATTTGCTTCCGCGCCCGAATTTTATAATTCGTCATCATATTTTAGCTAAAAGAAAACATTGCAACAAGAAAATTGCTATATCAAGTGTGGTAGGTATTCTAGAATCCAGCCAATGTAGCTTACAAAATACAACGTATTCATTAAAATGACACCCGAAAATTGAACGTTTATTATCTGATAAGTACCACGTTTTAGTCACTTTTGCATGTCTAATGCTTAAAACCATCAATAGTATAGATCCTAAAGCATGAATATCAATGTTTTAACAAAAATATCTATTTAAAGAATTGGTAAAATCTGACTTAATATTAGTAAAAAATCATATAAATATTTGCTTCCGCGACCGAATTTTATAATTCTTCATCATATTTTAGCTAAAAGAAAACATAGCAACAAGAAAATTGCTATTTTATGTGTGGTAGGTATTCTAGAATCTAGCCCATGTAGCTTACAATATACAACGTATTCACTAAAATGACACCCGAATATTGAATGTTAATTATCTGATTGGTACCACGTTTTGGTCACTTTTGCAAGTACAATGCTTAAAACCATCCATAGTATAGATCCTATAGCATGAATATGAATATTTCAACAAAAATATCCATTTCAAGAATAGGTAAAATCTGACTTTTTTTTTGTAAAAAATCATATAATATTTGCTTCCGCGCCCTAATTTTATAATTCTTCATCATATTTTAGCTAAAAGAAAACATTGCATCAAGAAAATTTCTATTTCAAGTGTGGTAGGTATTCTAGGATCCATCCCATGTAGCTTACAATATACAACGTATTCAGTA
The DNA here is from genome assembly GCA_035578165.1 of Stenolophus ochropezus. Classification (NCBI taxonomy): domain Eukaryota; kingdom Metazoa; phylum Arthropoda; class Insecta; order Coleoptera; family Carabidae; genus Stenolophus; species Stenolophus ochropezus. The sequence continues at coordinate 1,527,270 of JAQOWZ010000055.1, read as the reverse complement.
AAATGACACCTGAAAATTGAATGTTGATTATCTGATTGGTATCACGTTTTGGTCACTTTTGCATGTCCAATGATAAAATAATGCATAGTATAGATCCTAAAGCATGAATATGAATTTTTTAACAAAAATATCCATTTCAAGAATAGGTAAAATCTGACTTAATTTTTGTAAAAAATCATATAATCACTTTTGCATGTCCAATGATAAAATAATGCATAGTATAGATCCTAAAGCATGAATATGAATTTTTTAACGAAAATATCCATTTCAAGAATAGGTAAAATCTGACTTAATTTTTGTAAAAAATCATATTTGCTTCCGCGCCCGAATTTTATAATTCTTTATCATATTTTAGCTAAAAGAAAACATTGCAACAAGAAAATTGCTACTTCATGTGTGGTAGGTATTCTAGAATCCAGCCCATGTAGCTTACAATATACAACGTATTCATCAAGAACAGGTAAAATCTGTCTTTATTTTTGTAAAAAATAATATAAATATTTGCTTCCGCGCCCGAATTTTATAATTCTTCATCATATTTCAGCTAAAACATAACATTGCAACAAGAGAATTGCTATTTCAAGTGTGGTAGGTATTCTAGAATCCAGCCCATGTAGCTTACAATATACAAAGTATTCATTAAAATGACACCCGAAAATTGAATGTTTATTATCTGATTGATAAAACGTATTGGTCACTTTTGCAAGTCCAATGCTGAAAACCATCCATAGTATAGATCCTAAAGCATGAATATGAATGTTTTAACAAAAATATCCAAATCAAGAATAGGTAAAATCTGACTTAATTTTTGTAAAAAATCATATAAATATTGGCTTCCGCACCCGAATTTTATAATTCTTTATTATATTTTAGCCAAAAAAATCATTGCAACAAGAAAATTGCTATTTCAAGTGTGGTAGGTATTCTAGAATCCAGCCCATGTAGCTTACAATATACAACGTATTCCTAAATGACATTTGAAAATTGAATGTTGATTATCTGATTGGTACCACGTTTCGGTCACTTTTGCATGTCCAATGCTAAAATTATTCATAGTATAGATCCTAAAGCATAAATATGAATGTTTTAACAAAAATATCCATTTTAAGAATAGGTAAAATCTGACTTTATTTTTGTAAAATATTATTTAAATATTTGTTCCGCGCTCGAATTTTATAATTCTTTATCATATTGAAACGGTACCTACCTCCATCTACGTAGGCATAATTAGCCAAAGATCGTCTAGTGGAAGGTTTAACTTACCCTACGTTGTGGTTTTCTAAATAAGTAACCCTTCATCGTCGTAATACAGAGTAGCTGTTAAGAGTGGAGGAATCGGGACAGGTATTTGATAAAATAAAAGAATGATATTTACTCTAAAAGAAAGATAAAATATCTATCTTGTGCATTTATTTATAATTAAGAAATTCGTAGTGTGCTGTGGGATATTTGTCTCTCCGGTATTCACCTTATTAAACTGGGGGAAACTAAAGCAAAAACCCCAATTAGAGAGATACAACAGAAAGGATTGATCATTTCATAAAGATTTAGTTCAATTCGTAAAGATTATCTTCAATTCATCATGAATGTCTCAACAATTTATTATAATATCATATAGTAAAATTATATGTGTGAGTGCAATACTGATATTGGTTGATAACAACTGCAATGGTGTGCGTGTAGGTTTGCCTGGGTTTTATAGTTTGTTTCATATATCTTTTTGTTTATAGGGCCCTCTGTTTTGTTCAGAGTGATATGCTTTATATTCATTTTATAGGGTCTGAATCGTTCTGACCGGCCCATGAGCTCACAGTTCTCCCGGCCATATAGCTCTCGGTCAAACGAACCGGCCACGGCGAGCACACAGTCAGAACAATCAGTTACGTTTGCCACTGAGTGGCCTCCCGTCTTCGTGAGTACCTGTGTCGTACCACGGTTGTGTATTGTTCATTTATAGTTACAATTATTAGACAACCAATATTAGACCAGTTATATTGAGTAAAAATATTATATCAGTGTGACAAACATAAATAAAATTTGTATATAAAACAAAATATAACAAACACATACCTAGGCTGTCCAAGCAGTGAGGTAGTTGGTGTGAATTCGATTGTTGGAGAAATACAGAAACGTGGTGATGATAAAGTGATGATACACCCACTCCTGGCAGTGCCATAGCGTGAAAGTGTAGGAGGATGATATAGTGATGATACACCCACTCCTGGCAGTGCCATAGCGTGAAAGTGTAGGAGGATGATATTGTGATGATACACCCACTCCTGGCAGTGCAATAGCGTGAAAGTGTAGGAGGATGATATAGTGATGATACATCCACTCCTGGCAGTGCCATAGCGTGAAAGTGTAGGAGGATGATATAGTGATGATACACCCACTCCTTTCAGTGCCATAGCGTGAAAGTGTAGGAGGATGATATAGTGATGATACACCCACTCCTGGCAGTGCCACAGCGTGAAAGTGTAGGAGGATGATATAGTGATGATACACCCACTCCTGGCAGTGCCATAGCGTAAAAGTGTAGGAGGATGATATAGTGATGATACACCCACTCCTGGCAGTGTCATAGCGTGAAAGTGTAGGAGGATGATATAGTGATGATACACCCACTCCTGGCAGTGCCATAGCGTGAAAGTGTTGGAGGATGATATAGTGATGCTACACCCACTCCTGGCAGTGCCATAGCGTAAAAGTGTAGGAGGATGATATAGTGGTGATACACCCACTCCTGGCAGTGCCATAGCGTGAAAGTGTAGTCGGATGATAGTGATGATACACCCACTCCTGGCAGTGCCATAGCGTGAAAGTGTAGGCGGATGATAGTGATGATACACCCACTCCTGGCAGTGTCATTGCGTGAAAGTGTCGGAGGATGATAGTGATGATACACCCACTCCTGGCAGTGCCATAGCGTGAAAGTGTTGTCGGATGATATAGTGATGATAGGTTTGGGAAGCGGAGTCAGAGAGTCCAGAGAATCTACCTCGGACAAGCCACGCATAGATCGAGCCCTGGATCCGACTCCCCGAGCGCGACTTTTGACTTGAGTTTTATACAAAAATATCCCTCTTTACCCCTTCAGAACTATGGTTTATCGGGGGTAGTCCGCAATGCAAGCGCGTGATCGTCGAAGCATCCAGAATATTTTTCATATTCCATCTCACTTGGATGATAACTTCTTTGTCTTAATCCTTTCCCAAAGATGCTGATTTGTAAACATTTCACACGTACGCAGACACATCGGCTAGGAAATATCATTTTTTCAAGTGGTTGTAACACCCTGGCCAGCGCTAGACTAAACAATAAACAGATAAAGTCTCGTGCCGTACAGTCACACAAAAATTCATTATACGAATTAGATATTTTATGTAAAATAGTTTTTTTTACAAAATATTTAATATATAGTAGAGAATATTTCTAATATTATTAATAACAAAATTATACATGCAGGCAGTACTGCTTCAATATTTTAGCTAAAAGAAAACATTGCAACAAGAAAATTGCTATTTCAAATGTGGTAGGTATTCCAGAATCCAGCTCATGTAGCTTACAATATACAACGTATTCATTAAAATGACACCCGAAAATTGAATGTTTATTATCTGATTGGTACCACGTTTTAGTCACTTTTGCATGTCCAATGCTTAAAACCATTCATAGTATAGATCCTTAACCCGGCGTCATTGTGGTAGGAAATAGGTACATGGGCGTTGAGGTGTGTCAATATAACCCGTATATTATATCGTGATATTTCTCTAGTTATTGAGTATTTTCGTAAACTGTGTTATTATACAATTATTAGGGTATTTAGTTGTTGAAAATAGAAAAGAAGAAGAATTATTCAAAAACGTTTAATTACTTATAATCAACTTTTACGTATCAAAATAGAAATCTCTTAAGCTTTTGGCATATTCTTATTATAATAATAAGACTATTTGGTTACTTATGGCAGTTTTATAAACTGAAGTTTTATGTTTATTAAAAAATATAAAAAAAAAACTAATTAGAATCTTCGTTAGAGATGCAGTCACTACAAAAAGATATGATGTGTTCCGGACAAATATATTTGAGGCATTTTAATTTAAATTAAGTACCTTTTGACAAAATAGAAACATATAAAGCAAAAAGAAGGAAAAATATTAATATATACACATCAAAAATCAATAAACATTAATAAAAATGATTAGTAAAGAATGGCACAAACTGGCAACGTTAACTGTGAGGATGGGTCAAAATTACCTTTTTGAAAATTAAACGCATATTACTCCCAGCGCGGTCGCCGCCAAACTGATTTCTCATCAAAAACGTTTAGAACACACTATTGTCTCCAGCTACTGCACAGAACAGCAACGTCGCACGCGAATTTTCGTAAATATTCGAAATTCAAATCAAGCCGGGTAATTTTGACCCAACTTCAATGACGCCGGGTTAAGCATGAATATGAATGTTTTAACAAAAATATCCATTTCAAGAATAGGTAAAATCTGATTTTATTTTTGTAAAAAATTATATAAATATTTGCTTCCGCGCCCGAATTTTATAATTCTTCATCATATTTTAGCTAAAAGAAATCATTGCAACAAGAAAATTGCTATTTATAGTGTGGTAGGTATTCTAGAATCCAGCCAATGTAGCTTACAATATACAATAAATATAAAAATGACACTCGAAAATTGAATGTTAATTATCTGATTGGTATCACGTTTCGATCACTTTTGCAAGTACAATGCTTAAAACCATCCATAGTATAGATCCTATAGCAATAATATAATTATTTCAACAAAAATATCAATCTCAAGAATAGGTAAAATCTGACTTTAATTTTGTAAAAAATCATATAATATTTGCTTCTGCGCCCGAATTTTATAATTCTTTATCATATTTTAGCTAAAAGAAAACATTAGAACAAGAAAATTGCTATTTCAATTATGGTAGGAATTCTAGAATCCAGCCCATGTAGCTTACAATACACAACGTATTCATTAAAATGACACCCGAAAATTGAATGTTAATTATCTGATTGGTATCACGATTTGGTCACTTTTGCATGTCCAATGATAAAATTATCCATAGTATAGATCCTAAAGCAAGAATATGAATTTTTTAACAAAAATATCCATTTCAAGAATTGGTAAAATCTGACTTAATTTTTGTAAAAAATCATATAAATATTTGCTTCCGCGCCCGAATTTTATAATTGTTTATAATATTTTAGCTAAAAGAAAACATTGCTACAAGAAAATTGCTACTTAAAGTGTGGTAGGTATTCTAGAATCCATCCCATGTAGCTTACAATATACAACGTATTCATCAAGAACAGGTAAAATCTGACTTTATTTTTGTAAAAAATCATATAAACAATTGCTTCCGCGCCCGAATTTTATAATTCTTCATCATATTTCAGCTAAAACATAACATTGCAACAAGAAAATTGCTATTTCAAGTGTGGTAGGTATTCTAGAATCCAGCCCATCTAGCTTACAATATACAACGTATTCATTAAAATGACATCCGAAAATTGAATGTTTATTATCTGATTGGTACCACGTGTTGGTCACTTTTGCAAGTTCAATGCTGAAAACCATCCATAGTATAGATCCTAAAGCATGAATATGAATGTTTTAACAAAAATATCCATTTCAAGAATAGGTAAAATCTGACTTAATTTTTGTAAAAAATCATATAAATATTGGCTTCCGCACCCGAATTTTATAATTCTTTATTATATTTTAGCCAAAAATTTCATTGCAACAAGAAAATTGCTATTTCAAGTGTGGTAGGTATTCTAGAATCCTGCCCATGTAGCTTACAATATAAAATGTATTCATTAAAATGACACTCAAAAATTGAATGTTTATTATCTGATTGGTACCACGTTTCCATGTCCAATGCTAAAATTATTCATAGTATAGATCCTAAAGCATAAATATGAATGTTTTAACAAAAATATCCATTTTAAGAATAGGTTAAATCTGACTTTATTTTTGTAAAATACTATATAAATATTGGCTTCCGTACTTGAATTTTATAATTCTAGATTATATTTTAGCCAAAAAAATCATTGCAACAAGAAAATTGCTATTTCAAGTGTGGTAGGTATTCTAGAATCCAGCCCATCTAGCTTACAATATACAACGTATTCATTAAAATGACATCCGAAAATTGAATGTTTATTATCTGATTGGTACCACCTGTTGGTCACTTTTGCAAGTCCTATGCTGAAAACCGTCCATAGTATAGATCCTAAAGCATGAATATGAATGTTTTAACAAAAATATTTATTTCTAGAATAGGTAAAATCTGACTTTATTTTTGTAAAAAATCATATAAAAATTTGCTTTCGCGCCCGAATTTTATAATTCTTCATCATATTTTAGCTAAAAGGAAACATTGCAAGAAGAAAATTGCTATTTCAAGTGTGGTAGGTATTCAAGAATTCAGCCCATGTAGCTTACAATATACAACGTATTCATCAAGAATAGGTAAAATCTGACTTTTTTTTGTAAAAAATCATATAAATATTTGCTTCCGCGTCCGAATTTTATATTTCTTTATCATATTTTAGCTAAAAGAAAACATTTCAACAAGAAAATTGCTATTTCAAGTGTGGTAGGTATTCTAGATTCCAGCCCTTGTAGCTTACAATATACAACGTATTCATCAAGTACAGGTAAAATCTGACTTTATTTTTGTAAAAAATCATATAAATATTTGCTTCCGTGTCCGAATTTTATAATTCTTCATTATATAAGTGCTAAAAGAAAAGATTGCAACAAGAATATTGATATTTTAAGTGTGGTAGGTATTCTAGAATCCAGCCCATGTAGCTTACAATATACAACGTATTCATCAAGAATAGGTAAAATCTGACTTTATTTTTGTGAAAAATCATATTAATATTTGCTTCCGCGCACGAATTTTATAATTTTTTATCATATTTTAGTTAAAAGAAAACATTGCAACAAGAAAATTGCTAAATCAAGTGTGGTAGGTATTCTAGAATCCATCTCATGTAGCTTACAATTTAGAAGGTATTCATGAAAATGACACCCAAAGATTGAATGTTTATTATCTGATTGGTATTACGTTTTCACATTTGCATGCCCAATGCTTAAAACCATCTATCGTATAGATCCTTAAGCATGAATATGAATCTTTTAACAACAATATCCATTTCAAAAATAGGTAAAATCTGACTTTATTTTTGTAAAAATTATATAAATATCTGCTTCCGCGTTCGAATTTTATAATTCTTCATAATATTTTAGCAAAAAGAAAACATTGCAACAAGAAAATTGCTATATCAAGTGTGGTAGGTATTCTAGAATCCAGCACATGTAGCTTACAATATACAACGTATTCATTAAAATGGCACCTGATAATTGAATGTTTATTATCTGAATGGTACCACGTTTTGGTCACTTTTGCATGTGTAATGCTAAAATTTTCCATAGTATAGATCCTAAAGCATGAATATGAATGTTTTAACAAAAATATCCATTTCAAGAATAGGTAACATATGACTTAATTTTTGTAAAAAATCATATAAATATTTGCTTTCGCGCCCTAATTTTATAATTCTTTATCATGTTTTAGCAAAAAGAAAACATTGCTACAAGAAAATTGCTATTTGAAGTGTGGTAGGTATTCTATAATCCAGCCACTGTAGGTTACAACATACAACGTATTCATTATAATGACACCTGAAAATTGAATGTTTATTATCTGATAGGTACTACGTTTTAGTTACTTTTGCATGTCCAATGCTTAAAACCATCTATAGTATAGATCCTAAAGCATGAATATGAATGTTTTAACAAAAATATCCATTTCTAGAATAGGTAAAATCTGACTTTATTTTTGTAAATAATCATATAAATATTTGCTTCCGCGCCCGAATTTTATAATTCTTTATCATATTTTAGCTAAAAAAAAACATTGCAACAACAAAATTGCTATTTCAAGTGTGGTAGGTATTCTAGAATCCAGTCCATATAGCATACAATATACAAAGTATTCATCAAGATTAGGTAAAATCTGACTTTATATTTGTAAAAAATCATATAAATATTTTCTTCTGCTCCCGAATTTTATAATTTTTCATCATATTTTAGCTAAAAGAAAACATTGCAACAAGAAAATTGCTATTTCAAGTGTGGTAGGTATTCTACAATCCAGCCCATGTAGCTTACAATATACAACGTATTTATTAAAATGATGCCAGAAAATTGAATGTTTATTATCTGATTGGTCCCACGGTTTGGTCACTTTTGCATGTCCAATGCTTAAAACCATCCATAGTATAGATCCTAAAGCATGAATATGAATGTTTTAACAAAAATATCCATTTCAAGAATAGGTAAAATCTCACTAAATTTTTGTAAAAAATCATATAAATATTTGCTCTTCGCCTGAAATTTATAATTTTTCATCATATTTTAGCTAAAAGAAAACATTGCAACAAGAAAATTGCTATTTCAAATGTGGTAGGTATTCCAGAATCCAGCTCATGTAGCTTACAATATACAACGTATTCATTAAAATGACTCCCGAAAATTGAATGTTTATTATCTGATTGGTACCACGTTTTGGTCACTTTTGCATGTCCAATGCTTAAAACCATTCATAGTATAGATCCTTAAGCATTAATATGAATGTTTTAACAAAAATATCCATTTCAAGAATAGGTAAAATCTGACTTTATTTTTGTAAAAAATCATATAAATATTTGCTTCCGCGCCCGAATTTTAAAAATTCTTTATTATATTTTAACTAAAAGACAACATTGCAACAAGAAAATTGCTGTTTCAAGTGTGGTAGGTATTCTAGAATCCAGCCTATGTAGCTTACAATATACAACGTATTTATCAAGAAAAGGTAAAATCTGACTTTATTTTTGTAAAAATCATATAAATATTTGCTTCCGCGCCCGAATTTTATAATTCTTCATCATATTTTAGCTAAAAGAAAACATTGCAACATGAAAATTTCTATTTCAAGTGTGGTAGGTATTCTAAAATCCAGCCCATGTAGCTCACAACATACAACGTATTCATTAAAATGACACCTGAAAATTGAATGTTTATTATCTGATTGGTACCACGTTTTGGTCTCTTTTGCATGTCCAATGCTTAAACCAACCATAGTATAGAAATTAAAGCATGAATATGAATGTTTTTACAAAAATATCCATTTCAAGAATAGGTAAAATCTGAATTTATTTTTGTGAAAAATCATATAAATATTTGCTTCCGCGCCCGAATTTTAAAAATTCTTCATCATATTTTAGCTAAAAGAAAACATTGCAACATAAAAATTGCTATTTCTAGTGTAGTAGGTATTCAAGAATCCAGCCCATGTAGCACCCAATATCCAACGTATTCATTAAAATGACACTTGAAAATTGAATGTTTATTATCTGGTTGGTACCACGTTTTGGTCTCTTTTGCATATCCAATGCTTAAACCATCCATAGTATAAATCCTAAAGCATGAACATGAATGTTTTAACAAAAATATCCAATTCAAGAATAGGTAAAATCTGCCTTAATTTTTGTAAAAAGTCATATAAATGTTTGCTTCAGCGCCTGAATATTATAATTCTTTATCATATTTTAGCTAAAAGAGAACATTTTAACAATAAAACTGCTATTTCAAGTGTGGTAGGTATTCTAGACTCCAGCCCATGTAGCTTACAATATACAACGTATTCATCAAGAATAGGTAAAATCTGACTTTATTTTTGTAAAAAGCATATAAATATTTGCTTCCTCGCACGAATTTTATAATTTTTCATCATATTTTAGTTAAAAGAAAACATTGCAACATGATAATTGCTATTTCTAGTGTGGTAGGTATTCTAGAATCCAGCCCATGTAGCTTACAATATACAACGTATTCATTAAAATGACACCAAAAAATTGAATGTTTATTATCTGATTGGTACCACGTGTTGGTCACTTTTGCATGTCCAATGCTTAAAACCATAAGCATGTATATGAATGTTTTAAGAAAAATATCCATTTTAAGAATAAGTAAAATCTGACTTTATTTTTGAAAAAATCATATAAATATTTGCTTTCGCGCCCGAATTTTATAATTCTTTATCATATTTTAGCTAAAAGAAAACATTGCAACAAGATAATTGCTATTTCAAGTGTAGTAGGTATTCTAGAATCCAGCTCATGTAGCTTACAATATACAACGTATTCATTAAAATGACACCCAAAAATTAAATGTTTATTATTTGATTGGTACCACATTTTGGTCACTGTACATGTCCAATGCTAAAATTATCCATAGTATAGATCCTAAAGCATGAATATGAATGTTTTAACAAAAATATCCATTTCAAGAATAGGTAAAATCTGACTTTATTTTTGTAATAAATCATACAAATATTTGCTTCCGCGCCCGAATTTTATAATTCTTTATCATATATTAGCTAAAAGAAAACATTGCAACAAGACAATTGCTATTTCAAGTGTGGTAGGTATTCTAGAATCCAGCCCATGTAGCTTACAATACACAACGTATTTATTAAAATGACACCCGAAAATTAAATGTTTATTATCTGATTGGTACCACGTTTTGATCACTTTGCATGTCCAATGCTAAAACCATCCATAGTATAGATCCTAGAGCATGAATACGAATGTTTTAACAAAAATATCCATTTCAAGAATAGGTAAAATCTGACTTAATTTTTGTAAAAATCATATAAATATTTGCATCCTCGCCCGAATTTTACAATTCTTCTTCATATTTTAGCTAAAAGAAAACATTGCAACAAGAAAATTGCAATTTCAAGTATTTTAGGTGTTCTAGAATCCAGCCCATGTAGCTTTACCACACTTGAAATAGCACTTTTTTTGTTGCAATGTTTTCTTTTAGGTAAAATATGATAAAGAATTATGAAATACGGGCGAGAAAGCAAATATTTATATGATTTTTTTCAAAAATAAAGTTAGATTTTACTTATTCTTGAAATGGATATTTTTGTTAAAACATTCATATTCATGCTTTAGTACCTATACTATGAATGGTTTTAAGCATTGGACATGCAAAGTGACCAAAACGTGGTACCAAACAGATAATATACATTCAATTTTCAGGTGTCATTTTAATGAATACGTTGTATATGGTAAGCTACATGGGCTGGATTCTAAAATACCTACCACACTTGAAATAGCAATTTTCTTGTTGCAATGTTTTCTTTTAGCTAAAATATGATGAAGAATTATAAAATTCGATCGCGGAAGCAAATATTTATATGATTTTTTACAAAAATGAAATCAGATTTTACCTATTCTTGATTAATACCTTGTATATTGTAGGCTACATGGACTGGATTCTAGAATACCTACCACATCTGAAATAGCAATTTTGTTGTTGCAATGTTTTCTTTTAGCTAAAATATGATGAAGAATTATAAAATTTGATCGCGGAAGCAAATATTTATATGATTTTTTACAAAAATAAAGTCAGATTTTACCTATTCTTGAAATGGATATTTTTGTTAAAACATTCATATTCATGCTTTAGGATCTATACTATGGATGGTTTTTAGCATTGGACGTGCAAAAGTGACCAAAACGTGGTACCAATCAGACAACAAACATTCAATTTTTGGGTGTCATTTTAATGAATACGTTGTATATTGTAAGCTACCTGGGCTGGATTTTAGAATACCTACCACACTTGAATTAGCAATTTTCTTGTTGCAATGTTTTCTTTTAGCTAAAATATGATGAAGAATTATAAAATTCGGGCGCGGAAGAAAATATTTATATGATTTTTTTACAAAAATAAAGTCAGATTTTACCTATTCTTGATGAATACGCTGTATATTGTAAGCTACATGGGCTGGATTCTAGAATAACTACCACACTTGAAATAGCAATTTTACTGTTGCAATGTTTTCTTGTAGCTAAAATATGATGAAGAATTATAAAATTCGGTCGCGGAAGCAAATATTTATATGATTTTTTACTAAACTAAAGTCTGATTTTACCTATTCTTGATGAATACGTTGTATATTGTAAGCTACATGGGCTGGATTCTGTAACAAGATGGAAAGTACAGCCCTGGTTTCCATCTTGTTTTGTAGCCTGCATTTCTTCTGTGAATTGTGATTCTTTTATCGGCATATAGACGTTGACATTTTTGGTAATAAAAATTAGAAATTATGGGGCCATATGCCGAGAAGATCATATTTCACAGACAACCTTTTTGTATTTAGATAAGAAGTTGACAGGGTAGATTTGCCTCTCAACAAATTTTTACAGACAGTCGTAGTTAGGGTTAGTTGAAGATCAGACGCATCACAATGTAGTCTGTGTAGTTTAATTTGTTAAATTTTTTGTTTAGTTATGTTTAGTTTTGTTTTATAAATATGTAAATAAAAAATAAGTTTATGTATAAAGTAAAGCGAACATGTGCTCCCATGTTCCCAACAAATGTGTTGTGTTCCTGTTATCATAGTCGTCATCGTAAGTCTAAATAAGTCATCATCATCGCTTATTTGCTATCCCCCCGTGTTACATTGGCGCAGTCGACGGTAGAATCTGAGGGTAAATTAATTTTAAAAAATTAATTGTATACCCAATGACGATCCGAAAAGATCATACGCTCAACATGAGTAAGAAGATAATTAAGTGAGTTTGTGACATCGAGGGAGGATGTTCCCGTTTCCGACCACGACGCCGGCGATGATGGCGACGCATCAGTGTCCACTATGGTTATATCCGGTCTGTATGCCTCAAAAATTTCAATTTAGTTACGGACATCATGTGCTTAACCAACAACCTCAGACGCAATTAGTGTTGCCTCCATATAGTGATTGCCAGACGTCACTTAGTGGGAATGGAGTGCAACGGGTTTCCTACGGTCACGGCCCCATCCAGGCACGTGAGTACGAAACCCAGGCATTGCCAGTGGCAAAGATCAGCGCGGCTGAATTTGAAGCGCTGCTAGCAGCAGAGGTGCGTCCTGAGGTGGTTGGTATACCACGTCCAAAGGAAGATGTGGCAACAGTAGCCACAAATCATATAGATGGAGGCATACAGATGCCGGAAGTATCGGAAAATCAACTGTCGGAAGAGATGACCGGGAAGGTAACTCCGACAGAAGACCAGGTGGTGGAGCTGATAGTAGAAGTTCCGATTAGCAGGGAAACGACGACGACGGAAGACCAGCAGGAACTCAGCCAGCATGAGGAGCACATGGATAAAGAAAACGACAAGGCAAAAGATAAGGACACGAGAAAAGAAAACGAGGTATATTTTCACGAAGACCAGGGCAGCATCTTCATGGAGGATGAAGAAGCCAGATTAGTGCCGCATTCAAATTTTAGTGAGTCCTACCCTGTGTTTAGTGAAGTGAAAAAACAATATAGTGCACCCAAACAATTTTTTGTACCCGGACAGAGACCACTGTGGAACGAAGAACACCCGCCCCTTTGTTTAATGACCCACCCTTGAGTGTTTTCCGTTGACATTAATATGCCCCGATAACTTGTTTGTGTATAGGCTAAGAAATTAGATAAGATATGCATGTTAGTTAAGATTTTTTTTATTCTTTATTCGATAATTTTAGAATTAAGACGAATAAATTATTTGGTAATTTGATTGACAAGTAAAGTTTGAAAGTTCGGAATATTAATTTTATATTGAGTCGTGTATTGCCATTGAAGTGTTTTTATGTTTAGTCTTGTTATTAGGAAGTTGGAAATTATGTGCAATTGTTTAGTAAACAACATATGTTCTATGTTCTAAAGTTTATTATGTGTCTTAGTGTTACGATTTAGTACTTTAGTTTTGTTGTTTTGAGTTTTTTTGGCGTTAGTATTAGTAAAAATAAAAAGAAATCCCAACCCTTTAGTTAGAAAAATTCAATTTAAAATTTTGAATTTTTGCTGCTGTATGTTTATATGTTTATATTATTTATGTCCATTATAGTGTTTATATTATTTGAATTTGACTTTGTCTTATGTACTTATTTAATTTTGATATTGTCTTCAAGTATTATAATTTGAGAAATGTTTTATGTTTTGTATTATGTTTAATTAGGTATGTACTTGTGATAGTTTTTGTATGTTCTATGTTCGTTTTTATTTCAGGTTTAAGGTTTAGGTGCCAATTCAGGTATGTTCTGTAACAAGATGGAAAGTACGGCCCTGGTTTCCATCTTGTTTTGTAGACTGCATTTCTTCTGTGAATTGTGATTCTTTTATCAGCATATAGACGTTGACATTTTTAGTAATAAAAATTAGAAATTATGGGGCCATATGCCGAGAAGATCATATTTCACAGACAACATTTTTGTATTTAGATAAGAAGTTGAGAGGGTAGATTTGCCTCTCAACAAATTTTTACAGACAGTCGTAGTTAGGGTTAGTTGAAGATCAGACGCATCACAATGTAGTCTGTGTAGTTTAATTTGTTAAATTTTTTGTTTAGTTAAGTTTAGTTTTATTTTATAAATATGTAAATAAAAAATAAGTTTAAGTATAAAGTAAAGTGAACATGTGCTCCCGTGTTCCCAACAAATGTGTTGTGTTCCTGTTATCATAGTCGTCATCGTAAGTCTAAATAAGTCATCATCATCGCTTATTTGCTATCCCCCCGTGTTACATTGGCGCAGTCGACGGTAGAATCTGAGGGTAAATTAATTTTAAAAAATTAATTGTATACCCAATGACGAATTTTTTGTTTAGTTAAGTTTAGTTTTGTTTTATAAATATGTAAATAAAAAATAAGTTTAAGTATAAAGTAAAGTGAACATGTGCTCCCGTGTTCCCAACAAATGTGTTGTGTTCCTGTTATCATCGTCATCATCTTAAGTAATACGTAATCATCATCATCATTTGTTCTCCGTTATCCCCCCCGTGTTACAATTCTAGAATACCTACCACACCTGAAATAGCATATTTCTTGTTGCAATGTTTTCTTTTAGCTAAAATATGATGAAGAATTAAAAAATTCGGGCGTGGAAGCAAATATTTATATGATTTTTTACAAAAATAAAGCAGATTTTACCTAGTCTTGATGAATACGTTGTATATTGCAAGCTACATTGGCTGGATTCTAGAAAACCTACCACACTTGAAATAGCAATTTTCTTGTTGCAATGTTTTTTTTTTAGCTAAAATAAGATAAAGAATTATAATATTCGGGCGCGGAAGCAAATATTTTTATTATTTTTAAGAAGAATCAAGTCAGATTTTACCTATTCTTGAAAAGGATACTATGTATAATTTTAGCATTGGACATGCAAAAGTGACCAAAACGTGGTACCAATTAGATAATAAACATTCAATATTTGGGTGTCATTGTAATGAATACGTTGTATATTGTACGCTACATGGGCTGGATTTTAGAATACCTACCACACTTGAAATAGCAATTTTCTTGTTGCAATGTATTCTTTTCGGTAAAGTATAATGAAGAATTATAAAATTCGGGCGCGGAAGCAAATATTTATATGATTTCTTACAAAAATAAAGTCAGATTTTACCCATTCTTGATAAATACGTTGTATATTGTAAGTTACATGGCCTGGATTCTAGAATACCTACAATACTTGAAATAGCGATTTTCTTGTTGCAATGTTTTCTTTTATCAAAAATATGATGAAGAATTATAAAATTAGGGCGCAGGAGCAAATGATATTTTACAAAAATAAAGTCAGACTTTACCTATTCTTGATGAATACGTTGTATATTGTAAGCTAAATGCGCTGGATTCTAGAATACCTACGACACTTCAAATAGCAATTTTCTTGTTGCAATGTTTACTTTTAGGTAAAATATGATGAAGAATTATAAAATTCGGGCGCGGAAGCAAATATTTATATAAATTTTCACAAAAATAAACTCAGATTTTACCTATTCTAGATGAATACGTTGTATATTGCAAACTACATGAGCTGGATTCTAGAAAACCTACCACACTTGAAATAGCAATTTTCTTGTTGCAATGTTTTCTTTTAGCTAAAATATGATAAAGAATTAAAAAATTCGGGCGCGGAAGCAAATATTTACATGATTTTTTACAAAAATTGAGTCAGATTTTACATATACTTGAAATGGATATTTTTGTTAAAACATTCATATTCATGCTTTAGGATCTATACTATGGATAATTTTGCATTGGACATGCAAAAGTGACCAAAACGTGGTACCAGTCAGATAATAAACATTCAATTTTCGGATGTCATTTTAATGAATACGTTGTATAATGTAAGCTACATGAACTGGATTCTAGAATACCTATTTCTCTTGAAATAGCAATTTTCTTGTTGCAATGTTTTCTTTTAGCTGAAATATGATAAAGAATTATAAAATTCGGGCGCGGAAGCAAATATTTATATGATTTTTTACAAAAATAATGTCAGATTTTACCTATTCTTTATGAATACGTTGTATATTGTAAGTTACATTGGCTGGATTCTAAAATACCTACCACACTTGAAATAGCAATTTTTGTGTTGCAATGTTTTCTGTTAGCTAAAATATAATGAAGCATTAAAAAATTCGGGCGCGGAAGAAAATATTTGTTTGATTTTTTACAAAATTAAAGTCATATTTTACGTATTCTTGATGAATACGTTGTATATTGTAAGCTACATGGGCTGGATTCTAGAATACCTACCACACTTGAAATAGCAATTTTCTTGTTGCCATGTTTTCTTTTAGCTAAAATATGATAAAGAATTATAAAATTCGGGCACGAAAGCAAATATTTATATGATTTTTTACAAAAATAAAGTCAGATTTTATCTAGTCTTGATGAATACGTTGTATATTGCAAGTTACATGGGCTGGATTCTAGAAAACCTACCACACTTGAAATAGCAATTTTCTTGTTGCAATGTTTTTTTTAGCTAAAATATGATAAAGAATTATAAAATTCGGGCGCGGAAGCAAATATTTTTATAATTTTTAGGAAGAATAAAGTCAGATTTTACCTATTCTTGACAAGGATACTATTGCTAATTTTAGCATTGGACACGCAAAAGTGACCAAAACGTGGTACCAATTAGATAATAAACATTCAATATTTGGGTGTCATTGTAATGAATACGTTGAATATTGTAAGCTACATGGGCTGGATTCTAGAATACCTACCACACTTGAAATAGCAATTTTCTTGTTGCAATGTTTTCTTTTAGCTAAAATATGATGAAGAATTATAAAATTCGGGCGCGAAAGCAAATATTTATATGATTTTTTACAAAAATAAAGTCAGATTTTACCTTTTTTTGATGAATACGTTGTATATTGTAAGCTATATAGGCTGGAGCCTAGAATACCTACCACACTTGAAATAGCAATTTTCTTGTTGCAATGTTTTCTTTTAGGAAAAATATGATAAAGAATTATTAAATTTGGGCGCGGAAGCGAATATTTATATGATTTTTTACAAAAATAATGTCAGATTTTACCTATTCTTGAAATGGATATTTTTTTAAAACATTCATATCCATGCTTTAGGATCTATACTGTAGGTGGTTTTAAGCATTGGATATGCAAAAGTGACCAAAACGTGGTACCCATCAGATAATAAACATTAAATTTTCGGGTGTCATTTTAATGAATACGTTGTATATTGTAAGCTACATGGGCTGGATTCTAAAATACCTATTTCTCTTGAAATAGCAATTTTCTTGTTGCAATGTTTTCTTTTAGCAAAAATATGATAAAGAATTATAAAATTCGGGCGCGGAAGCAAATATTTATATGATTTTTTACAAAAATAAAGTCAGATTTTACCTATTCTTGATGAATACGTTGTATATTGTAAGTTACATGGGCTGGATTCTAAAATACCTACCACACTTGAAATAGCAATTTTCTTATTGCAATGTTTTCTTTTAGCTAAAATATAATGAAGAATTAAAAAATTCGGGCGCGGAAGCAAATATTTATATGGATTTTTACAAAAATAAATTCATATTTTACGTATTCTTGATGAATACGTTGTATATTGTAAGCTACATGGGCTGGATTCTAGAATACCTACCACACTTGAAATAGCAATTTTCTTGTTGTCATGTTTTCTTTTAGCTAAAATATGATAAAGAATTATAAATTTCGGGCACGAAAGCAAATATTTATATGATTTTTTTACAAAAATAAAGTCAGATATTACCTATTCTTGATGAATACGTTGTATATTGCAAGCTACATGAGCTGGATTCTAGAAAACCAACTACACTTGAAATAGCAATTTTTTTGTTGCAACGTTTTTTTTAGCTAAAATATGATAAAGAATTATAAAATTCGGGCGCGGAAGCAAATATTTTTAAGATTTTTAAGAAGAATAAAGTCAGATTTTACCTATTCTTGAATAGGATACTATGGATAATTCTAGCATTGGACATGCAAAAGTGACCAAAACGTGGTACCAATTAGATAATAAACATTCAATATTTGGGTGTCATTTTAATGAATACGTTGTATATTGTAAGCTATATGGGCTGGATTCTAGAATACCTATCACACTTGAAATAGCAATTTTCTTGTTGCAATGTTTTCTTTTAGCTAAAATATCATAAAGTATTATTAAATTCGGGCGCTGAAGCAAATATTTATATAATTTTTTACAAAAATAAAGTCATATTTTACCTATTCTTGATGAATACGTTGTATATTGTAAGCTACATGGGCTGGATTCTAGAATACCTACCACATTTAAAATAGCAATTTTCTTGTTGCAATGTTTCCTTTAGCTAAAATATAAAGAAGACTTAAAAAATTCGGGCGCGGAAGCAAACATTTATATGATTTTTTACAAAAATAATGTCATATTTTACCTATTCTTGATCAATACGTTGTATATTGCAAACTACATGGGCTAGATTCTAGGATACTTACCACACTTGAAATAGCAATTTTCTTGTTGCAATGTTTTCTTTTAGCTAAAATATGATGAAAAATTTTAAAATTCAGGCGCGGAAGCAAATATTTATATGATTTTTTAGAAAAATGAAGTCAGATTTTACTTATTCTTGATGAATACGCTGTATATTGTTAACTTACATAAACTGGATTCTATAATACCTACCAGACTTGAAATAGCAATTTTCTTGTTGCAATGTTTCCTTTTAGCTAAAATATGATGAAAAATGATAAAATTCGGGCGCGGAAGCAAATATTTATATGATTTTTACAAAATAAAGTCAGATTTTACCTATTCTCGAAATAGATATTTTTGTTAAAATATTCATAATCATGCTTTATGATCTGTACTATGGATGGTTTTAAGCATTGGACATGAAAAGTGACCAAAACGTGGTACCAGTCAGATAATAAACATTCAATTTTCGGTTGTCATTTTAATGAATACGTTGTATATTGTAAGTTACATGGGCTGGATTCTAGAATACCTACTATACTTGAAATAGCAATTTTCTTGTTGCAATTTTTCTTTTAGCTAAAATATAATGAAAAATTAAAAATTCCGGCGCGGAAGCAAATAATTATATGATTTTTTACAAAAATAAAGTCTTATTTTACCTTTTCTTGATGAATACGTCGTATATTGTAAGCTACATAGGCTGGATCCTAGATTACCTACCACACTTGAAATAGCAATTATCTTGTTGCAATGTTTTGTTTTAGCTAAAATATAATGAAGAATTATAAAATTCGTCCGCGTAAGCAAATATTTATATGTTTTTTTTTTTACAAAAATAAAGTCAGATTTTACCTATTCTTGAAATGGATATTTTTGTTAAAACATTCAATTTCTTGCTTTAGGATCTATACTATGGATGGTTTTAAGAATTGGACATGCAAAACTAACCAAAACGTGGTACCAATCAGATAATAAACATTCAATTTTCAGGTGTCATTTTTATGAATACGTTGTATATTGTAAGCTACATGGGCTGGATTCTAGAATACCTACCACATTTAAAATAGCAATTTTCTTGTTGCAATGTTTTCTTTTAGCTAAAATATGATGAAGAAATATAAATTTCGGGCGCGGAAGCAAATATTTGTATGATTTTTTACAAAAATAAAGTCAGATTTTACCTATTCTTGATGAATACGTTGTAGATTGTAAGCTACATGGGCTGGATTCTTGAATACCTACCGCACTTGAAATAGCAATTTTCTTGTTACAATGTTTTGTTCTAGCTAAAATATGATAAAGAATTATAAAATTCGGGCGCGGAAGCAAATATTTATATGATTTTTTACAAAAATAATGTCATATTTTACCTATTCTTGATCAATATGTACTCTGAGATAGCGCGTATGGGCTAGATTCTAGGATACTTACCACACTTGAAATAGCAATTTTCTTGTTGCAATGTTTTCTTTTAGCTAAAATATGATGAAAAATTTTAAAATTCAGGCGCGGAAGTAAATATTTATATGATTTTTTAGAAAAATGAAGTCAGATTTTACCTATTCTTGATGAATACGCTGTATATTGTTAACTTACATAAACTGGATTCTATAATACCTACCAGACTTGAAATAGCAATTTTCTTGTTGCAATGTTTCCTTTTAGCTAAAATATTATGAAAAATTATAAAATTCGGGCGCGGAAGCAAATATTTATATGATTTTTACAAAATAAAGTCAGATTTTACCTATTCTCGAAATGGATATTTTTGTTAAAACATTCATAATCATGCTTTATGATCTGTACTATGGATGGTTTTAAGCATTGGACATGCAAAAGTGACCAAAACGTGGTACCAGTCAGATAATAAACATTCAATTTTCGGTTGTCATTTTAATGAATACGTTGTATATTGTAAGTTACATGGGCTGGATTCTAGAATACCTACCATACTTGAAATAGCAATTTTCTTGTTGCAATTTTTCTTTTAGCTAAAATATAATGAAAAATTAAAAATTCGGGCGCGGAAGCAAATAATTATATGATTTTTTACAAAAATAAATTCTTATTTTACCTTTTCTTGATGAATACGTCGTATATTGTAAGCTACATAGGCTGGATCCTAGATTACCTACCACACTTGAAATAGCAATTTTCTTGTTGCAATGTTTTGTTTTAGCTAAAATATAATGAAGAATTATAAAATTCGTCCGCGTAAGCAAATATTTATATGTTTTTTTTTACAAAAATAAAGTCAGATTTTACCTATTCTTGAAATGGATATTTTTGTTAAAACATTCAATTTCTTGCTTTAGGATCTATACTATGGATGGTTTTAAGCATTGGACATGCAAAACTGACCAAAACGTGGTACCAATCAGATAATAAACATTCAATTTTCAGGTGTCATTTTTATGAATACGTTGTATATTGTAAGCTACATGGGCTGGATTCTATGTAGAATACCTACCACAATGGAAATAGCAATTATCTTGTTGCAATGTTTTCTTTTAGCTAAAATATAATAAAGAATTATAAAATTCAGGCGCGGAAGCAAATATTTATATGATTTTTTACAAAAATAAAGTCAGATTTTACCTATTCTTGAAATGGATATTTTTGTTAAAACATTCATATTCATTCTTTAGGATCTATACTATGGATGGTTTTAAGCATTAGACATGCAAAAGTGATTAAAACGTTTAACAAATCAGATAATAAACATTAAATTTTCGGGTGTCATTTTAATAAATACGTTGTATATTGTAAGCTACATGGGCTGGATTCTAGAATACCTACTACACTTCAAATAGCAATTTTCTTGTTGCAATGTTTTCTTTTAGCTAAAATATTAATGTTATATTCTAATGTAGTAGTAAATAATGTAGTGGTCGAATAACACACAAAATATAACAAATTTAATGTATTTATTAATATAATATTCAAATGTATTTCATTAACATAATATGCAAACTTGTTGTTATTTTTCTTTGATACAATGATCATAAAATATATAAATTGAATAATTGTATTAAGTAGCCTACATCTCCCTTTTTAATAAAATTCGTAATCATGTCGAAATCGGGCAGGAAGTTTTATAATTCTTTTTGGACGTTCTGGCGTGGCGTCTGCTGGTAGTGATTCCAGGGTCGGTTGATCTAGAACATTTTTAGAAATAAAGTTGTCTATATCATTTTAGGAAATAATCTTGTTTATTTCTGATTCGTTAATATCACTCCCATCTTCAATAGGGTCATTTGATGATATATTAAATTCTTCTAGTAATACATTCAAGTTTGAATTTAAATTTGTGATTTCATTGGTACGATTATCTCTTGAAATTAATTGGTTTATGTGGGAGCGGATTAGATGATTTTTTTCAGCTGAGTCTAATATAACGTTGTAAATTGTATTACCTACTTTTTCAATAATTGTAACCGGTGTCCATTTCCAAGAATTTTTAGAGTAAATTTTAGCATAAACTTTGTTTCCGTTTTTAAAAAATCTTTCTACGGTATTGTGTTTCTTATTTACCTGAACATTTTGTTTTTCATTAATAATATTCCTATTGGGTTCAGTTGGACTGAATAAATCTAAAATTTACGAACTTTACGTCCAAGCATAAGTTCAGCAGGAGATTTGTTATTGATATATTTATTAGGTGTATAACGACATGTTGTTAAAAATACATTTAATGCTTGTTCCATTCCTTCCTCTTCTTTAATTTTCGAAATAGCTCTTTTGAAAATATCTACAAATATTTCAGCTTGACCATTAGATTGAGGATGGTAAGGTGGTGTTTTAAAATGTTCTATACCCAATTTTTCACAAAATTCTTTGAACAAGTGACTGGTGAATTGTGTACCATTGTCCGAAACAATTATTTTTGGTAAACCAAATCTACTAAAAACTTCTTGAAGATATTTGATTGTTTTTGTAGCTGTGGTTGTTTTCGTCATAAAAATTTCTGGCCATTTACTATGAGCATCTACAAAGATTAAAAAATAATAATGTTCATTCGGGCCTGCATAATCAATGTGAACCCTCTCCATTGGTTCTTGTGCAATGGGCCATGAATGAAGAATTAATTTAATTGGAGATTTTCTATATTTAGCGCATTTTTCACATTCTTTTACAAAGTTTTCAATTTCTTTGTCTATGTTTGGCCAATATACAAAACTTCTAGCGTATGATTTCATCCTCTCAATGCCAGGATGACTATTGTGTAATTCTTTAAGAATATTTGTTCTAAATTTTGCGGGAATGACAATTCTTTCATTAAACATTAAACAATCCTTTACAACTAAAAGTGATTCTTTTCTTGTAAAATAAGGTTGAATTTCACGACTGATATCCTTTTTATTTGTAGGCCAACCGTTATTCATGTACGTGATTACCTTTTGTAATATTGGACTAATTTTAGTTTCATATTGAATATGTTGAAATTTAATTGGTAATGTACTAAAAGATTCTTTTTGAATTTGATTAATAGATGTTTCCCAATGTACTAATGCTATGATAAATTCTTCATCCTGTTGTTTATTTGAATTTATTAAACGTAATAAAATGTCTGCATAACCAAATGAGTGAGTTGGAATGTACCGAATTTCAAAATCATATGACATCAGTGTCAAAGCCCAACGTTGTAGTCTATTAGCAGTATAAATAGGGATACCTTTTTTGTTTCCAAAAATATGAAGTAGTGGCTTATGATCTGTCTCCAACACGAATTTGCGCGAAGATAACATTTTATGAAATTTTGTAATTGCAAATACTATACCAAGTGTTCTTTTTCAATTTGGCTAAATTTTTGCTCAGCTTTTGTTAAAGTTCTAGAAGCGTGATAAATTGCTTTCCTGTGTCCATCTGCAAATTCGTGAAATATTACTGCACCAATTCCACGATTGCTTGCGTCTGCTGCTACAATAATTGGTAATTTTGGATTAAAATGTGTTAATAACAAGTCGCTTTGTAAAATATTTTTAATTTTGTGAAAAGCTTCATCGCAAGCTTTTGACCATTTAAATTCAATATTTTTGTGTAACAACTGGTCTAATGGACATCGTATATGTTGTAATTTATGAACAAATTTACCGTAATAATTAATTGCACCTAAGAATGCTCGAACTTCTGAAATATTTGAAGGAATGGGCATATCTTTAATTGCTTGTATTTTTGCTGGATCTGGTGGCAGACCCTGTGAAGAAACAATATGACCCAATAGTTTCACTTCATGCATACAAAACTGACATTTTTCTTGTTTTACAACGAAGCCATATTCAGAAATTCGTTGAAATAAGATTTTTAGATGATTTAAATGCTCATTTTCATCAACACTTGCCACAATTAAATCATCCAAATAAGCACTTACAAATGGAAGATCTGCGATCATAGCATCAATGATTTTTTGAAATTCACCTGGTGGGGATTTCACGCAAAAAGGAAGACGTTTATATTTGTAGATATAACTAGAAGTTCTTGTGATTCTTTTTCAACTTCGAGTTGAAAATATGCATCAGAAAAATCAATACAAGAGAAATATGATTTACCTGACAATTTTGCAAAAATATCATCTGGTAAGGGAATTGGATGTTGATTTGGTTCCAAAGCATTATTAAGGCCAGTAGAATAATCGGCGCAAATTCTAATATTACCTTTTGGTTTGCTTACTACAACAATTGGTGCTGCCCAAGATGAAAAATCCACTGGTGTAATTATTCCTAAATCTTCTAGTCTTTTCAATTCTTGGTCTATTTTCGGAAGTGCAGCATATGATACTGGACGCTTCTTCATATATATTGGTTTTGCATCAGGTTTTAAATGTAACTTAACTTTGGTTTTCGTACATAGTCCTAATGTGTTGCTGAAAATCTTTGGGAAATGTTCTATTAATTGTTGTTTTATTTGATTCGTTGATAATGATGATGATGAAGTAATTGTATTACATATTGTGTTAAATGGAACTGACCACAGATCAAATAATTTTATTCACTTAATTCCAAACAAATTTAGATTTGGTATACTTGTGATAAAACATTTTCCACAATTGGTTATTCCATTTACTGTAATGTCACACATGAATTCTCCTGTAATATGTAACCTATGTCCTGTTGCACTGTTTGCTGCAAAATTTGTAGATGTTTTACTTGGTCGGCCTAGTTGTTCCCACATTTCTTCAGTGATCATTGATATGTCGCTAGCTGTGTCTAATTGTAGCTGTACAGGGTAATTATTAATTTTGATATTTATAAATTTTCTATCATCGTTATAATTTATTTTATTTACTGTAACAATAACTTGTGATTTTGCATGGTAATTATTTGTAGTTACCTGATTGTTATATTTCCTTTTTGAAGCACTATTGCAATATCCTTCTTTATGGCCAATTTTGTCGCATTCCTTACATTTGTTATTTCTATAATTGCATTCTCTTACAAAATGCATTTGACCACAATTCCAACAAGGATATTTTGGTTTCGTAGCTTGTTTATTTTCTTCTTGTTTTTGATATTGGTATTTCTGTTTTTGCCTTATTTGATTTATTTTTGATTCTATTGGATTTTCAATAAGAGATGTGTCAATGTTTAGTGAAACCAGTCGTTGACATTCACTAATAAGTATGAGTAATGTAATTGGATTTGTTTCATTATGTTTTTCTAAAATTTGTAATAAGCGGGTACGTATTTCATAATCTTTGGAAAAATTTAATCCGCAGATGAATATTAAACATTTGAAATGTTCAACTGATAATTTGCCAAATTCAAATTCTTCGCATGAACGATTAACAATACCAGCGTATGTTACATAGTCGTCGTATTCTTTTTTCTTAATTTGAAGACAATTATATCTCTTATTGAAGATTGTTGTTTGTGGGCCTAATATATCTTTAAGGCATGATACTGTCATGTCCAAATTATTGTCTCTTGGTGATTTAGGTAAAATATAATTCATATATTTATTATGTGATTTTAAATCCAGTTTACGTAATAATAATCGAAATTTGGCAGAATCATCTAAATTATTTGTATCAGATATAATAACGTCTATATATCTCTCATACCACTTGTCGAAGGTTAATCCATTTTCTGGATCATATACAAATTGTTGTATACTATTTGATAATGATTCTATGATGATTTCAGCATTATTCATTTTAGAGTTTTCTTCTTTGTGTCCTTGAGTAATGCTGGCTATTAATTCCGCAAATAATTTTTGTTGCTGTTGCTGGTTTTCTTGCATTTGTAGTAAGACTTGTTCTAGCAGGTGTTCTGACATGTTTCTAGTTTTATTTCACCACTATCCTCGTCGCCAATTTGTTATATTCTAATGTAGTAGTAAATAATGTAGTGGTCGAATAACACACAAAATATAACAGATATAATGTATTTATTAATATAATATTCTAATGTATTTCATTTAAATAATATGCAAACTTGTTGTTATTTTTCTCAGATACAATGATCATAAAATATATAAATTGAATAATTGTATCAAGTAGCCAACAATTATAAAGAACTATAAAATTCGGGCGCGGAAGCAAATACTTATATGATTTTTTACAAAAATAAAGTCAGATTTTACCTATTCTTGAAATGGATATTTTTGTTAAAATATTCATATTCATGCTTTAGGATATATACTATGAATGGTTCTAAGCACTGGACATTCAAAAGTGACCAAAACGTAGTACCAATCAGATAATAAACATTCAATTTTCGGGTGTCATTTTTATAAATACATTGTATATTGTAAGCTACATAGGCTGGATTCTCGAATACCTACCACATTTGAAATAGAAGTTTTCTTGTTGCAATGTTTTCTTTTAGCTAAAATATTATGAAGAACTATAAAAGTCGGGCGCGGAAGCAAATATTTATATGATTCTTTACAAAAATAAAGTCAGATTTTACCTTTTCTTGATGAATACGTTGTATATTGTAAGCTACATAGACTGCATTCTAGAATACCTACCACACTTGAAATAACAATTTTCTTGTTGCAATGTTTTCTTTTAGCTAAAATATGATGAAGAATTATAAAATTCGGGCGCGGAAGTATATATTTATATGATTTTTTACAAAAATAAAGTCAGATTTTACCTATTCTTGATGAATACGTTGTATATTGTAAGCTACATGGCCTGGATTCTAGAATACCTACCACACATGAAATAGCAATTTTCTTGTTGCAATGTTTTCTTTAAGCTAAAATATAATAAAGAATTATAAAATTCAGGCGCGGAAGCCAATATTTATATGATTTTTTACAAAAATAAAGTCAGATTTTACCTATTCTTGAAATGAATATTTTTGTTAAAACATTCATATTCATGCTTTAGGATCTATACTATGAATGGTTTTAAGCATTGGACATGCAAAAGTAACTAATCAGATAATAAACATTTAATTTTCGGGTGTCATTTTAATGAATACGTTGTATATTGTAAGCTACAAGGGCTGGATTCTAGAATACCTACCACACTTGAAATAGCAAATTTCTTGTTACAATGTTTTTTTTTACCTAAATTATCATGAAGAAATATAAAATTTAGGCGCGGAAGCAAATATTTATATGATTTTTTACAAAAATAATGTCAAATTTTACCTTTTCTTGATGAATACGTTGTATATTGTAAGCTACATGGGCTGGAATTTAGAATACCTACCACAATTGAAATAGCAATTTTCTTCTTGCAATGTTTTCTTTTAGCTAAAATATGATGAAGAATTATAAAATTCCGGCGCGGAAGCAAATATTTATATGATTTTTTCCAAAAAAAGTCAGATTTTATCTCTTCTTGATGAATACGTTGTATATTGTAAGCTACATGGGCTGGATTCTAGACTATCTACCACACTTGAAATAGCAGTTTTCTTGTTGCAATGTTTTCTTTTTGCTAAATTATTATAAAGAACTATAAAATTTGGGCGCAAAAGCAAATATTTATATGATTTTTTACAAAAATAAAGTCAGATTCTATCTATTCTTGAAATGGATATTTTTGTTAAAACATTCTTATTCATGCTTTAGGATCTATACTATGGATAATTTTAGCATTGTACATGCAAAACTGACCAAAACGTGGTACCAGTCAGATAATAAATATTCAATTTTCAGGTGACATTTTATTGAATACGTTGTATATTGTCAGCTATGTCAGTGTGGTACTGTCAGAATGATAAAGAATTATAAAATTCGGGCGCGGAAGCATGTATTTATATGATTTTTTACAAAAATAAAGTCAGATTTTACCTAATCTTGATGAATACGTTGTATATTGTAAGCTACATGGGCTGGATTCTAGAGTAAGTACCACACTTGAAATAGGAATATTCCTGTTGCAATGTTTTCTTTTAGCTAAAATATGATAAAGAATTATAAAATTCGGGCGCGGAAGCAAATATTTATATGATTTTTTACTAAAGTAAAGTCAACTTTTACCTATTCTAGATAAATACGTTGTATATTGTAAGCTACATGGGCTTGATTCTAGAATACCTATCACAGTTGAAATAGCATTTTTCTTGTTGCAATGTTTTCCTTTAGCTGAAATATGATAAAAAATTATAAAATTCGGGCGCGGAAGCAAATATTTACATGATTTTTTACAAAAATAAAGTCAGATTTTACCTATTCTTGAAATGTATATTTTTGTTAAAACATTCATATTCATGCTTTAGGATCTATACT
Source organism: Stenolophus ochropezus (assembly GCA_035578165.1). NCBI lineage: Eukaryota > Metazoa > Arthropoda > Insecta > Coleoptera > Carabidae > Stenolophus > Stenolophus ochropezus. Next base: position 1,498,706 of record JAQOWZ010000055.1, on the reverse strand, counting down.
ATGGATAAATTTAGCATTAGATATGCAAAAGTGACCAAAACGTGGTACCAGTCAGATAATAAACATTCAATTTTCTGGAGTAATTTTAATGAATACGTTGTATATTGTAAGCTACATAAGCAGGATTCTAGAATAGCTACCACACTTGAAATAGCAATTTTCTTGTTGCAATGTTTTCTTTTAGCTAAAATATGATGAAAAATGGTAAAATTCGAGCGCGGAAGCAAATATTTATATGATTTTTTACAAAAAGATTGTCAGATTTTACCTATTTTTGATGAATACTTTGTATATTGTAAACTACATGGGCTGGATTCTAGAATAGCTACCACACGTGAAACAGCAATTTTCTTGTTGCAATGTTTTCTTTTAGCTGAAATATGATGAAGAATTATTAAATTCGGGCGCGGAAGCAAAAATTTTTGATTTTTTACAAAAATAAAGTCAGATTTTACCTATTCTGGATGAATACGTTGTATATTGTAAGCTACATGGGCTGGATTCTAGAATACTTACCACACTTGAAATAGCAATTTTGTTGTTGCAATGTTTACTTTTAGCTAAAATATGATAAAAAATTATAAAATTCAAGCGCGGAAGCAAATGTTTATATGATTTTTTACAAAAATAAAGTCAGTTTCTATCTATTCTTAAAATGGATATTTTTGTTAAAACATTCTTATTCATGCTTTAGGATCTATACTATTAATAATTTTAGCATTGTACATGCAAAAGTGACAAAACGTGGTACCAGTCAGAGAATAAACATTCAAGTTTCAGGTGTCATTTTATTGAATACGTTGTATATTGTAAACTACATGGGAAGGATTCTAGAATACCTACCACACTTGAAATACCAATTTTCTTGTTGCATTGTTTTCTTTTAGCTAAAATATGATGAAGAATTATACAATTCGGGCGCAGAAGCAAATATTTATATGATTTTTTACAAAAATAAAGTCAGATTTTACCTATTCTTGATAAATACGTTGTATATTGTAAGCTAAATGGCCTGGATTCTAGAATACCTACCACACTTGAAATAGCAATTTTCTTGTTACACTGTTTTCTTTTAGCTAAAATATGATAATGAATTATAAAATTCAGGCGCGGAAGCAAATATTTATATGATTTTTTACGAAAATAAAGTCAGATTTTACCTATTCTTGAAATGAATATTTTTGTTAATACATTCATATTCATGCTTTAGGATCTATACCATGAATGGTTTTAAGCATTGGAAATGCAAAAATGACCAAAACGTGGTACCATTCAGATAATAAACATTCAATTTTCGGGTGTCATTTTAATGAATACGTTGTATATTGTAAGCTACATTGGCTGGATTCTAGAATACCTACCACACTTGAAATAGCAATTTTCTTGTTGCAATGTTTTCTTTTAGCTAAAATATGATGAAGAATTATACAATTCGGGCGCACAAACAAATATTTATATGATTTTTTACAAAAATAAAGTCAGATTTTACCTGTTCTTGATAAATACGTTGTATATTGTAAGCTAAATGGCCTGGATTCTAGAATACCTACTACACTTGAAATAGCAATTTTCTTGATGCAATGTTTTCTTTTAGCTAAACTTTGATAATGAATTATAAAATTCGGGCGCGGAAACAAATATTTATATGATTTTTTACTAAAATAAAGTCAGATTTTACCTATTCTTGAAATGAATATTTTTGTTAAAACATTCATATTCATGCTTTAGGATCTATACTATGAATGGTTTTAAGCATTGGACATGCAAAAGTGACCAAAACGTGGTACCAATCAGATAATAAACATTCAATTTTCGGGTGTCATTTTAATGAATACGTTGTATATTGTAAGCTACATGGGCTGGATTCTAGAATACCTACAACACTTGGAATAGCAATGTTCTTGTTGCAATGTTTTTTTTTACCTAAATTATCATGAAGAAATATAAAATTCAGGCGCGGAAGCAAATATTTATATGATTTTTTACAAAAATAAAGTCAGAATTTAACTATTCTTGATAAGTACGTTGTATATTGTAAGCTACATGGGCTGGATTTTAGAATACCTACCACACTTGAAATAGCAATTTTCTTGTTGCAATGTTTTCTTTTAGCTAAAATATGATTAAGAATTATAAAATTCGGGCGCGGAAGCAAATATTTATATGAATTTTTACAAAAATAAAGTCAGATTTTACCTATTCTTGATGAATACGTTGTATATTGTAAACTACATGGGCTGGATTCTAGAATACCTACCACATTTGAATAAGCAATTTTCTTGTTGCAATGTTTTCCTTTAACTAAAATATGATGAAGAATTATAAAATTCGGGCGCAAAAGCAAATATTTATATGATTTTTTACAAAAATAAAGTCAGATTTTACCTATTCTTGAAATGGATATTTTTGTTAAAACATTCATTTTAATGCTTTAGGATCTATACTAAGGATGGTTTTAAGCATAGGAAATGCAAAACTGACCAAAACGTGGTACCAATCAGATAATAAATTTTCAATTTTTGGGTGTCATTTTAATCAATACGTTGTATATTGTAAGCTACATGGGCTAGATTCTAGAATAACTTCCACACTTGAACTAGCAATTATCTTGTTGCAATGTTTTCTCTTAGCTAAAATATGATGAAGAGTATAAAACTCGGGCGCGGAAGCAAATATTTATATGATTTTTTACAAAAATAAAGTCAGATTTTACCTATTCTTGATGAATACGTTGTATATTTTAAGCTACATGGGCTGGATTCTAGAATATCTACCACACTTGAAATGGGAATTTTCTTATTGCAATGTTTTCTTTTAGCTAAAATATGATGAATAATTATAAAATTCGGGCGCGGAATCAAATATTTATACGATTTTTTATAAAAATAAAGACAGATTTTACCTATTCTTGATGAATACGTTGTATATTGTTAGCTACATTGGCTGGATTCTAGAATACCTACCACACTTGAAATAGCAATTTTCTTGTTACACTGTTTTCTTTTAGCTAAAATATGATAATGAATTATAAAATTCAGGCGCGGAAGCAAATATTTATATGATTTTTTACGAAAATAAAGTCAGATTTTACCTATTCTTGAAATGAATATTTTTGTTAATACATTCATATTCATGCTTTAGGATCTATACCATGAATGGTTTTAAGCATTGGACATGCAAAAATGACCAAAACGTGGTACCATTCAGATAATAAACATTCAATTTTCGGGTGTCATTTTAATGAATACGTTGTATATTGTAAGCTACATTGGCTGGATTCTAGAATACCTACCACACTTGAAATAGCAATTTTCTTGTTGCAATGTTTTCTTTTAGCTAAAATATGATGAAGAATTATACAATTCGGGCGCACAAACAAATATTTATATGATTTTTTACAAAAATAAAGTCAGATTTTACCTGTTCTTGATAAATACGTTGTATATTGTAAGCTAAATGGCCTGGATTCTAGAATACCTACTACACTTGAAATAGCAATTTTCTTGATGCAATGTTTTCTTTTAGCTAAACTTTGATAATGAATTATAAAATTCGGGCGCGGAAACAAATATTTATATGATTTTTTACTAAAATAAAGTCAGATTTTACCTATTCTTGAAATGAATATTTTTGTTAAAACATTCATATTCATGCTTTAGGATCTATACTATGAATGGTTTTAAGCATTGGACATGCAAAAGTGACCAAAACGTGGTACCAATCAGATAATAAACATTCAATTTTCGGGTGTCATTTTAATGAATACGTTGTATATTGTAAGCTACATGGGCTGGATTCTAGAATACCTACAACACTTGGAATAGCAATGTTCTTGTTGCAATGTTTTTTTTTACCTAAATTATCATGAAGAAATATAAAATTCAGGCGCGGAAGCAAATATTTATATGATTTTTTACAAAAATAAAGTCAGAATTTAACTATTCTTGATAAGTACGTTGTATATTGTAAGCTACATGGGCTGGATTTTAGAATACCTACCACACTTGAAATAGCAATTTTCTTGTTGCAATGTTTTCTTTTAGCTAAAATATGATTAAGAATTATAAAATTCGGGCGCGGAAGCAAATATTTATATGAATTTTTACAAAAATAAAGTCAGATTTTACCTATTCTTGATGAATACGTTGTATATTGTAAACTACATGGGCTGGATTCTAGAATACCTACCACATTTGAATAAGCAATTTTCTTGTTGCAATGTTTTCCTTTAACTAAAATATGATGAAGAATTATAAAATTCGGGCGCAAAAGCAAATATTTATATGATTTTTTACAAAAATAAAGTCAGATTTTACCTATTCTTGAAATGGATATTTTTGTTAAAACATACATTTTAATGCTTTAGGATCTATACTAAGGATGGTTTTAAGCATAGGAAATGCAAAACTGACCAAAACGTGGTACCAATCAGATAATAAATTTTCAATTTTTGGGTGTCATTTTAATCAATACGTTGTATATTGTAAGCTACATGGGCTAGATTCTAGAATAACTTCCACACTTGAACTAGCAATTATCTTGTTGCAATGTTTTCTCTTAGCTAAAATATGATGAAGAGTATAAAACTCGGGCGCGGAAGCAAATATTTATATGATTTTTTACAAAAATAAAGTCAGATTTTACCTATTCTTGATGAATACGTTGTATATTTTAAGCTACATGGGCTGGATTCTAGAATATCTACCACACTTGAAATGGGAATTTTCTTATTGCAATGTTTTCTTTTAGCTAAAATATGATGAATAATTATAAAATTCGGGCGCGGAATCAAATATTTATACGATTTTTTATAAAAATAAAGACAGATTTTACCTATTCTTGATGAATACGTTGTATATTGTTAGCTACATTGGCTGGATTCTAGAATACCTACCACACTTGAAATAGCAATTTTCTTGTTGCAATATTTTCTTTTAGCTAAATTATGATTAAGAATTATACAATTCGGACGCAGAAGCAAATATTTATTTGATTTTTTACAAAAATAAAGTCAGATTTTACCTATTCTTGATGAATACGTTGTATATTGTAAGCAAAATGGCCTGGATTCTAGAATACCTACCACACTTGAAATAGGAATTTTCTTGTTGCAATGTTTCTTTTAGCTAAAATATGATAATGAATTATAAAATTCGGGCGCGGAAGCAAATATTTATATGATTTTTTACAAAAATAAAGTCAGATTTTACCTATTCTTGAAATTAATATTTTTGTTAAAACATTCATATTCATGCTTTAGGATCTATACTATGAATGGTTTTAAGCATTCGACATGCAAAATTGACCAAAACGTGGTACCAATCAGAAAATAAACATTCAATTTTCGGGTGTCATTTTAATGAGTACGTTGTATATTGTAAGCTACATGGGCAGGATTCTAGAATACCTACCACACTTGAAATAGAAATTTTCTTGTTGCAATGTTTTCTTTTACCTAAAATATGATGAAGAATTATAAAATTCGGGCGCGGAAACAAATTTTTATATGAATTTTTACAAAAATAATGTCAGATTTTACTTTTTCTTGATGAATACGTTGTATATTGTAAGATACATGGGCTGGATTTTAGATTACCTACCACACTTGAAATAGCAATTTTCTTGTTGCAATGTTTTCTGTTAGCTAAAATATGATTAAGAATTATAAAATTCGGGCGCGAAAGCAAATATTTATATGCTTTTTTACAAAAATAAAGTCAGACTTTAACTATTCTTGATGAATACGTTGTATATTGTAAGATACATGGGCTGGATTTTAGATTACCTACCACACTTGAAATAGCAATTTTCTTGTTGCAATGTTTTCTTTTAGCTAAAATATGATTAAGAATTATAAAATTCGGGCGCGGAAGCAAATATTTATATGAATTTTTACAAAAATAAAGTCAGATTTTACCTATTCTTGATGAATACGTTGTATATTGTAAACTACATGGGCTGGATTCTAGAATACCTACCACATTTAAATTAGCAATTTTCTTGTTGCAATATTTTCCTTTAACTAAAATATGATGAAGAATTATAATATTCGGGCGCAGAAGCAAATATTTATATGATTTTTTACAAAAATAAAGTCAGATTTTACCTATTCTTGAAAGGATATTTTTGATAAAAAATTCATATTCATGCTTTAGGATTTATACTATGTGTTCGGACCGCATATGCTATCTAGTGCCATCCAAGCGCACTAGCATGTTTTTACAATTTTATTTCATGCGACCTTGCTTAGCGCAATCACGTCAATTCCTGTCTTGTCTTGGCGGTACCTGCAAATTGTGATCTTCCGCAGGTATTCGCTGTCTGTCCGCTGAGGAGATCGCACGCTTTATTTATACTTTAATAATTAATATCGAAGTTGTCAGGAGAGTAGACGTATATTCGTTGCTCTGCGTATTTATTGTTTTTTTTTGTGGTTTATTTTGTGATCTTCACCTAATTGTGGTATCAAATTCAAGAGTAAGTTATTGGCTCTCTGTGTATTAGTGTATTGTTGAGACACATATTACGAGGGGTGAGTTTTCTTCAGTTTTTTATTACTTTTTGCTTTAAAAAAGGCGTGGTTGATAGTTTTGTTTATTCTTGTCTACCATACAAGTTCATTAACCTGTTCGTTGCTACCTGTCTCAGGTGTAACAGTATACAGGGTGTTCCATCCAAATACTGTATACAGGGTGTTATTTTTTATTTTATTTTTTTTTATTATTTTTGTTTTATCTCGTTCATTATGGCCATTCAATGCCATTGTTGCATGAAAGATGTTGAACCTCACAGATTTGTAACATGTTCTGTCTGTAAAAACAATTTTAACATAGACTGTGTTGATGTTCATGCGTCTATTGCTCGATCTATAAACAATGCAAAATCAGGTTTAAAATGGAATTGCTCTAATTGTCAAACTGTCGGTAATGATATAGACAGTCTCAAATTAACAATAATTAACCTGCAAAAAAATCTGGATGAAATGAAGAAATCAATAAATGACCTGCATGTTCCTCAATCCATTCCTTTATTGACGGAAAGTATCATTCAAGAAGTTTTTGAGCGACAGAAGTGTTCCTGCAACATCATGATATATAGATCACCAGAGGATAGTTCTCTAAATAAAGAGCAATCGCTTGCACAAGATTCTGTGATGATTAACAGTATAGTTTCTGATATAGGTGCTAAATATCCCATAGTAAAATTTTCACGTGTCGGTCGCTTTGACAGTTCAAAACCTATATCTCGTCCTTTAAAAGTGCAGCTATCTTCTTCTGATGAAGTCATTCAGGTCATGAAAAAATCAAAAACTCTAAAAACTATTGATAAATGGAAACACATATCTATTTCTCATGATCGAACTAAAATGCAAAGAGATTATTTTAAAACTATTAAGCAGGAACTAAACAATCGTATTGCTGCTGGTGAGAGTAACTTAACTATTAAATATGTTAGTAATATTCCAAAAGTTGTGTCTTCTTTAAACTAATTCCGCCCAACAGTTCACCAATCTCTCTTAACATTTACTATCAAAACACTAGGGGTTTAAATTCTAAATGTGATATATTTTATGTTAATTGTTGTTCTTTGTTTCATGATATGATTGTTGTATCGGAAACTTGGTTGAATGAATCTGTTCTTAATTCTGAAATGTTTCCATCTAATTACAATGTTATTCGTGATGATAGATTATTTTCTCTTACCGGACGTTCTAAGGGTGGTGGTGTGTTAATTGCTCTAAAAGACTCTATCAGTTTCAAAACAATTGATACTAAGTATTTAAAAAATTCTGTTCCACTGATTGATCTCGTAGCCTGCAAGTGTTTTTTCACTAATCACACATTCATATTATGTGCTGTCTACATACCACCTGATTTACACGTAAATGAAATAGAAACATTTACTGATGCTCTTTCACTTTTATTCCTTAATGAAAAAATTATTTTGGTAGGGGACTTCAATCTTCCCAATTTTTATAGTACTACTGCCACATGTGTTAAATCAGCTTCTTTCCGTAATCTCTGTGAGGTATTAAATCTGAAACAATATAATTCTGTAATTAATAAATATAACAATATGTTGGACCTTGTTTTTGCTAATTTTTTACCTATAAATACAGTGAAATTTGACTCTCCATTAGTGCCTGAGGATAAATATCACCCTACCTTAAAAATTAACTGCGATCTCGTCACTGCTGAACGACATATAAATTTTCCTACAGCCAATAACTATCGTTATAACTTTAAAAAAGCGGATTTCAATAATTTATATGAGTATATATGCAATGTTGACTGGTCTCATATAAACAATTTTGTTCAAGTTGATGAAGCGCTAAATGAATTCTACCGCATTCTATATGAAGCCTTAGACAAATTTGTCCCAACTTCTAGGTGCTGTACATCCAATTTTCCACCTTGGTTCACATTCGAGATTAAAGGTAATCTTAAAACAAAAGAGTACTTCAGGAAAAAATGGATAAAAATAAGGCAACTTACGTATTATAATGAATTCAAAAGATTGCGAACATTAATTAAAAATAAAATCAAAGTAGCCTACGAAGAGTATATCAATAAAGTAGAGAACAACATCAAATCTAATCCGAGTGAATTTTGGAAATATGTTAACTTGAAACAAGGTTGCTCTCGTATTCCAGGTACAGTTATTGCCAATGATGTCATCTACAACAAACCACAAGATATAGTTAATGCTTTTGCCACTGTTTTTTCTGGTTTTTTTACTGACAGCTCAATTTTTGACATTAATAACGACAAGATGCATAATAATCACCCTTCATTTTCCATGGGCTACATCACTGAAAATGATTTAATTTCTTTAATATCTAAATTACATAATAAAAACAATTGTGGAGTAGATAAGATACCTGATTTTTTTATTAAAGACTGTCGTTTCATCCTTGCCGCTCCTTTATCCATAATTATTAATTTAGCTATTAAAACGTCTACATTTCCGTTGCTTTGGAAACAAACACGAATTATTCCAGTCCACAAGAAAGGTGATAAATCTAACGTCTGCAACTATAGGCCTATATCTATCCTAAATAACTTTAGCAAACTTTTTGAGATGGTTATCTATAATACTCTACTTACACACACTAGATCCTTCATCTCCAATGATCAACATGGCTACATGAAAGGACGCTCAACGGTAACCAATCTTGCTTGCTTCTCGCAATTTGTTTCTGAAGTTATAGATCATCGCGGACAAGTGGATGCTGTTTACAGTGATCTCTCCAGAGCATTTGATTCCATCGATCATGGTCTATTACTAGATAAAATTGGGTCTTTTGGTGCTGCTCCTGCCGTACTTCTACTTTTATCTTCGTACCTTTCGGACAGATATTGCTTTGTTTTTTATAATGGATTTTCTTCTTCCAAATTCATTGCTACCTCTGGAGTTCCCCAAGGTTCTAACCTGGGTCCGTTACTATTCATCCTCTTTATCAATGATTTACTATTATCTTTTAGTTGTCACGTTCTGGCTTACGCTGATGACATTAAGCTTTTTCATTCTATCTCATCCTCTTCTGATGCTTTGGTACTTCAAGAGAATATTGACAAATTAGTAGCCTGGTGTAAAGATAATAAGTTAGTAATTAATACTAACAAGTGTTTTATTATTACCTACACACGTAAAAATAACTATGTGCTTCATGATTACACTGTTAATAATTCTATACTTACACGTTCATTTTCTATACGAGATTTAGGCGTTCTATTTACTTCTAATTTCAACTTTAATGAGCATATTATCAATATTTGTTCCTCTGCCAATAGGACATTGAGCTTTATAATCCGAATTTGCAGACCGTTTCATGACATACATGCTTTAAAATCTTTGTATTATGCTTTTGTAGTCAGTAAATTGGAATACGCCAGTCTAATCTGGTATCCGTATTACGATAGCCAAGCTCTACATCTTGATCGTGTCCAGCGCAGGTTCCTAAAATATGCGTCCTTTAAATTAGACAATACTTACCCCGAAAGAGATGTAGATACACAGTCACTTTTACAGCGTCATGACATTCCGTCCCTAGCTTCCAGGCGAATCATCTCCAGTGCGAGGTTCACAACAAAATTGATGCTCCATTCATTTTAGATAGAATCCCGTTCCATGTACCAAGGTTGTCATCCAGGCAATGCAGGACATTCCATCTCCCTACCGCACGGACTGATGTGTATCTGCGCTCACCGGTCTACATCATGTGTCAGAATGCAGAAAAAGTCTCTAATGATGTCTTCATGTCCCACGTTTCTGCGTACCACTGCGTCCATTACTGTCCTGACGTATAATTCTGTTGTATGTTTTCTATATATATTGTTTAAAATCATATATGTAATTATTTTGTCTTATTTAATTATATTTATTGTATATTGATATTTATACATTTATACTTTTGTATATTACCCTGTAATTGGTGATCTGTTGGGTAATTAAAGATTATTATTATTATTATTATTATTATTATTATTATTTACGCTAAAATTGACCACGAGGCTCAATATATTTTTCCTATTGTAGTTTTTTATACTTCAATTATTGTTCTTTTGTGCAACACACAATCCACACACGCTGTACAATTTACACGCTGTAAATACACACATTTTTACATTGTTGAGCACATTACACTTGCACTACTTTGCGATTTTCTTTTACGCTAAATTTAGCTTGTTTCATTTCAATTGTTTATTAATAGCAACTTTGTATAGTTTTGCACATTTGCTGCATATTTCATTTACATTTGATCGCATGTAGTTCAAATTAATTTGACTACATTTGACACGTTTTTCTCTGCTTTTATTATTGCTCTAATTACTTTTACAAGCGCTAAGATTGTTTAGCTTTGTTTAAAGTTTATATTCGCTTTATTTTATTATTATTTGTTCTTGAATCTGTTAGTATTTTCGCTATTTTTGCCTACTTATTTTAGGACTTTTTTTGTTGAATTTTATGCAACTTATACTCATTATTTAGGCATGGGTACAATTTATATTGCATTTATTATTTAGCTGCACATTATTTGTGCACATTTACTTATGTTAAATAAAGTATCCTTTTATTTTGTCCCTTTTAGTAGAAATTTACAGCATTTATAGCACCGAGCCTTCTACTGGACATCTTGCGCTGCTTGCTGGTTTATTTGTATTCGCTTTCTACTTATTTTCTTGATCTTTCGCTGTTGTTAGGAATAAGAACTTTATTAGCTTCGCCTTCTTACTCAACATTTATTATTATCCATTTTTACCAATTTATCCTGTCATTCTTCAGAGGTATATATCCAGGCCTTTCTTGTGTTTTCGTTTCTACTTTGCTTTGCCGCTACGCTCGCAATAATCATTCCAAATAACCAACACGTCAATCAACCAGCCGACCAACTACAATTCTTTCGCTTACGAGGCATACTTTAGGTCAACGCTAGCATCTGATTAGGGATTTTGACTTCAACGCAACGCTGGTCCTTCGAGTTATCCGCCAGAAGTCAGCTTTAGTCAGGCCGCATCTTCTACATCAACTTAAAGTGCTGAGACAGCTGAACCAGCTACTCAACGCCCCAACATTTTGGTCCTTCGAGCCGAATGGGGAGTCGTTCTCTGTCGTGTTGTTATTTGGTTTTATTACTTTAATAAGTTTTGTTATACGCTTTTTGCTATCGCCGAATAGGGAGTTGTTCTCTGTCGTGTTGTTAATTGGGTGGATTATTTTAATAAATTTTGTTATTTGGTTCAATTATTTCAACTATTAACTATTCACTATTTCTTATTTGTTTATTATCATCATGGTTGAATTATTAAACGCAACTATTCGTCGCGACTTTGCTTTGCGATTTGTCGAAACTTTAGAGTCTCTTATGACTCAAGCCCGCAGCAATCCAATGAAATTAGGTGAAGCTCGCATACAATTTCAAATGCTACCTCAACGCATTCAAGATTTTGAGACAAATCATATTATTGTCATGGCTGATTCAAGCAATGCTAATAAACAGGAAGAATTGTTCATCGAATATGATGATTTCATTGCTGCTGTTCGCAAAATTAAAGTACAATTCGAACTGCCTCCATTCAGTGAGCAACAAGCAAACGCTGAAACATTGAACACTGCATTCTTAACGCAGTCATCTCAGTCCTCTCATCTGTTTGCAAGACTTCCGAAATTAAACTTGCCACAATTTTCTGGTAACATTGAAAACTGGAATTCGTTTTTCGATCTTTTCAATAGCTCTGTTAATGATAACGACAACTTACGACCTGTCCAGAAATTCCAGTACCTTAAATCTGTTCTTAAGGGAGAACCTCTATCCTTAATAAAGAATTTAAGTCTAACCGATGATAACTATGCTATCGCTCTCAAATTGCTGCAAGATCGCTACGCTCAGAGAAAGTTGATTTCGTCACATCATATTCAAGCGCTGATTTATTTATCTAAGCCTATTCCTATGAATCACACTAATGCTACCAGGTTTGTTGCTTCCATAACTGAGCACACCGAAGCTCTTAAAGCTAACAATGAACCAGTCCAATCATGGGATTGTCTCTTAACCTTTATCTTGGTCACTACATTAGATACGCAAACAAGAAATGCATTTGAGCGCATGCTGTCTAAAGACAATTTACCAAAACTCTCTGACTTGTTAAGTTTCATTGACGAATTTATCCAATCGCAACAATGGCAATGTGTTCAAAATTCCTATCCTTCAGCCAATAATAAACAAAAATCAAAAGAATTTCCTCGCAAACCATTTAACACATCTTCTTTTGTTTCCACAACTGATAAACGCAAATGTATAGTTCGTTCAAAACCGCACGCATTATTCAAATGTTTTAATTTCCAAAAAATGAATCCTGCAGACCGCTTAAAAGTCATAAGCGACAATAAATGTTGTCGAAATTGTTTGTCAAACTTTCATTCGACATCTAACTGTAAATCTAAGATAAATTGCCGTTCTTGCAATAAACGTCATCATACGCTCTTACATCTTGACAATAAGTCAGATACAAAAGGGAATAACCCACAAATTACAAATGTCGCAATCAATTCTAAAGTGAGTAATTACCCCTCTAACATTGAAAATCAATCCACTTCGCTAGTATCGCACATCGCTTTTTCCTCGACAGTCATCTTGGGTACCGCAGTTGTTCACATTAAGAATTCCTTCGGTTCTTGACAATCAGTTCGTGCTCTCTTAGACAGTGGAAGCGAATCATCGTACATTACGGAAGATTGTTTACGTCGCTTACAATTATCTAGTCGTCCTGCGAATATTTCAATATCAGGTTTTGGAAACACTACTCCCAATAACATCGTAAGAGGTACTACAACCCTTCAGATGCGCTCTTCGTACTGCAAGACGCCTACTTATACGCTATCCGCAATTGTAGTCACACAAATAATTGAAAGGTAATCTAAAACGCAATTATCTTCGGATTTGCTTAAGGATGTGCAAAACTTTCAATTAGCTGATCCCGAATTCACCACTCCTTCATCTATCGATCTTTTAATTGGTGCTGATCTATACTTTGATTTAATAACTGGTAATAAAAATAAAATTTCCAATGGTCCATTCGCCATTGAAACTACGTTAGGTTGGATTGTATCTGGACCAATCTCTATTATCTCCGCTTTTCCAGTTACCACATTAACAACTACGCAAAATCCTATCGCTACCGCTCTGTCTAAATTCTGGGAACTCGAGGATATCCCAAAAAACTCTATTATATCTGACGAAGATCGCTTAGCTGAAGACATTTTTGTCAAACAACATAAAAGATTGGATTCTGGGCGCTACCTTGTCCCTCTCTTACTGAAACAACACCCTGTTGATTTAGGTAACTCATATACTAACGCCTTACGTTGTTTTAATAGTTTGCAACGCCGCTTGTTATCCGATGACAAACTTAATACGGAATACAATAAATTTATGTCTGATTATGTAGACCAAAATCATATGTCACTTCTACCTTCAAACAGTTGTCAATCACTTGAAGGATTTTATCTTCCGCATCACGGAGTCTTATGTGAATCAAACTCTGTAACTAAATTGAGAGTTGTTTTCAATGGTTCAAAAAGAACTTTACTAAATAAATCCCTAAACGACAATCTGCTAATTGGTCCTACTTTACAAGCAGATCTCACATCAATTATTCACCGATCTCGCTTTCATAAGATAATTTTCACTGCTAACATCAGACAAATGTATCGCCAAATATTAGTCTGCGAAGAACATCGTACTTATCAAAAGATTTTATGGAGTTTCTCTCCATCAAATCCACCTCAATCTTACATCCTTAATACTGTAATTTATGGTACAACGTGCGCACCTTTCTTGGCTATTAGAACACTTCATCAATTAGCTGTTGATGAAATGTCGAATTTTCCACGCGCTGCCGAGATTTTAAAATCGGATACTTATGTTGACGATATTATAAGTGGAGCAAATACACTAACTGAAGCTCTTGAGTTACAGCAAAATCTTATTAAGCTACTTGGTACAGCTGGTCTGGAACTAAGAAAATGGACAAGTAATCATCCAGCTTTATTAGAAAATATCCCAAAGGAACACCAAGAATTTTCGTTTCTCAACGAAACCCAATATATTAAAATACTGGGTCTTTCTTGGAACCCTATTTCAGACCATTTCTCGTACAAAATAAATTTGCTGACTCACGCTGTTTCTAAACGCTCAATTCTATCAGATATTGCGAAAATTTTCGATCCTATAGGTTGGTTATCGCCTATTATAATGCTTGCAAAATGCATTATTCAAAAACTTTGGGTATCTGGCACTGATTGGGACACTCCAGTACCTGAACATATTCTACTAAAATGGAATTGCTTTAAATCAGAACTCTCTAATTTATCTAAATTGTCAATTCCGCGCTACATAGACCTTACTGAGGGTACACTAAATCTAATTGGCTTTTGTGATGCATCAGAGTTGGGCTATGCCGCTGTCGTTTATATTCATGTTGACTCCACAGTATCGCAGTCGGGAAAATCATATCTCCTTGCTTCTAAGACTAAAGTGGCACCGCTTCAACGCATTTCGTTACCGAGACTTGAACTATGTGCTGCACTACTACTCTCTCGTCTGATGGCACATTTATGAAATACATTAAAAATTAATATTTCTAATACTTTAGCAATGACAGACTCCACCATCACCTTGTCATGGATTCGATCTTCGCATTACAAGTGGAAAACTTTTGTAAGGAATCGCGTAGCAGAAATCCAGCAAAATATATCGTCTAATCAGTGGCACCATATCACCTCACAGGAAAATCCTGCTGATTGCGCTTCTCGTGGTATGCCAGTTCATGAACTATTATCTCACTCTCTCTGGTGGGAAGGTCCTTTTTGGCTAAAAGAACCTCGCACTTTATGGCCGTTGACTATAAAACATGACGCAAACTTGCACCCAGAAATAATGAACAAAACTGAAAGAATCTAACACAGAGTGCCCACTTTCAGCCTCTGAACTCAATGACGCTTTAATACGATGGGTGAAAATAGTACAATACGAAGCATTTGATGACGAGATATGTAAACTCAAAATGAGAAAAGTATGTTCTAAATTTATACAAAATCTCGCTCCATTCTTAGACGAGAAAGGTCTTTTACGAGTCGGAGGACGAATACGTCATTCGAATTTGAGCTTTACGCAAAACCACCCTTTACTTTTACCATCTAAACACCATTTTACAAATCTTGTTATTGATTATTATCATCAAAATTATCTTCATCCTTCACCCAGAACTTTACAAGCCATATTAAACAAACGATTCTGGATCATAGGTGCTCGCCGCGTCATTCGAAGCTACAGTTTAAAATGCGTTAAATGTTTTCGCTGCCATCCCATTACATCTAATCCCTCCATGGGAAATCTACCTGCACATAGAGTTCAAAAACTGAAACCCTTCGACATTGTCGGCATCGATTACGAGGGTCCTTTCTATGTTACGCCGTATAAAAAACGAGGAGTACATGCCACAAAATTTTACTTGTGCCTTTTCATTTGCTTTGCTACCAAAGCAGTACATTTGGAAGCATCTTCTGATCTCTCAACGGAAGCATTCATTCTTGGTTTACTCCGCTTTTTAGCCAGACGTGGTAGATGTACTCACATTTACAGCGATTTTGGTACTAATTTTATTGGAACTAAAAGTTACTTTACCGAGCTACAGAAACTTGTAACCTCAACGCAATAAAACGCTCATATTGATAATAAAATTGCCGCTGAAGGACACTTTAATCCGCCATCAGCTCCACATTTTGGTGGACTATGGGAAGCTGAGATCAAGTCGGTGAAATTTCACCTTTCCCGTGTTGTAGGGTCACAAGTTTTGACCAATGAGGAATTTAACACACTTCTGTGTCAGATAAAATCTGTTTTGAATTCGAGACCTCTGTGTCCTCTATCATCAGATCCGAACGACTTACTCGCTCTAACACCTAACCATTTGCTGATGCAAGAGGCAGCTGTTTGCTTACCTCCAACGCAAATTCTCCTGCATCGATGGCAGTTAGTTCAGAGAATGTTCCAAGACTTCTGGAAACGATGGCATTCGGAATATCTCAATACGCTCCAACAGCGAGCTAAATGGACTAAAACCACGACCAATTTGAAACCAGCTCAACTGGTACTCATAAAGCACGATACATTGCCAGCGCTTCAATGGAAATTAGGGCGAATACTTAAAGTTCACCCAGGAGATGACAATGTTGTTCGAGTAGCACAAGTCAAAACCTCAACTGGTACCCTAACTAGACCGGTCATAAAACTTTGTCCTTTGCCAGAATAACATTTCTGCAACCTTAAAAACTTCGTTTTGTTTTCCTTTAACTAAAATATGATGAAGAATTATAATATTCGGGCGCAGAAGCAAATATTTATATGATTTTTTACAAAACTAAAGTCAGATTTTACCTATTCTTGAAAGGATATTTTTGATAAAAAATTCATATCCATGCTTTAGGATTTATACTATGTGTTCGGACCGCATATGCTATCTAGTGCCATCCAAGCGCACTAGCATGTTTTTACAATTTTATTTCATGCGACTTTGCTTAGCGCAATGACGTCAATTCCTGTCTTGTCTTCGCGCACCTGCAAAGTGTGATCTTCCGCGGGTATTCGCTGTCTGTCCGCTGAGGAGATCGCACGCTTTATTTATACTTTACGCTAAAATTGACCACGAGGCTCAATATATTTTTCCTATTGTAGTTTTTTATACTTCAATTATTGTTCTTTTGTGCAACACACAATCCACACACGCTGCACACTTTACACGCTGTAAGTAGACACATTTTTACATTGTTGAGCACGTTACACTTGCACTAATTTGCGATTTTCTGTTACGCTAAATATAGCTTGTTTCATTTCAATTGTTTATTAATAGCAACTTTGTATAGTTTTGCACATTTGCTGCATATTTCATTTACATTTGATCGCATGTAGTTCAAATTAATTTGACTGCATTTGACACGTTTTTCTCTGATTTTATTATTGCTCTAATTACTTTTACAAGCGCTAAGATTGTTTAGCTTTGTTTAAAGTTTATATTCGCTTTATTTTATTATTATTTGTTCTTGAATCTGTTAGTATTTTCGCTATTTTTGCCTACTTATTTTAGGACTTTGTTTGTTTAATTTTATGCAACTTATACTCATTATTTACGCTTGGGTACAATTTATATTGCATTTATTATTTAGCTGCACATTATTTGTGCACATTTACTTATATTAAATAAGGTATCCTTTTATTTTATCCCTTTTAGTACAAATTTACAGCATTTATAGCACCGAGCCTTCTACTGGACATCTTGCGCTGCTTGCTGGTTTATTTGTATTCGCTTTCTACTTATTTTCTTGATCTTTCCATGTTGTTAGGAATAAGAACTTTATTAGCTTCGCTATCCTACTCAACATTTATTATTATCCATTTTTACCAATTTATCCTGTCATTCTTCAGAGGTATATATCCAGTCCTTTCTTGTGTTTTCGTTTCTACTTTGCTTTGCCACTACGCTCGCAATAATCATTCCAAATAACCAACACGTCAATCAACCAGCCGACCTACTACAGTTCTTTCGCTTACGAGTCATACTTTAGGTCAACGTTAGCATCTGATTAGGGATTTTGACTTCAACGCAACGCTGGTCCTTCGAGTCATCCGACAGAAGTCAGCTTTAGTCAGGCCGCATCTTCTACATCAACCTAAAGTGCTGAGACAGCTGAACCAGCTACTCAACGTCCCAACACTAAGGTTGGTTTTAAGCATTGGACAAGCAAAAGTGACCAAAACGTGGTACCAATCAGATAATAAACATTCAATTTTCGGGTGTCATTTTAATGAATACGTTGTATATTGTAAGCTACATGGGCTGGATTCTAGAATACCTACCACACTTAAAATAGCAATTTTCTCGTTGCAATGTTTTCTTTTAGCTAAAGTATGATGAAGAATTATAAAATTCGGGCGCAGAAGCAAATATTTATATGATTTTTTACATAAATACAGTCATATTTTACATATTCTTGATGAATACGTTGTATATTGTAAGCTACATGGCTTGGATTCTAGAATACCTACCACACTTAAAATAGCAATTTTCTTGATGCAATGTTTTCTTTTAGCTAAAATATAAAGAAAAAATATAAAATTCGGGCGCGAAAGCAAATATTTATATGATTTTTTACAAAAATAAAGTCAGATTTTACCTTTTCTTGATGAATACGTTGTATATTGTAAGCTACATGGGCTGAATTTTAGAATACCTACCACACTTGAAATAGCAATTTTCTTCTTGCAATGTTTTCTTTTAGCTAAAATATGATGAAGAATTATAAAATTCGGGCGCGGAGGCAAATATTTATATGATTTTTGCAAAAATAATGTCAGATATTACCTATTCATGATAAATACGTTGTATATTGTAAGCTACATGGGCTGGATTCTAGAATACCTGCCACACTTGAAATAGTAATTTTCTTGTTGCAATGTTTTCCTTTAGCATTCAATTTTCGGGTGTCATTTTAATGAATACGTTGTATATTGTAAGCTACATGGGCTTGATTCTAGAATAGCTACCACACTTGAAATAACAATTTTCTTGTTGCAATGTTTTCTTTTAGCTAAAATATGATAAAGAATTATAAAATTCAGCCGCGGAAGCAAATATTTATATGATTTTTTACAAAAATAAAGTCATATTTTACCTATTCTTGAAATGGATATTTTTGTTTAAACATTCATATGTATGCTTTAGGATCTATACTATGGATAAATTTAGCATTGGACTTGCAAAAGTGACCAAAACATGGTACCAATCAGATAATAAACATTCAATTTTCGGGTGTCATTTTAATGAATACGTTGTATATTGTAAGCTACATGGGCTGGATTGTAGAATACCTACCACACTTGAAATAGCAATTTTCTTGTTGCAATGTTTTCTTTTAGCTGAAATGTGATGAAGAATTATTAAATTCGGGCGCGGAAGCTAAAATTTATGATTTTTTACAAAAATAAAGTCAGATTTTACCTATTCTGGATGAATACGTTGTATATTGTAAGCTACATGGGCTGGATTCTAGAATACCTACCACACTTGAAATAGCAATTTTCTTGTTGCAATGATTACTTTTAGCTAAAATATGACGAAGAATTATAAAATTCGGGCGCGGAAGCAAATAATTATATTTTTTTTTTTTTAAATAAAATCAGATTTTACCTATTCTTGATGAATACGCTGTATATTGTAAGTTACATGGGCTGGATTCTAGAATACCTACCACACTTGAAATAGCAATTTTCTTGTTGCTATGTTTTCTTTTATCTAAAATATGATAAAAAATTATAAAATTCGGGCGCGGAAGCATGTATTTATATGATTTTTTACAAAAATAAAGTCAGAGTTTACCTATTCTTGATGAATACGTTGTATATTGTAATCTACATGGGCTGGATTCTAGAATAAGTACCACACTTGTAATAGCAATATTCTTGTTGCAATATTATTTTTTAGCTAAAATATGATAAAGAATTATAAAATTCGGGCGCGGAAGCAAATATTTATATGATTTTTTACTAAAATAAAGTCAGCTTTTACCTATTCTAGATAAATACGTTGTATATTGTAAGCTACATGGGCTTGATTTTAGAATACCTATCACACTTGAAATAGCATTTTTCTTGTTGCAATGTTTTCCTTTAGCTGAAATATGATGAAGAATTATAAAATTCGGGCGCGGAAGCAAATATTTATATGATTTTTTACAAAAATAAAGTCAGATTTTACCTATTCTTGAAATGAATATTTTTGTTAAAACATTCATATTCATGCTTTAGGATCTATACTACGTATAAATTTAGCATTTGATATGCAAAAGTGACCAAAACGTGGTACCGGTCAGATAATAAACATTCAATTTTCTGGAGTAATTTTAATGAATACGTTGTATATTGTAAGTTACATAAGCTGGATTCTAGAATACCTACCACACTTGAAATAGCAAGTTTCTTGTTGCAATGTTTTCTTTTAGCTAAAATATGATGAAAAATGATAAAATTCGAGCGCGGAAGCAAATATTTATATAATTTTTTACAAAAATATTGTCAGATTTTACCTATTCTTGATGAATACGTTGTATATTGTAAGCTACATGGGCTGGATTCTAGAATACCTACCACACTTGAAATAACAATTTTCTTGTTGCAATGTTTTCTTTTAGCTAAAATATGATGCAAAATTATAAAATTCGGGCGCGGAAGCAAATATATATATGATTTTTTACAAAAATAAAGTCAGATTTTACCTATTCTTGATGAATACGTTGTATATTGTAAACTACATGGGCTGGATTCTAGAATAGCTACCACACATTAAACAGCAATTTGCTTGTTGCAATGTTTTCTTTTAGCTGAAATATGATAAAGAATTATTAAATTCGGGCGCGGAAGCAAAAATTTATAATTTTTTACAAAAATAAAGTCAGATTTTACCTATTCTGGATGAATACGTTGTATATTGTAAGCTACATGGGCTGGATTCTGGAATACTTACCACACTTGAAATAGCAATTTTCTTGTTGCAATGTTTACTTTTAGCTAAAATATGATAAAAATTATAAAATTAGAGCGCGGAAGCAAATATTTATATGATTTTTTACAAATAAAAAAGTCAGAATTTTGCTTTTCTTGATAAATACGTTCTATATTGTAAGCTACATGGCCTAGATTCTAGAATACCTACCACACTTAAAATAGCAATTTACTTGTTGCAATGTTCTCTTTTAGCTTATATATGATTAATAATGAAAAAATTCGGGCGCGGAAGCAAATATTTATATGATTTTTTACAAATATTAAGCCAGATTTTACTTATTCTTGAGATGGATATTTTTGTTAAAACATTCATATTCATGCTTTAGGATCTATACTATGGATGATTTTAGCATTGAACATGCAAAAGTGACCAAAACGTGGTACCAGTCAGATAATAAACATTCAATTTTCAGTTGTCATTTTAATAAATACGTTGTATATTGTAAGCCAAATGAGCTAGAATCTAGAATACCCACCACACTTGAAACAGCAATTTTCTTTTTGCAATGTTTTCTTTTAGCTAAAATATGATGAAGAATTATAAAATTCGGGCGCGGAAGCAAATATTTATATGATTATTTACAAAAATAAAGTCAGATTTTACCTATTCTTGATGAATACGTTGTATATTGTAAGCTAAATGGGCTGGATTCTACAATATCTACCAAACTTGAAATAGCAATTTTCTTGTTGCAATTTTTTTTTAGCTAAAATATGATAAAAAATTATAAAATTTGGGCGCAGAAGCAAATATTTATATGATTTTTTACAAAAATAAAGTCAGATTTTACCTATTCTTGAAAAATACGTTGTATATTGTAAACTACATGGGCTGGATTCTGGAATACCTACCACACTTGAAATAGCAATTTTCTTGTTGCAATGTTTTCTTTTAGCTGAAATATGATGAAGAATTATAAAATTCGGGCGCGGAAGCAAATATTTATATGATTTTTTACAAAAATTATTTCAGATTTTACCTATTCTTGAAATAGTATTTTTGTGAAAACATTCATATATATGCTTTAGGATCTATACAATGGATAATTTTAGCATTGGACATGCAAAATGACCAAAACGTGGTACCAGTCAGATAATAAACATTCAAATTTCGGGTGTCATTTTAATGAATACATTGTACATTGTAAGCTACATAAGCTGGATTCTAGAATACCTACCGCATTTGAAATAGCAATTTTCTTGTTGCAATGTTTTCTTTTAGCTTAAATATGATCAAGATTTATAAAATTCGGGCGCGGCAGCATATATTTATATGATTTTTTACAAAAAGAAAGTCAGACTTCACCTATTCTTGAAATGGATATTTCTGATAAAACATTCATATTCATGCTTTAGGATCTATACTATGAATGGTTTTAAGCATTGGACATGAAAAAGTGACCAAAACGTGGTACCAATCAGATAATAAACATTCAATTTTCGTTTGTCATTTCAATGAATACGTTGTATATTGTAATCTACATGGGCTGGATTCTAGAATACCTACCACACTTGAAATAGCAATTTTCTTATTGCAATGTTTTATTTTAGCTAATATATCGTAAAGACTTATAAAATTCGGGCACGGAAGCAAATATTTATATGATTTTTTACTAAAATTAACTCAGATTTTACCTTTTCTTGATGAATACGTTGTATATTGTAAGCTAAATGAGCTGGATTTTAGAATACCTGCCACACTTGAAATAGCAATTTTCTTCTTGCAATGTTATCTTTTAGCTAAAATATGATGAAGAACTATAATATTCGGGCGCGGAAGCAAATATTTATATGATTTTTTACATAAATAAAGTCAGATTTTACCTATTCTTGAAATGGATATTTTCGTTAAAACATTCATATTCATGCTTTAGGATCTGTACTATGGATAATTTTAGCATTGGACATGTAAAAGTGACCAAAACATGGTACCAATCAGATAATAAACATTCAATTTTCGGATGTCATTTTAATGAATACGTTGTATATTGTAAGCTACATGGGCTGGGTTCTGGAATAGCTACCACACTTGAAATAGCAATTTTCTTGTTGTAATGTTTTCTTTTAACTAAAATATGATGAACAATTATAAAATTCGGGCGCGGAAGCATATATTTATATGACTTTTTACAAAAAAAAGTCAGATTTTCAGATATTCATGCTTTAGGATCTATTCTATGGATGGTTTTAAACATTAGACATACAAGAGTGACCAAAACGTGGTACCAATCAGATAATAATATTCGGGTGTCTATACAATGGATAATTTTAGCATTGGACATGCAAAATGACCAAAACGTGGTACCAGTCAGATAATAAACATTCAAATTTCGGGTGTCATTTCAATGAATACATTGTACATTGTAAGCTACATAAGCTGGATTCTAGAATACCTACCGCACTTGAAATAGAAATTTTCATGTTGCAATGTTTTTATTTAGCTAAAATACGATAAAGAATTATGAAATTCTGGCGCGGAAGCAAATATTTATATGATTTTTTACAAAAATTAAGTCAGATTTTACCTATTCTTGAAATGGATATTTTTGTTAAAACATTCATATTCATGCTTTAGGATCTGTTCTATGGATGGTTTTAAACATTAGACATACAAAAGTGACCAAAACGTGGTACCAATCAGATAATAAACATTCAATTTTCGTGTGTCATTTTAATAAATACGTTGTATATTGTAAGCTACATGGGCTGGATTCTAGAATACCTACCACACTTGAAATAGCAATTTTCTTGTTTCAATGTTATCTTTTAGCTAAAATATGATGAAAAATTTTGAAATTTGGGCGCGAAAGTAAATATTTATATGATTTTTTACAAAAATAAAGTCAGATTTTACCTTTTCTTGATGAATACGTTGTATATTGTAAGCTAAATGGGCTGGATTTTAGAATACCTGCCATACTTGAAATAGCAATTTTCTTCTTGCAATGTTTTCTTTTAGCTGAAATATGATAAAATATTATAAAATTTTAGTGGCAACAACTGACGGAGGACATTATCAGTTTACAAAAATGGCGTTTGGTCTAGCGAATGCACCCAGCACATTCCAGAGACTGATGAGTAGTATCTTAGCAGGGTTGCAAGGTGAGAAATGTTTGGTTTATCTGGATGATATCATTGTATTTAATGGGGGAGGAATACAAGAGCATATACATCGATTAAGAGAAATTTTAGATAAATTACGTCAAGCAAATTTGAAATTACAACCAAGCAAATGTAAATTTTTGAAGTCAGAAACAAAATATTTAGGTCACATTATAACAGGAGAAGGGATAATACCAGATAACGACAAAATTTCAATTATTCAAAATTATGCAAAACCTAGAAATGTAAAAGTAAGGGCTTTCACGGGGCTTGTGGGATTTTACAGACGTTTTATTCATAATTTCGCGGAAACCGCGAAACCTTTAACCGAATTAACAAAGAAAGATAAAGAATTTAATTGGAACGAAAAGTGTCAGCAAGCGTACGAAAAATTAAAAAATGCCCTATGCTCAGATTCAGTGTTAGCTCATCCAGATTTTTCAAAAGAATTTATCTTGTCAACGGATGCCAGTGGTACAACAATTAGTGCTATTCTAAGTCAAAAGATTGGAGGGTACGAGAGACCGATAGCATTTGCTAGTCGACAATTACAGCCTACCGAAAGAAACTATACAACATCAGAATGGGAATGTCTAGCAGTATGTTGGGGTGAAAAAGCACTACCGATGTTATCTATATGGCCGCAAATTTACTGTCATAACGGACCACAAGCTACTGAAATGGTTGATGACATTTAAGGGTGACAATTCACGGCTAGCCAGGTGGGCACTGACCTTAAGTGAACACGATTTCGACGTTATACATAGACCGGAAAAAAAACATATTAATGCTGACGTATTATCACGAATACCAGTAAATATGCTTAGTACCGAAATTCAAAGCTACGAACCCGTATGGGACAGGCATACTATACTTACAAAACAACAGACAGATAAAGATATAAAGCAAATGAAGTCCAAAGATGGATTTTTTACGGACACTAAGGGCTTGTTGTTTAAAGAAAAAACCGGAGACGAGAGACATCATAAACTCGTGGTACCAACGTCAATGAAATTCCAAGTGATGCACGATTATCATAACCTACCATATGCCGGACATCAGGGCTACGAAAAGACGAACAAAAGAATCAAAGAAAAATTTTACTGGAACAACATGAGCAAGGACATTGAAAATTTCTGCAGCAAATGTCACTCATGCAATGAAAGAAAAACATCTCCGCATCACAAACCAGCACCACTACAAAAGTTTCAAGAAATTTCGGTCCCAATGCAACGAGTATCAATGGATGTTGTAGGTCCATTAACGACTACTTTGAAAGGTAATAAATATATCTCAACATTCCAGGATCATTGCACAAAATACCCGTAAGCATTCGCGATAAAATATCAGAAAGCTAGTACAATCGCAAAAATTTTAGCACAAGAAATTATAGCAAGACACGGAGCCCCAAGACAATTATTAACAGATTTAGGAGCAAATTTTACGTCACAAGTATTTAAAGAAGTATGCACTATTTTCGGAACCGAAAAAATTCAAAAAACTGCCTATAGACCTCAAACAAATGGAGTGCTAGAACGAAGTCACCGCGTATTTAAAGATATTTTGCCACATTTTGTTAAGCACGATCAAACTGACTGGTTCGATTGGTTACCATACGTTTTATTAGCGTACAGAAGTAGCGTTCACAACAGCACGAAAGAGACGCCATTTTTTTTTAATGCACGGACAAGACATTGAGTTACCATACGATGATATAACCAGACCACAGACATTACGTTACGACTACGAGAACAATTACGCATCAGAACTAAGACAAAGATTACAGTCTACATTCACAAAAGTAAAACAACATTTAGCACAAGCGACTGAGACAGTACATAGGCAGTTTAATAAAAACACGATGTCAACAAAATTTAATGTTGGAGATGCAGTATATTTACATGACGCAGCAATACAGGTAGGAACGTCACGCAAGCTAGCCAAACCATGGACAGGGCCGTACTTTATCATTGAAGTACTGGGTCCCGTAAATTATAAAATTAAAGATAATAAATCAGGCAAAATTCTCAAAGTTCATGTTAATCGCCTTAAACATTATAAAGCAGAAGTTCCAAAGGACGAGGATAACAAAGAGACAACTCCAACTCTACCAAAGGAACCGGAGAAAGCAAGAGTAGCGAATCCAAATAATAACCTTCACCATTATGAACTTTTATTACAGGAATTAAGCCGAATTGAAGAACAACAGCCAGCTCTACCACAAATTCCCACTACCCCATACCATACACGTAGCAAGGGTCCAGCACCAGACTATCCCTGGATACAACCATCAGGACGATAATGTTTTTAAATTACAGATGCTGTCCATCCCGGTTGTGTGGATAATTTGCAGTCTTATTAGTGCGGCATACGCGCTAATCGGATTCGACTGCAGGGGACCGAATACAAATATAACAACCATCTCGCTAAAAGACGTAGCCGAATGCCCAGATTTAGATAAAGGGTACAATGAATCTCGCGCCAACGTCCAGATATTACAAGAAGACGAATTTCCCAACGTCCAAGTGTACACTTGTCTGGTAGAGGTTACACGGTTAATTCAGCACTGCGGGATGCACAGTCACACGTCTTCAGTTCAACAAGGGCTTCTTACATACATCCATGAAGTTGGTCCGGAAGAATGTCGCCTGATGCATGGTGCAAAAATGTATAAGGGGCTGGAAAACTCAGTTATA
Organism: Stenolophus ochropezus; assembly: GCA_035578165.1. Classification (NCBI taxonomy): domain Eukaryota; kingdom Metazoa; phylum Arthropoda; class Insecta; order Coleoptera; family Carabidae; genus Stenolophus; species Stenolophus ochropezus. The sequence continues at coordinate 1,471,790 of JAQOWZ010000055.1, read as the reverse complement.
AATAAACTCTTAAGTAATGGGACAATCTCAGCCTCACTAACTTTGGCAGGGGGGTTAGATATTTCCGGGAAATGCACCGGAGGATCGTTTATTGAAAATGGAGTATCATGGGAAGGTGTTGTGGTACAAGCAACTATAAAAATCACACTAAAGGATTACTCGGCGACTGTCAAATTAGAATCTAATGAGATTAATAAAATCTATTGATGCGACTGTTGGCACTTGGTGGAACATGATTAAATAAATAATTAAATAAAAACGCTTGGTTTTTGTTCCACAAATTTTAAACAATAATCCTTTATTGTACAATTTCGGCGTTTATGCCATCATCAGAAGGAATGAATAATACATTGTACAGAAAAGTTCTTATATATATAGGTACTTATTACTAGTGGGGGGTTGGTGATTTCGAAATTTCTTTACGTACAGTATCTATGAACGGGAAATTTATTATATCTAACTGTTCATTCATCAGCTTATTGCCTGAGTTTAGGGCTTTCTTAATCTCTAAGGCTTCCAAGAAATTAAGTCGCAAACCTTTCTTTTCTTTGTGTAAAATTGTCAAATTGTTGATTGTACATTTATGATTAGTATCAAACAAATGTTTAGCTACATTAGAATATTGAATTTTGTTTACATAATTATTACAATGTTCCTTAAATCTAATCTTAAAATTACGTCCTGTTTGGCCTATGTATACTAAATTACAATTATTACATTTTATTTCATATATACCTGAATATAACAGTGGGTCCTTACTGACTAATTTGTTATTAACAAAAATATTTCTTAGTGTATAATTATTATAAAAACCAGGAGTCATGTTAAATTTTTTCCAATCATTAGCTACACTAAAACTCATATCCTTAACATAATTTAATTTTTTATAAACACCTTCAGATTTAGTTTCCTCAGATATGGGATAAAAGGAATTTAATATTCTTTTCTTATTTTTTCGTTTTAATAAATTAATAATAACTTTACTATCATAGCCATTATTTGCAGCAATCTTTAAAATTATAGACAATTCTTTATTATAATCTGATTCACTCATAGGGATTTTTAATAAACGATCAATTAAACTATGGAAAGCTGATAATTTAATATTCCATGGATGGTAAGAATTTGAAGGAATGACTGTATCTGTATAAGTCGGTTTTCTGTAAATACTGAAACTAAAATTATTGTTAACCCGTGTGATTGTGATGTCCAAAAAATTTATGCAATTATTTTCTTCTTTTTCTTAACCTTCATCTAAAGTTAATACATTGTGCGTTAGCAAGTAACTCACATCCTATATGGTTTGACATGGTGGATAAACAAGTACGTGAACAAGTGAATGTTATAACCCATAAACGCTATGTTACTTTAAAACGAAAATTATCACAGTTATGTGATAAAAACCATTGTACATTGAACATTGACAAGAAGACTACAACGAAGTTCTACCCAAGGCTGGTCAACCTTTCCAACACAACTTTTGATGAAGATGAAGAAAAACTCTTACACCAAGGACTATCGTTTGCACCCCCGAAACCCCATAGTGAAAAAGAAATTGTGCAAGTGGCAATAGATTCGGACATTGCGCTAATAAACATTAACCCTGAAGACAAATCGAAGTGTTTAGCTTCATTCCAGAAAAACTGCCGTAAGTTAAACCATTCCTCCCATAATACTATGAAAACACATAATAAGTGTATCCGCAATATCAAAAATAAATTAAAAAATAATGATTTAATCCTTAGTAAAGCCGATAAAGGTAGTAGCATTGTTATTTTAGATAAAAATGAATATATTTCAAAAGTTCAAGACTTTATAAATGTTAGCAATATTACTAATTTAAATTCAGATCCAACATACATGTTTCAAAATAAATTTAAGACAGTCCTTAAAAATTGTAACAATGTGATACCCAAAGAAGAACATTATAAATTTACCATAATGAATCCTTCTGCACCCATATTATATGGTTTATCGAAACTTCACAAAGAAAATACTCCAATTAGACCAGTAGTTTCTTATGTAAATTCACCTACTTACAAAATATGTAAATTTTTAAATAAGTTAATTCCGGAGTTACTAGATTTTAAACCTAATCATAGTGTTAAAAACACCGTAGAACTAATTGAACACATTAAATATCAACAAATACCTTCAAATGCTAAACTTATATCCTTTGATGTAAAAAGTCTCTTTACTTCTATTCCTATTTCAAAACTTTTAAATATTATTAAAAAACAATTTAAAGATAATAATGTTAATCCAATAATAATGTCTGAAGTTTTAAATCTGTTAGAACTCTGTTTAAACCAAAATTATTTTTGTTTCAATAATGGTTATTATCAACAAAATGACGGCCTGCCAATGGGATCTCCACTTTCACCTTTGTTATCAGAAATTTTTATGAACAATTTTCAAGATTTGTTTCTAAATTCGAATAGTAACCTTTTAAAACATTTAAAATTTTGGTATAGATACGTCGATGACGTTTTATGTTTGTTTACTGGCACAGACCGTCAATTACAACATTTATAAAATCTTCTTAACTCAATAAACAAAAATATACAATTTACTTTTGAAAAAGAAGAAAATAATTGCATAAATTTTTTGGACATCACAATCACACGGGTTAACAATAATTTTAGTTTCAGTATTTACAGAAAACCGACTTATACAGATACAGTCATTCCTTCAAATTCTTACCATCCATGGAATATTAAATTATCAGCTTTCCATAGTTTAATTGATCGTTTATTAAAAATCCCCATGAGTGAATCAGATTATAATAAAGAATTGTCTATAATTTTAAAGATTGCTGCAAATAATGGCTATGATAGTAAAGTTATTAATAATTTATTAAAACGAAAAAATAAGAAAAGAATATTAAATTCCTTTTATCCCATATCTGAGGAAACTAAATCTGAAGGTGTTTATAAAAAATTAAATTATGTTAAGGATATGAGTTTTAGTGTAGCTAATGATTGGAAAAAATTTCACATCACTCCTGGTTTTTATAATAATTATACACTAAGAAATATTTTTGTTAATAATAAATTAGTCAGTAAGGACCCACTGTTAAATTCAGGTATATATGAAATAAAATGTAATAATTGTAATTTAGTATACATAGGCCAAACAGGACGTAATTTTAAGATTAGATTTAAGGAACATTGTAATAATTATGTAAACAAAATTCAATATTCTAATGTAGCTAAACATTTGTTTGATACTAATCATAAATGTACAATCAACAATTTGACAATTTTACACAAAGAAAAGAAAGGTTTGCGACTTAATTTCTTGGAAGCCTTAGAGATTAAGAAAGCCCTAAACTCAGGCACTAAGCTGATGAATGAACAGTTAGATATAATAAATTCCCCGTTCATAGATACTGTACTTAAAGAAATTTCGAAATCACCAACCCCCCACTAGTAATAAGTACCTATATATATAAGAACTTTTCTGTACAATGTATTATTCATTCCTTCTGATGATGGCATAAACGCCGAAATTGTACAATAAAGGATTATTGTTTAAAATTTGTGGAACAAAAACCAAGCGTTTTTATTTAATTATTTATTTAATCATGTTCCACCAAGTGCCAACAGTCGCATCAATAGATTTTATTAACAGTGCAAGTTTAGCAAAATTGACTGTGTTATATAGAAAAGTTCTTACTAAAGTTATTAATACCAACAACAGTTTGTGGTTCAATACAATGTGTCTTAAAAATAAAGTGTTTCCGAAATACATATCAGTGTTAAGTAAAAACAAATCTGAACAAGCTCAAATATCAGTAAAGAAGGCTAAATCAGTGTGGTTAAAAGCAGAAATTAAAAATCATTACTCTAGGAGGTATTTTCTTAACCTTCATCTAAAGTTAATACATTGTGCGTTAGCAAGTAACTCACATCCGATATGGTTTGACATGGTGGATAAACAAGTACGTGAACAAGTGAATGTTATAACCCATAAACGCTATGTTACTTTAAAACGAAAATTATCACTGTTATGTGATAAAAACCATTGTACATTGAACATTGACAAGAAGACTACAACGAAGTTCTACCCAAGGCTGGTCAACCTTTCCAACACAACTTTTGATGAAGATGAAGAAAAACTCTTACACCAAGGACTATCGTTTGCACCCCCGAAACCCCATAGTGAAAAAGAAATTGTGCAAGTGGCAATAGATTCGGACATTGCGCTAATAAACATTAACCCTGAAGACAAATCGAAGTGTTTAGCTTCATTCCAGAAAAACTGCCGTAAGTTAAACCATTCCTCCCATAATACTATGAAAACACATAATAAGTGTATCCGCAATATCAAAAATAAATTAAAAAATAATGATTTAATCCTTAGTAAAGCCGATAAAGGTAATAGCATTGTTATTTTAAATAAAAATGAATATATTTCAAAAGTTCAAGACTTTATAAATGTTAGCAATATTACTAATTTAAATTCAGATCCAACATACATGTTTCAAAATAAATTTAAGACAGTCCTTAAAAATTGTAACAATGTGATACCCAAAGAAGAACATTATAAATTTACCATAATGAATCCTTCTGCACCCATATTATATGGTTTATCGAAACTTCACAAAGAAAATACTCCAATTAGACCAGTAGTTTCTTATGTAAATTCACCTACTTACAAAATATGTAAATTTTTAAATAAGTTAATTCCGGAGTTACTAGATTTTAAACCTAATCATAGTGTTAAAAACACCGTAGAACTAATTGAACACATTAAATATCAACAAATACCTTCAAATGCTAAACTTATATCCTTTGATGTAAAAAGTCTCTTTACTTCTATTCCTATTTCAAAACTTTTAAATATTATTAAAAAACAATTTAAAGATAATAATGTTAATCCAATAATAATGTCTGAAGTTTTAAATCTGTTAGAACTCTGTTTAAACCAAAATTATTTTTGTTTCAATAATGGTTATTATCAACAAAATGACGGCCTGCCAATGGGATCTCCACTTTCACCTTTGTTATCAGAAATTTTTATGAACAATTTTCAAGATTTGTTTCTAAATTCGAATAGTAACCTTTTAAAACATTTAAAATTTTGGTATAGATACGTCGATGACGTTTTATGTTTGTTTACTGGCACAGACCGTCAATTACAACATTTATAAAATCTTCTTAACTCAATAGACAAAAATATACAATTTACTTTTGAAAAAGAAGAAAATAATTGCATAAATTTTTTGGACATCACAATCACACGGGTTAACAATAATTTTAGTTTCAGTATTTACAGAAAACCGACTTATACAGATACAGTCATTCCTTCAAATTCTTACCATCCATGGAATATTAAATTATCAGCTTTCCATAGTTTAATTGATCGTTTATTAAAAATCCCCATGAGTGAATCAGATTATAATAAAGAATTGTCTATAATTTTAAAGATTGCTGCAAATAATGGCTATGATAGTAAAGTTATTAATAATTTATTAAAACGAAAAAATAAGAAAAGAATATTAAATTCCTTTTATCCCATATCTGAGGAAACTAAATCTGAAGGTGTTTATAAAAAATTAAATTATGTTAAGGATATGAGTTTTAGTGTAGCTAATGATTGGAAAAAATTTCACATCACTCCTGGTTTTTATAATAATTATACACTAAGAAATATTTTTGTTAATAATAAATTAGTCAGTAAGGACCCACTGTTAAATTCAGGTATATATGAAATAAAATGTAATAATTGTAATTTAGTATACATAGGCCAAACAGGACGTAATTTTAAGATTAGATTTAAGGAACATTGTAATAATTATGTAAACAAAATTCAATATTCTAATGTAGCTAAACATTTGTTTGATACTAATCATAAATGTACAATCAACAATTTGACAATTTTACACAAAGAAAAGAAAGGTTTGCGACTTAATTTCTTGGAAGCCTTAGAGATTAAGAAAGCCCTAAACTCAGGCACTAAGCTGATGAATGAACAGTTAGATATAATAAATTCCCCGTTCATAGATACTGTACTTAAAGAAATTTCGAAATCACCAACCCCCCACTAGTAATAAGTACCTATATATATAAGAACTTTTCTGTACAATGTATTATTCATTCCTTCTGCATAAACGCCGAAATTGTACAATAAAGGATTATTGTTTAAAATTTGTGGAACAAAAACCAAGCGTTTTTATTTAATTATTTATCTAATGAGATTAGTTTAAAAGGTGGTGTAGTGTGTAAGTTTTTAAGTGGTTACTGCATGGATACTGAAATAGGAGAAACAGTATGGGAACGTGTCGCGACAGGGCAGTGCGATGGCAGCAGTATGTCGCTAATATTTGAAGGAGATGTCAGCCTAGTATCCACAGAAAAATCAAAATTTGGGGACAGTAAAAGGTATATGGTAGTAAAGGAAGGAGAAAAGATTTTCGCAGTAAAATTATCGGAGAGAACAAACATTTGTAACAACGAAGTTTGGCTCACCGAACACCCAAAATTATTAGTTGCATTTAAAAAAGACTTTGGTATTAAATATTTCGTCAACGGGGTTCCAAATCCAAAAAAGTAAATTTATTAGCATATCTGAATACCAAATTCCTTTACGTTGAACAATCCTTCAAAAGAGAAATGAGAGACATGTACAGTGACGTAATTCACAGGCATTGTCTACTCGAGCGAGACATGTTGCGAAATCGACTGTTACTAGCTCCCTTAGCTCCTAATGCAGTAAGCACCCTTATTAAAATTAGTTAGGGTACGTAGGGCGAGTCATGGGCGAAGTCATCCACATTATGCAATGTACACCAAGGGTAGTGAAAATCCGGAGAGTAGAAGAATGCTACATCGAACTACCCATATTTGCGGATGAGGAAGAAATGTTCATGACTCCATTAACACACATCCTGCGAGACAAAGCCGAGCAGATAGATTGCAGTCATCTAGCACCAGCCCTGTACTTCGTGGAAGATAAGTGGCTTGGGTTCAGCCCGCATCTAACGCAGAGTATCGAGCCAGAAATGTTGAAGGTACAGCAAGAACCAAAGTTCACATTCAAACCTCTGTACGACATAGGGAACGCCGGCATCTATTCAAAAAAAGAGATAAAATCGGCTCAAGATGCGTTAATTTTCGGGCTAGAACGACAAGCAATAGCAAATATAATAACGAGAAAGGTAGGACGAGATATGGTAGACCAGGGCCTATCAACTCTAGACCTTTTCTCGAAAGGTGATCTCAGAAGCTTGGCAGTGTCTACGTCTAAACAAATGTGGGGTTGGTTCTCCAGTATAGGTATGTTTATGTCAGGCTTTATTGGGGTTTATACAATTTTCAAATTTTTTAAATATTTGTTGGACGCCATAATAAATGGATTTAATTTATACAGAACAATGGGATGCACCATTAGTATAGTTGCTTGTCTCTGGAACGCGTTGACGCACCTAGTTCTGAATAATCACCACCGCAGAACGCGTCAACACAACCAAGGACAAGAGTTTGAAGCATTAAATATAAACCGCGATAAAGATGTGGGTATATCTGGGGTTGTAACACCTAGTGCGCCCCCTAGAGAACCAAGCACACAACCAGAATGGTTTCACCAACGTTAGTTAGCTTAGATTAAGACTGATCACATCCCAGCACAACCAGCACGAAGACCAAGGAGCTACAAATCAGAAAAGCGATGGATACCCAGGGTCAGCAAGAAGTCAGTTGTCATCATATACACAAAAAAATTGCACGGCAAGGTCAAGTGGCACAGCGCGGCATTTCAGTATTATTCAAGACGGGAAATGGACTCCAAAGTAAACAATTTATATATGTGGTGTTGTGCTACGATGCAGAAAACCGGGAGAGAAATAACAAAGTGATCATGTAGAGACATTAAGTTTAGGATAAGTAAGTGCTTCTGGAAATTGTGCTCCTTACAGAAAGCAAATTTCTAGAAGTCGGGAGGAATGTAACAAGTCTAAGTCAGCACATTCTAGTGGCACCAATTAAGTAAGTAGCAAATGGATGTAATACATAAATAATATTGAGTAAGGTAAAGCTAATATTTGCTGACTTAGCACTTGTGTGTTTTGTATATATAGAGTAAGGTAAAGAATAGGAGACGGTAGTGATAAACGGCAATAGAAGTGTGAGTAACATCGAAAGTGTACAGTCAACAATATACATTATCATCGAAAGTGTACAGTGAACAATATACATTATATTTATTTGTTTATATATTCAACGTGAGTATTTTCTGTTTAATTCAATCTCCATCTCCTAGTACTTGTTCCGTCCCCAGTCTGACAAAGAACCCCATATTAAATATTTTTGTCAATACTATCCTCATCGAGGAAGGCTTACACATGGGCTGGATTCTAGAAAACCTACCACACTTGAAATAGCAATTTTCTTGTTGCAATGTCTTCTTTTAGCTAAAATATGATGAAAAACTACAAAATTCGGGCGCGGAAGCAAATATTTATATGATTTTTTACAAAAATAAAGTCAGATTTTACCTATCCTTGAAATGGATATTTTTGTTAAAACATTCATATTCATGCTTTAGGATCTATACTATGGATAATTTTAGCATTGGACATGCAAAAGTGACCAAAACAAAGTACCAGTCAGATAATAAACATTAAATTTTAGGGTGTCATTTTAATGAATACGTTGTATTTTGTAAGCTACATAAGCTGGATTCTAGGATACCTACCGCACTTGAAATAGCAATTTTCTTGTTGCAATGTTTTCTTTTAGCTAAAATATGATGAAGAATTATAAAGTTCGGGCGCGGAAGCATATATTTATATGATTTTTTCAAAAATAAAGTCAGATTTTACCCATCCTTGATGAATACGTTGTATATTGTAAACTACATGGGCTAAATTCTAGAATACCAACCACACTGTAAATAGCAATTTTCTTGTTGCAATGTGTTCTTTTAGCTGAAATATGATGAAGAATTATAAAATTCGGGCGCGGAAGCAAATATTTATATGATTTTTTACATAAATAAAGTCAGATTTTACCTATTCTGGATAAATACAAAAAACCCCATATTAAATATTTTTGTCAATCCTATCCTCATCGAGGAAGGGTTACATACCTACCACATTTGAAATAGCAATTTTCTTGTTGCAATGTTTTCTTTTAGCTGAAATTATGATGAAGAATTATAAAATTCGGGCGAGGAAGCAAATATTTATATGATTTTTTACAAAATTAAAGTCAGATTTTACCTGTTCTGGATGAATACGTTGTATATTGTAAGCTACATGGGCTGGATTCTAGAATACCTACCACACTTTATATAGCAATTTTCTCGTTGCAATGTTTTCTTTTAGCAAAAATATAGTGAAGAATTATAAAATTTGAGCGCGGAAGCAAATATTTGATTGATTTTTTACAAAAATAAAGTCAACTTTTACCTATTCTTGATTAATACGTTGTATATTGTAAGCTACATGGGCTGGATTCTAGAATACCTACCAAACTTGAAATAGCAATTTTCTTGTTGCAATGTTTTATTTTAGCTAAACTATGATAAAGAATTATAAAATTCGGGCGCGGAAGCAAATATTTATATGATTTTTTACAAAAATAAAGTCAGATTTTAGCTATCCTTGAAATGGATATTTTTGTTAAAACATTAATATTCATGCTTCAGGATCTATACTATAGATAATTTTAGCATTGAACATGCAAAAGTGAGCAAAACGTGGTACCAATCAGATAATAAACATTCAATTTTCGGGTGTCATTTTAATGAATACGTTGTATATGGGCTGGATTCTAGAATACCTACCACACTTGAAATAGCAATTTTCTTGTTGCAATGCTTTCTTTTAGCTAAAATATAATGAAAAATTTTAAAATTCGGGCGCGGAAGCAAATATATATATATATATATATATATATATATATATATATATATATATATATATATATATATGTATATATATATATATATGATTTTTTACAAAAATAAAGTCAGATTTTACCTCTTCTTGATGAATACGTTGTATATTGTAAGCTAAATAGGCTGGATTTTAGAATACCTACCACACTTAAAATAGCAAATTTCTTCTTGCAATGTTTTGTTTTAGCTAAAATATGATGAAGAATTATAAAATTCGGGCGCGGAAGCAAATAATTATATGATTTTTTACAAAAATAAAGTTAGATTTACCTATTCTTAAAATGGATATTTTTGTTAAAACATTCATATTCATGCTTTAGGATCTATACTATGAATGGTTTTAAGCATTGGACATGCAAAAGTGATCAAAACGTGGTACCAATCAGAAAATAAACATTCAATTTTCGGGTGTCATTTTAATGAGTACGTTGTATATTTTAAGCTACATTGGCAGGATTCTAGAATACCTACCACACTTGAAATAGAAATTTTATTTTTGCAATGTTTTCTTTTAGCTAAAATATGATGAAGAATTATAAAATTCTGGCGGGGAAGCAAATATTTATAAGATTTTTTACAAAAATAAAGTCAGATTTACCTTTTCTTGATGAATACGTTGTATATTGTAAGCTACATGGGTTGGATTTTAGAATACCACACTTGAAATAGTAATTTTCTTCTTGCAATATTTTCTTTTAGCTAAAGTATAAAGAAAAATTATAAAATTCCGGCGCGAAAGCAAAAATTTATATGATTTTTTACAAAAATAAAGTCAGTTTTTACCTTTTTGTAGTCTTGGTTACCATAGTAACGCCCTTATTGTTTATGTCCGGCGAAAAGATTCCCCCTACATTCTTGGAAATTTGGTACGTTCTAGTATCGTAAGTCGTGACATTACCAAAGTACATTTTTTGAAATTGTGTAATCAATTCTAATGATTAATAAATTTGTGAGTAAAAAGTATTTTTCAACCACGCTAACCTTTCAATGATTTTTGCTAAGGTCTCATGTTACAAATATTACTTATATTTTCTAGTCTTCTGTAACCATTGTTTTACTTGCACAATGCATATTTACTAATAATTTAATAATTTCTTATTTAACATGTATTTTCTGTAATTAATGCAGCTTGTAATAAATTAATAAATATGTGTTAAAGAAACAATTTTTCTGCAAAATGTTAATATTGAATCATAATATCTCAAGAAGTTAGAAAAGTGTATACCATAGTATATTATGTATTAAAACAAAATAATTATGATTTCTAGTATAATTCTCGTTAAATTTGATTTCTCAATAGGTGTTAACGTATATATATATATATATATATATATATATATATATATATATATATATATATATATATGCATTTTGAATTCGAAACGACCGCCTTATTCAAGGCATTATATTTTAATTTTTATTAGAAATTATTTGAGTTTCCAGATAATTTTTAATACAAATAAGTTAAATAATTTAAAAATATGAATGTATAATAATATTAATAAAAATTTCATTTACATTTTAGATAATTTATAGAAATATTTTACTCAACTCAACAAAATATTAAAAGAATACAATTTGTTTACTAACTGCAGTTATTATTGTTAAAATTGTAGAATCTTTCATATAAAATAAAAAACAAATTTTGATAACCTGGCAACTCGATTTCATACAAACATTCACACAAACATTCATACTTTTTGCGATTTATTACTCTCTTATTTTTCTTTTATTTGATCGCTTTGTGTTTTTTTTTTATTATAATGTTGTAATATGCTTCATTAGCTTCATACCCACCAGCCGGTTTGTGACAAGTAATTATTATGAGGCTTATTTTTTCTTATTTATTGTTTTAATTTTTTTAACCACGGGCTATTATAATATTGAAGCAAAGTACAGCAAAAATCCCAAATACCACTGGTATAGATTTTTAATGTATTATGTAACAAGTCATTGTCTTGCCAAGTCTACCAAGGAATTATAGATAATATGGTACACATTATGTACATAAAAATGTAATTTAAAACAAAAAAATATAAATTGAATGTACTCTTACCAAATAAATTGCAGTTAATATTTGTACTTTCGTAGTTTTTTAAAAATGAAAATATTGTTACTGAAAATCATACAACAGTGACAATGACTTCATTACATAACACTTCAAAACCCACCAGCAGTAGTTGGAATTTTTACCATACTTTGCGGTTTTGTAGTAGTATGTAGTATATTGCCAAAAAATGTCTATTTATATTCTGTTGCATGAATTTTGAGGTACAATGGTAGACTGGCCTGCCCACATGTTGCGATTTATTATATATATTTGTTTAACGTCACATTTCTAATACATATTATAGAGAGACGCAACATGTTTTAACTTAAGCCTGGTATTAGATAGTTTTCATATAACGTCTTTATTTTTAGATGGTATTCATGAAAAATTATTGACAGCAGTATTGTTTAAGCGCTATTACATTTTTTATTGTCAAAGAAAAATATTAATGATAACTAATGACTGTTGTATTATAATAAAAAATTGTTGCTTAACCAATATTTTAATAGTAGTAGAAAGTAAAATATGCATTTAAATATAATTTTATTATAATTGTATTTTAATGTTGTGATAATATTGTAAACATGATCAAGTAGTTCAATATACAATGTAATTGAATGAAGTAATCTGAAAAACATAATATTGATTAATGATATGTAAATAAAGATATTTAAATAAAACTGTTCCAAATATTACATAAACCATTTTATTACATGGTGGCAGCGGTATACAAGTAAATAATAAAATAAAATGGCTAATTTAAAACCACCGAAACAATTTATTCCTGGATCTACACCTTCTGAAAGTTGGTCTAAATGGCGACAACAGATTGAATACTATTGGATTGCTCCTGATATTAATAATATGCCAATAAATAAACAACGAGCTATACTGTTACATTTGTTAGGAGAATATGGTATTGAAATATATAATACAATGACTTTTTTAGAAAAAGAAGATGAGTTGACAACAACTGTAATTTTAGACAAATTATCTAATCATTTCCTTCCGTATAAAAATGAAACATACATGAGATATATATTTTTTACCTGCTTTCAAACTATCGATCAATATGTGACTACTCTGAAAAGTAAAGCATCAGATTGTAATTTTGGTGAATTAGCGGAGTCCCTTATAAAAGATAAAATTGTTTGTGGAATCAACAGTAATTCTCTACGGGAAAAATTGTTAAGAGAGAGAAATTTAGATTTAGCAAGGTGTATAGACATTTGCAGAGCTGATGAAGAATCAAAACGTCAGGTACAAAAAATGTCTGGAAATGAAATAATGTGTGCTATCAAACATGATAAAAACAAATTAAAATATGATAAAAATTATACAGAAAAGTCAAAACTTAAGTATAATAAACAAAATGTTTGTGGACGTTGTTTGTCAACTTTTGGTCAGTGTCCAGCTTGGGAGAAAACTTGTGCAAAATGCAAAAGGAAAAACCATTTTGCAGTTGCCTGCAAAAGCAAACGTGTTAATGATATTGAAGAGCAGGATGATGATAATAATTTTGAAGAAAATCAATTCATTGATATTAATGTAAGTCAAATTACAAGTATTCAAATTGATAATATATGCAACGATGGGAAGGCCATAAAGTAATGGACACAGGTAATAATGATCCAAAATATAGCTGTAAAATTTAAATTAGATACAGGCAGTGAAGTCAATATTTTGCCAAATCTGATATATAAAAAAAAATAGAAAACAAACCGATCTTAGAAAAGTCAACTAAGATATTACTTGGATATTCAAAACATAAATTGAATGTTATTGGTCAATGTAAATTATTTTGTAAAGTTAAAAACATAAAGAAGGAATTATTATTCTACATTTTATATGATAATTTTCAACCAATTTTTGGTTTAAATGCATGTATAGAATTAAATCTAATTCAAAAGACAGATCTAGTGAATTAAGAAAATAAAATTCCACCTTCCAGGGAAAAAGCTGAAAATATAATAAATTTATATTCGGATGTATTTGAAGGTTTGGGATGCTTAAAAAGAAAATATGGTATACAATTAAAGCCAAATGTAATTCCTTCTATAGCACATACTAGAAAAATACCTTTACCGTTACATGATAAAGTAAAATACAATTTAGATAATCTTGAAAAAGAAGGTATAATACAGAAAGTCACTGAACCAACTTTATGGGTTCATTCAATTGTAGTAACGCAAAAGCCAAATGGTTCAATCCGAATTTGTATGGATCCTAAACCATTAAATAAATATATAATGCGTGAACATTATGAACTACCCACTGCAGAATTAATATTTAGTAAAATAAAAGGTTCAAATTATTTTACTGTTTTAGATGCCTCAAATGCTTTCCATCAGATACCATTAACGGAAAAAAGTTCACTTTTATGTACTTTTACTACACCTTTTGGCAGGTATTGTCACAAGCGTTTACCATTTGGAATTTCTAGTGCAAGCGAAATATTTCAAAAAGAAATGAATAATATAATTTCTGGACTTGATGGCGTGATAGCTTACATGGATGACGTATTAATCTATGGAGAAACATTGCAACAACACAATGAGAGATTAGAAAATTTTCTTCGTAGAGCAAGAGAAAATAATTTAAAGCTAAAGAAGGAAAAAATGCAGTTAGCAGTAAATAAAATAAAATATATAGGTCACGAATTATCTCAAAAAGGTATCTTTATTGATGAAAATAAAGTTAAAGCAATTTCAGAAATTTCCAAACCTAAAGATAAAAAAGATCTACAGAGATTTTGAGGTATGATTACTTATCTTGGCAAATTTATCCCCAATTTATCAGATAAAACGGGAATTTTACGTAATTTATTTAAGAAAAATACTGATTGGATATGGGGTACATGTGAAAATGAAACATTTAATAATTTAAAGAAATTGATTGTTTCAGCACCTGTCTTATCATATTTTGACAAAAGAAAACCTGTTGTTTTAGCAACAGATGCCAGTGGTTATGTATTAGGAGCTGCTATATTTCAAGACAACCATCCAATAACATATTCTTCGGTTTTATTAACAGAATCGCAAAAGAGGTATGCTCAGATAGAAAAAGAATTATTAGCCATAGTAATAGGCTGTGAAAATTTTCATTTCTACCTATATGGAAGAAAATTTACTGCGCAAACTGATCATAAACCATTACCGGGCATACTAAACAAACCTTTGGATACACTTTCACCAAGAATTCAACGATTAGTTTTAAGATTATTCAGATATCAAGTAAAATTGGAATATATACCAGGTAAATTTATGTATATTCCAGACACTTTATCAAGATCACCTCAAAAACATTACATTAACACAGATTATCTGGAAGATATCACTATAAATTCAATAATAGTGGCATCAGAAGAAAAAATCAATGAATATAAAATTGAAACAGATTCAGATAAAACTTTAGTAGAATTAAAGAAATATGTGAAATTTGGATGGCCAGAACACTTAAGAAATATACAAAATTCAGTGAAGCCTTATTATGAATTCAGAAACGAAATTCATGAACATGAAGGTCTACTATTTAAAGGTAATAGATTAATTTTACCACAATCTCAAAGAAATGACATGTTACACAAATTGCACTCAACTCATCAAGGAGTTAATGCTTGTCTTAAAAGGGCAATGGACTCAGTATATTGGCCCAATATCACATAACATGTTACAGAATTTATTGAATCTTGTATTATTTGCCAAAGATATTCAAAATCTAATCAAAAACAAACACTAAACTATCATCCTGTACCTAACCGACCATGGGAAAAAATAGCAATAGATTTTATGAAAGTGAAAGATGAAGACTATCTTGTTACTGTTGACTACTTTTCCAAATTTATTCAAGTTTTTCAATTAAATTCTAAGAATTCAATTAATGTGATACAACATTTGAAATCTGCATTTGCCATACATGGTTATCCTTCTATATTATTTTCTGATAATGGTTCACCATTTAGTGGAAATGATTTTAAAAAATTCTTGAAATTATTTGACATCACCCATGTGACATCTAGTCCTAATTATCCACAATCAAATGGAATGATAGAGAGACATATACAAACAATTAAAGGATATTTTAAGAAAGCATCAAATCGTGAAATTTTTGAAATTATATTATCTTACAATTCTACACCTAAAAATGACCTACCTTCCCCGGCTGAAATATTGATGGGAAGAAAATTAAGAACAAATATTCCTGTCACATCAAAAACATTAAAACCAACATTCCCATTATTAAAAATTTTATTAAAGCTTAAAGAAAAACAAAATGGATCAATGCAGATATTATAACAAAAATACTAAAAATTTACAGAAATTAAAAATTAAACAAAAAGTTTTAGTTCAAAAAGATATTCGCAATTGGACGAAAGGTATTATTTTAAACTCTGATGAACCTGACTCATTTTGGATCAAAATTGAAGATGGTTCTGTAATAAGAAGAAATAGAAGACATTTGAAATTACTTAACACAAACCCTGATTTTCCTAATGCAGATTTAACATTATTACCGAATTCTAATGTTGCACATTCTGATTTTTAGAATTATTATGCAAATTCTTCAGCTACTCATAATATTCCCCAACAGAAAATTTCCATGCAACCTACTACGAATATCGAATCAATGAAAGACCAAAAAACTTCAGAGGACCATGTAGTAGAACAACAAGAACTACAAGAACAAGAACTACAAGAACCACAATCAACAGAAACTAAAGCCACCACTACAAACTACAAAGAGGATGAAAATTCACTGCTAAAAACAAGAAGTGGAAGAATTATAAAGAAACCGGATCGTTTGGGTTATTAGTTTATTAGTTTATGTTGCGTTAAAAAAAAAAGGACGTGTGATAATATTGTAAACATGATCAAGTAGTTCAATATACAATGGAATTGAATCAAGTAGTCTGAAAAACATAATATTGATTAATGACATGTAAATAAAGATATTTAAATAAAACTATTCCAAATATTACATAAACTATTTTATTACAAATGTAAAAAATTTAAATTATTTTTTTATACTTACATATAAAATAGGTTTTCATTTAACTATTAAATGTACGGACCTTTTTATCATTTAATAAAGTTTTTAATGTATATTATTGAAAATATTGGTAAAACATACAATATACTAGGATGTAGACGCTATAGAAAATTTTTCTAATACTTAACCATTGCTTTATACTTTTAATTTTATTCATGTTTTTCATTGTTAATATTATTTTATTAACTTTTATGTAAAGAATAGTTTTATTTATAATTATTTTTATTGTATTTTCATTTTGGCAAGGTCCGTAAAATTTGTAAAAGGAGCAATGGTATTATCAGAATTAAGTTCTTTTTTATTACCTTTTACAACATTTTACGAACCACTTTTTATGTTGGAATAATATTTAATACTTATATCAATTACAGTTATTAAATATATTGCATATATTATTTAACAAATCAAATTTTACCATCATAACATTTTTTATTATTTATATTTTAAATTCTTTCTTATTCCTTTTTATATTATTAAGTATTTCTAAATCACATTTTTAAATCATAATTATTGCTTCAACATGCATTTATTTTATACTTAAAGTTATTACTATTGCTTTCTAATATTTTTATTTCATGTTTCATATACACCATCAATAATCCTTTTTATAATATTACATGTTTATCCGATATTCTAAAAATTTTAAATTTTAAAATTTAAGGTTTTAATGAGCTTCATATGTCTAATTTCAACCAGCCATTATGTGGCGAATACTTTTGATAAGGTTTATTTTTTAGTGTATTTAATTTCTCTGATATTTATTTATCACGGGCTATAATACTAAACCAAAGTAAAGCAAAAATTTTAAAACCACTGGTATTGGGTTTTAATGCATTATGTCCAAGCCATTGTTTTGCCATCTACCAAAGTAATTAAAAATAAAAAGATATTTTTACCAAAAAATGTATGTTTAAATAAATTGTAGTTAATATTTGCACTTTTATAGTTTTATGAATATCAAAACCTTATTTCTCAAATTCATGCAACAGTCACAATGACTTGGAACATAACACATTAAAACCCCCAATTGTACTTGAAATTTTTACCATACTTGGCGGTTTTGTAGTATAATGCCAAAAACATAAGTACAAATTAGTATTCTGTTGCATGAGTTTTGAGATACAATGGTAGACTGGCCTGCTTGTCTGTTATCATTTATTATATACTTTTGTTTATTAAATGTTTTTAAACTTTACGTTCATTCAATAATTATTAAATGGATTGCAATTTTTTATATATTTTTATATGTATTTGCTAGATTTATTTATTTTTATTAAATTTTATTTCAATGTCTTTGACTTCAAACATTAAATATTTTTTTTATATAGTTTTAAAAGTAATTACAATGAAATTTATGTATTATTGATATTTTGTTCATATTTTTGCAATAAGTTACGAAATGACTATGACATTGTAAATATAACAATTTTTTATCATGATATCTACTTGTTCAATTTAATTTTTTTCTAAATACTCCATTTGTTCACAATTCAAATATATATTTTTAATATTTGAATCTGATAATTTTATCTTTAAGGTTTTTAATAACCTGGCTACGATATTGCATAATGTTCATCATGTGAAAAGATTGGTTTAATACTTGCACTTTCACTTAAATTTTTTGTAAATTTGTTTTTGAAATGCTCTATATAATGTTTTTAAATTTTGAAATAATGTTTATAAATATGTACTTCATATAATATTGTTATCTTATATAATTTTTTTATTGATTAAAATTTAATTGAAATTATTTCATTATGATTTTAATATCTTGTTTAGTTTAAAATTTCTTTAAATACCACATTCGTCGTTATTCCTTCTTTAGAATTTTCGTTAATATTTGACTCCGGTAATATTATTTTTAAGTTTTTAGATGACCGTACTCTCGACATTGCAACATATAATTGGCCATGAGTGAAAACTGGATTTTCTAAATTAATTCCAACAAAATTAAACGTTTGACCTTGTGATTTATTAATTATCATTGAAAATGCTAATCGAATTGGAAATTGGCGACGTTTTAAACTGAATGATAAATTTGTATCGGTAATTAAATCAAATCTTGGTAGATAGAGTCAGGTACCTGCACTTTGCCCGGTTAATACTTCTACATCAAGGTAATTAGTTTTCATATCTTTTATAATAAATCTTGTACCGTTACATAGCCCACGTTTTGGATTCATGTTTCTTAGTAACATTACTATTGCCCCCACTTTTAACGTTAATTTGTGAGGAGGCATTCCGGTTGGTGTTAACGCATTTAATAATTCGGTTGGATAACTAATTTTATTTTTATCATCGCCTTCACAAAAATCAGCACTGTAATATATTTTTGATTGTCCTACGATTTTATTTAATACTTGTTCGTTTATTACAATTGTATCGTCATTTGTTGGTGTTAAAATGGCGCGGTCTGTAAATTTGTGTTTATCATTTGGCTCTATATCATTATCTCCAAATATATCATTAGCTAATGACGTTTGTGATACACAGTGTGCAGGAATTTTGACAACTTCAGTTAAACCATTGCCGATTTTTAGTAAATACTCAGAAAATTCTTTTTCGTCCCTATTTACACACATGTTTTGTTTTAAAGAAAATTTTTGAAAGAGTTGCCATAAGTGACTTGTTATTACACAAGTTTCTATTATTGTGGTACGATGATTTTTATAATTTACTACCGGTAAACATTGTCTAAAATCACCACCTAATATTATAACTTTCCCGCCAAATGGTACCGTATTGTTCATTAAATCTTTTAAAAGTAAATCTATTGCATTTAACGCGTGTTTCGGTATCATTGTTACTTCGTCACAGATGATTACACTTGCATCTTTTATTAGTTTGCCTGCATTACTATTCGCTTTAACTTTACATCAGCCGTCATTTACAGGTACTGGTAACTTGAAAACTGAATGTACAGTTTGTCTACCTTTTAATAAAGTAGCCGCTATTCCTGTCCACGCCACGGCTATTACCTTAATATTTTGACCTCTTGAAATACTGATGTGGGTATTATATAAAAATGTCTTTCCTGTACCACCAGGACCGTCTACAAAGAAATATCTATTTTTGCTATTACTATCTGATACGGCATTTAAAATTAAATCTAAAATTTCTCTTTGATCATTATTAAACAACGCTACATTTAGTTCTCCCTCTAATTTCTCTGCTGCAGTATCAATCAAATCGTTTTCATTTTCATCTACGTTATCTGGCAGCGGTAAACCGAAATCGCTTAATGTGAATCTATGTATTTCTAATATTTCGTGAATTTTTCTTAAACATTTATTTTGCGCTACTTTTTCGGAATTGTGCAATAAATAATCCTCTATCAAATACTCTTTAAATTTTTCCCACAAAGCTACGGCATTGGTGGACTTGTGGAAACAAATTAAATATGCAAATAATTCTCTTAATTGTCTCGGAAATATATTTATCACTGCCTCACCTAAACAATTTTCGCATTCTTTATCATTTGCTAAAAGACCTAATGCGCGGGCAGTTTCTTGGTATGTGTTATACAACTTACCATCTACGGTACGCAAGTCTTCGAAACTTGTGGCCCCTTTCGCGTGTACTAATATTAAACGTAGATGGAACCTTTCTATATCTCTGGGACTGACGGAAATCATTCGGCCTATTGGTGGTTTTGACTCGCGTTGCCTAGCCTTCCAAGCGTTATTAACAAATACATAATATTTTGGAATTTGCATATAAACATACTGCCGAGCATTTACATCTGTGCTATTTAGAATAAACCACGCAGTTAAAGTTGTATTTTTTTTCGCTGGCCGTTCTAATGCTTTTTTTTCTTGACCATTAACGAAAAATACCGCCTGTTGGTATTTCAAATGAACAGCTAACTCAAATATTGTATGTGATTTATCGTGTAAGGGATATTCCAGTAGCCTCCAACAACATTCTGGAGCAGAAACATACCTCGCATCTAAATAACCGTTGATTTCATCCCATTGAATTACTTTATCTTTATCTGGTTGACCTAATTTAATACTTGCGCAGTCGTGACCCTTACACAGATAATCGCAAATATATTTAACACTTTTAACCGAAGAGCATATTTCGATATTAATATGAGCTTTATACTTTTTTAGCAAATATAGATTGTAAGACACTATCCATCTGTTATCTACTGTATATTTTACTAAACCGTTTTTCCAGAGAATATATATCTTTGCATTATTATCTGGCCTTTTGTAAAGAGGATAACCGTTAATATTTTCGTGTGTTTCGTTTCGAAATTCTTTAGGGTATCTTTTTGTGCATTTATTTTCATTCATGCAAGGTGAATATTTATTTAATATACCGCAGGGACCGTGGATCACGTGCGTTCAAACTAATTGATACAACTCTGGTTCATCGTCTTCATCTGGAATTTCGGCGATTACTATTTCGTCTATTTCATCTTTGTTACGGATTTTACTATCGCTATCTAATGTCAACAACAAATGCATATGTGGTAACCCACGTTTTTGGAATTCTATTACAAAAATAAAGGCTACGACTTTTCCAAAAATATCATCGTGAAGAATTTCATTCATCATACTTTTAATTTTTCCGTTGAAAACTCGCGCTACTATATCTGGCCGATTTGCAGAACTTTGACCTTTGCGTAACTGTTCAAATATTTCTGGCCATTTTGGATTACACGTTACTGTTATGAACAAATCAGGTCGGCCGAATTCTCTAACAATTGACATAGCGTTCTGATACATTTTTAACATAAAACGACTGCCACCTTGGAATGTGGATGGTAAAATAACCATTGTGCCCGCCTTACTGCCCTCATTATCTGCTAAATTATTTACATGGTCCATTAACCCATTATACAGCTCTACTCTGAGGGTAGGCTGATTTAATATAATATAAGTCAATCTTTCTGCCTCGACTTTCACGTATGCATCTACAATGTACTGCTGAGTTAGCTTTCCGGCTTCTAAACACGGATTAAATGTATCTCTAACTGCTAATCTATTCATGTAAAATTGTAGCATGCTTTGTTTTTTAATACCGTCGGCATGCTATAGGTTCATGTTCCAGCCACATTCACCGCGAGGAAAAAGTATGGGATATGTCATAGGGTCGCAGTTTACGCTGAATTAATTAATTCTAACAGAACCGCCTGCTCTTGGGTGAACACAAATGTCTCTATCTATTAGTGGCTCTCCGTCATTTGATGTAAAAACTACGGCCACTTCATTACATGTTGGTACATTATACCTACGCTTATCTTTTCGTCTGTCACTAACTATCCACAAATTAAATTCTGGCACTGACTGATTATTAATATTTGCCCTAGCTATTTCTCTTTGCTCTACTTCTTTTAACATCATGTACGCTTGAGAATACGGATTAATTTCTCTAATAATATCATCTAACTGCCCCATTATATTTGGTTTACACTGTTTATTGTATTCTATATTCATTCTTTACTCTAACGCTTCCGCAGAATTTATAATGTATAACTGCGCATATTTTTCAACATTATTATTAGTTGGATATAAGGAACTGGCTAAATCATGATAAATTTGACCATGTATTCGGAAACAATATGGTCCTCTACCCGGAGGGGGGTCCGTGAAGTTAGCGACCACTATAAAGCACAAACAAAAAATCATGTATCAAAGGTTTGTGCTTTGTTTGTGCCGATTTGTGACCTACAAAAAACCCAGCGACCCTTCGCGTTAATAAGTAATTAACAATTTAAAAGTGGCCGCCCACTTCACGCCTAGCGACCCCATATAAATCACAAACGACGAGTTATATGACAAACGTTTGTGCTTCGTTTGTGCTATAAGAATATGTTAATAAAAAACCAGCGTCCCCAAGCATACAATAGTTATAAACAATTTAAAAGTGGCCGCCCACTTCACGCCTAGAGACCGTTAGCGATCCTTTAGAACAAGTTGCAAATAATTTACTTTTATTGTTTATCTAAACTAAGTTGACAGGGAATTATAAACGATGTGGTAATGGAATGAAACTAGTATATTAGCGAATGTTAATTGTAAATAGCATATTTCATGCGAGTGAAAAGTAGTAAACGAGCCTTGGCTAATGCAATAATTTCACGAGTAATGTTACTGCGTTAAAATTCCATTTATATATGTATATTCTGTGTGTCCCAAGATTGTTATAAGTATTTAACATGGAAAAACAGTTTTTGGTAAACAAAAACTATCCGGCCAAAAACTATGTCACCATATAGACCACGTTAGTGAGTTTAAGATTTACATTTGGCGCGAAACCCCAATTCAAATCTGAGTGTACGCATTTCTTATGGCAGTACATTTTCAATTCACGATATTAAATTATTTTGGCGATTCTTAATTATAACATAGGGTTTTTTTATATTCCAAAACATTACTCTTTGCTTTCCATACAGAAAAAGTACAAGTAAAAGAACAAATTAAGAAAAATTTGATTTTAAAGAAAGTAGTATCGCAATAGTAACATAATCTATTCAAATCACTACAAATTCTCACCCTGCCAAGTTTATATATTGAAATTTGTAAATATATCTTTCAACATAAACACACTTTCCCGCAGAATAAAGATCTGCATTCCTTTAATACTAGATCAAAAATCTGATCAGAAATCCCATTATTAAAACCAAACTCGAAACGAATAGCTCAAGTGCAGCAGGTATAAAAAATTTTAATGCGCTTCCTTGTACCTGAAGTGCGCAACCAAACGTTAATTCTTTCAAAAAAAAGCTAAAATCTTACTTGCTTGAAATAAATTTTTATAGTGTAAAAGAATTTTTTTTATTCTTCTTTACGGCAGTCTAATAATTTTTAAGGATCCAGGTTCATATCCCTATGAAAAACCAATTCCTACTCGGTGGTTAAATTTATAATATTTTTGTAATTACAAAAATTGTAATTTATTATCTTATTTACTCTTGTTGACGCAGTTTATATACATATGCTATGTATCTTGTGAACTGAGAACAAATTATTATTATTATTATTTATTTTTTCACTTAAAGAAATTTTCATTCCTTTAAGGTAACTCATCTCGTTCCAGCAACAAACCATGTCGCTCAAGTTCGAGGGTAAATATTATCACATAAGCACTTTTCTTATTATATGGGCTGTATCGTAAAGCGCTGTTCTTTGAAGTTCGGAAGGGCTATGTTGTCCTGGTAACTTTTCTACGTTTGTTTTATATTCTTTGTCTACATATCCGGTTGCTCCAATTATTATTGGGATAATTTCTGTTTTTGTTTTCCACATTCGGCTTATTTCGATGCTTATGTCCTTGTATTTTAGTTGTTTATTTGCATCCTTCGATATGATGTTCTCATCTGCAGGAATAGATATCTCTATTATGTATGTGCGGTCTTTAGTTCTCACAACTATGTCTGGTCTATTGGCTAATATAGTTCTATCAGTTTGCACAGGCGTGTCATACAGGATTGTTGCTATGCTGTCTTCACTGCTACTAACTTTCTCTGGCTGGTGGTCGTACCAGTTTGCTACGTGCACCACACAGTCGTGTATTAATGTAGCTCTTACGCATTCAAGATAACAGTGAATGCGGCCGCCAGCTTTTAGACAGTGGAGAAGGGGGTGGTTCAAATAATGAAATAGTATAAATTATAATAGGGCGCCACGTGGTTGTTGTCAAAAAAGGAAACCTAGTATACAACCACGAAAATACGAATCTGTGAAGGATAATCAAAAGATAATAGTAGGTAACTCAAAAAAAAACAAATAAAGCTCCGTTTGAAATTGAAATGTAGGATATATTAAATATTTGTAGTATTACATTATGTAAATAAAGTTTGAAATCGAAATTCTTTATATTCAGATTTTCTGAATGAATTATATAACTCATGCGAGATATAAACGAAAGGTAATACTAATAAGTGAATAAACTGTACCAAATAGGGGATGCGTGGCGCACGAACGAGCGAGGACTTCGGATGTTTAGATAGCTTAGACTTTAAATATAATACGCAAAAATAGGCGCAATACGGGTGGTTGGTCGACCAATCAGGGTAATGCGAGCGTAACAAGCGTCGAAATAAGTTAAATTCAGTCCTAACCCTTCCTAAACCGAAACAATCCCTAAATGAGTATCTCTCAAAAAAAATTCTGAGACTCGCGTGAGCTAGTACATATAAAATAATAACATAAGCGTAAATAAATGTAATTAAATAACATAACATTCAAAAATCAATCCAAAAAAATATTTAAAAATAACAACAAGAAAAAAAATCAAAATAGAGCTTATCTGCATGTGTTTGGAGAGCTGATGACGTCGGAGTGACGTAGTGTGCGGTAGTGACGTAGTGTGTGACGAGTTCCTAAATGGCGTCGAACAATTTCCGCTTGAAACACGAGGTACCAGTCATCCAAATCTCCCCAAAAATCCTCCACCAAGATGTGTATCCACCAAAAATAAGGGCTCAACAACCCAATCCAACCATAAGCATCCAATAAATCGGATCGAGATCGAGGTAATGTCGATAGTGGTAGAAAAAGTAAATACAATAAAATAAAATGAAAGCCTGAAAGGAGAACTCAATTAGCATTGCCAGGTCGATGATTAAGTTAAAAGTTACTTTTACTGGTTGTAAATTAACAATGATCAAAATATTATTACCAAAATACTTTATAGATACTACAACTGGGCTAATCAACAATAAAAGTAAATACCTGAGATGGTGGGCGGCTAAGTTGTTTTTCAATGATCGCAGTGCAATAAATCCGGAACAATTTTCCGCGGGAACAAATATTTCCCCAGTACTTTCCTCAGTTATAATCCCCAAATAACGGGCACGTTAAAATTTATCCAACAATAAACTAAACAATATGATAAATAATAACTAGACACTGAGATATGACTACAGCGACGATCAACGAACAGAATGAATCACTTCGCTCAAATCTGCGAGTTAGCTCAAACTTGCACATGCCCAAATGTATAAAAATATAAAAATTAATATTCCTGACAATAAGCAACCAGCAATGCCTAAGAGTTCCATAAATTGCGAACAAAGATGATAATAAGGAAATAAAATGATTTAGATTTTAAATAAATTGCAGATTGCAAAAATAAACCGTAACAATTCCCCCTCTTACCTGTCGAGGAAATTTTCGTGGCAACTAAAATTTCCTATTCGGAATTGATAAGGAATGTAACCGACAATTCTCTTCACCACCGAAGATGGCTCCCAGTGATACGAGAGAGATACAAAAGAAAGAAAACGGAAATATCCAAAGAACAATAGATCGTAAGCCGTATCTAATGCGAGGGTCAGAACAAAATACGGGACCGATAGAATACTCTTTAATGATTTCTAACCAGGGTCGATTTCGGGATGTTCCTTAAGGTGTTGGCTGCTCCAAGTGCCAGTGAGTATTTCACCTTCTAAGCTCTTCAGCTGATAATTATCTTGCGCTACCTTCTTATGTATCATAAAGGGACCTACGTACTTGTCTGCTAATTTAGCCGAAAAATATTTCGTGGCATCCGACAGAACAAAATTTTTTCGCCATACAAGCTGATTAGGAGAATAATTGACTACACGGCGACGAAGATCATATCGAGTTTTAGACTTGGTATAAGCCTTCTGTAAGCGTGATTGGACATCCTCATACAGCTTCGTAAAATGATGAGAGCGGTCGGCTAGTTTCTTTCCATCGGAAGTGTCAGTTTCAGGGCTGTCCAATCGGACCCTATGACAATCACCTGACAACAACATCTCCCGCCCAAAATTAATGAAGTAGGGGCTATGTCCGGTAGCTTCATGAACCGCAGTGCGGAGTGCACAAGAAATTTGAGGGAGGATTTTATCCCAGGATCTCTGCGAGTCGGCTACATAAGAAGTGAGCATTGTTTTCAACACCCTATTGACTCGTTCGGTAGGGTTTGCCTGGGGGTGATAAAATGAAGTAAACGCAGGTTTAACTTTATACGTGGAGCATAATTTGAGGAATTCCTTCGATCGAAATTGCTTACCATTATCCATAATGATAACACGAGGTACACCGAATAGTAAAAAGACGTCGTTCTCCATACGACGGACAATATTAGGGGCAGTGCCTTTACGAAGGGGAAAACAAACGGTAAATTTACTGAAACAATCAGTCACAACGAGAATAAACGAATTTCCTTGAGAAGAAGTCGGCAAGGGACCGATTAAGTCGGTACTAATAACTTCCCATGGAAGAGAGATAAATGAATGGCCACCCATTTGACCTGTGGGGGCTTTTTGACTGGGTTTTGCTTTAATGCAGACTACACATCTTCGTACATAAGACGCTATATCGGCCTTCATCTTCGGCCAATAATATGATTGGGCGGCACGATGAAAAGTTTTAAAGACACCAAGATGACCACTGGTCGGTATATCGTGACACAGCATCATACATTTCGCACGTTCATCTTTCGGTATGACTCTCTTCCAATGATCGCATTCGTTGACCAAACCTGGCCACTTATGTTTTACAAATTTGTACAGTACACCGTTAGTTATACGAAAAGCAGGGTAACGTACCGGATCACGCGAAACAGATTCTAAAAGTTTATTGTACCACTTATCGTTAACTTCGGCCACACTAACATCAGCGACGACAGGGACGGCACGAGACAGGGCGTCAGGAACTACGTGTTCCTTCCCTTTCCGGTGTACGATGTTAAAGTCGTACTGCTGTAATCTCACAGACCAGCGCGCAAGACGTCCGGAAGGGTTCTGAAGATTGTTAAGCCACAAGAGCGAATAGTGGTCGGTAATGGCTGTAAAGCGAGTTCCTTCCAAATACGGGCGGAGTTTTTCGACAGACCACAGAAGGGCTAAAAGTTCTTTTTCGGTCGTAGAAAATTTTTGTTCTTGACGAGTGAGAGAGCGAGAGAGATAACATATGACCTTTTCTCCGTCATCATGTTGCTGCGACAATACAGCACCCAAACCGTAATTAGACGCGTCAGTTTGTAGCGTGAATTCTTTTTGAAAGTCTGGGCACGAAAGAATAGGAGACGAAACCAAGTGACTTTTAAGTTTTGACCAAGCGTCCGAGCAAGATTGATCCCAATCGAATTTTACACTCTTGCGAAGCAAATTGGTTAATGGTGAAATCACGGACGAAAAATGGGGTACGAAACGTCGGTACCACGATGCCATGCCTACTACTCTACGTACTTCCGATACGTTTCGAGGTGTCGGAATCTCAATAATAGCCCGAACCTTATCGGGATCTACGTGCAAACCTTGACGATTAACAACGTAGCCTAAATATTTCAATTCATCCCGGCAGAATTGGCACTTCTCTCGTCCCAGGGTCAAGCCAGCTTTCGTCAAACGGACTAACACTTCCTCAAGGATTTCTAAATGTTTGTCGAAGTCTTGAGTGACAATAATGATGTCGTCGAGGTAAACGAAGACATGCGGTTCCAAGTCGACGCCGATGACTCTATCTATAAAACGCTGCCACGTCGCGGGAGCATTATGAAGACCAAACGGCATACGTTTAAATTGGTAAAGACCGCGATTCGGAACTGTAAAGGCGGTATATTGTCTCGAATTTTCCGCAACCGGTATTTGCCAATAGGCCGATTTTATGTCGAGTGACGTTAGGTACCTAGCATCTCGCAACTTGTCCAAAGTATCCGACACATATGGCAACGGGTAAGCGTCACGACGGCTAACCTTATTCAGCTTGCGGTAATCAACGCAAAACCGGAAAGTCCCGTCTTTTTTTGGCACAAGCAGAATAGGCGACGACCAAGGACTCTGCGACCTTTCAATGATACCTTGAGTTAACATAAGCTCAAGTTCCTTATCCACATGCTTTTGCATTGCGGGCGAGATAGGATAGTACCTCTGCTTGATTGGTTCGCTGTCGGTAACTATTTCATGTTCGACTCGCGAGGTACATCCGATAACACTCTCGTCTACGTCCTTGAATATTCGGTCGATAAGCGAGCTCAACAGTCGTTCCTGATCAAGTGTAAGGCAACTGCGCGGACTGATAGCATCAACTGAAACTTCAGGCGAACCAGAAAATTTCCATTCTCCTCGGCGGAGATCTGGAACTACACCCATGGTCTTCCAAAAATTCGTACCGAGAATTAAGCCATGCGATAACTCGGGAACAATAAGAATGTCTATAACTTTAACTTGGTCTCTCAACCGTATCGGCACCGAAATACTCCCGATACAGGCACAACGCTGACCATTCGCGACCGTACAAAACGATGCTGATTCCTTCAGCGATAAATTTAAATTTTGCAACATAATCCACCCCGGATTCCCCATAATAGTGCAAGTTGCACCAGAATCTAACAAACCCAAAAAACATTTTTCGAAAATATAAACTTGTAGATAAGGGCGTTCGTCGTCCTTAGCATGCGACAAAATGAAATCCAAAACATAATTAACAGATACCGATTCCACACTAGAACGATGCAACGGCCGGTTTACCGCTGCATCCGACGACCGTTTCCCGCGACACTACACGAAGGGCAGTCTCGGCAGGTAACATCCGGTTTGCCGCACCGGAAACAATGCTTCTTACGAGGCTGACGACAACGCGAGGACAAATGACCCGCCTTACCGCAATTCCAGCACGATTGGCGAGGTTGAACTAATGAAGGAGACTTAGAAGGATCCGCAACACTCGTTTCAACATTATAACATTTGTGCTGAGAAGCCTGTGGACCATCAGTATAAACGTAAGCTAAATCAGGTTCATATGCCTGACTACGGCGCGGAGGTGGAACATAAGCTTCTACAGAGACTTTACGGGCTTCTAATCGTCGACATAACCTCAGTAATTCGGAGACAGTTTTGACATCTACTAAACCGAGCTGCGTTTGGTAGAACGGAGCGATGTTCTTCAATAATATATTCACACGAACATCTTCTGAAAGCTTATCCTTAAGTCTACTAAAAAGAGAAGACATGACCGCGATGTAAATTCCGATACTCTCGTTAGGCCCTTGAGTCCGATGTTTGATTTCGTCAAGTAATTTATCTTCGTAATCAACCGGTTGGAACTCATCTCGAAGTGCAACAACAAGTTCAGCCCATGTCCTAAATAATTCACGGTTTGCCCGGTACCAGATAAGTGCAGTGCCCTTGAACAAGTCAACGGCAGTACGCAATAATTGTACTCTCGATACGTTGCGTGCCAGACGAAGCTCTTCCACTCGCTCTAAGAATGCATTGACCGACATGTGTTTGGTATCCCCGGAGAATTTTAAGTCCCATTGAGACACGGGGGTTGACTTGAGTACCATACGTGGTGATTCAATTTCCATATCGGAATCAGACTCGACTGTCGAAGTATCCGAAACAACAGCTAATTCGCCCGAGATGGATTGTTCCAATATAGTACTGCTCAACAGTGTTGCCGAATGTTTCAAACTCCTAACCTTGGTTTTAAGTTTAGACTGTAACGTGACTAGCTGAGAAAATTGCTCGGATTTCTTCTTCTTCTCATCAGCAGTCTTACTTACACACCGATTGGCTCGACCTAACGAATGCGTAATTTTTGTAATCAACTTATTATATTCGGATGAGAATTTTGTCCCGCTAAACGAATCTATTAGATTTTTAATCTCAACGATTTGTTGTTCTAATGCCTCATGATCCTCCTCAAAGGTAAAAGGATAGTCTGGCAATGTACGTTTTGAGTCTTTCTCTAACCGAAGTAGATACCGCAATGACTTCCGCATCGACGAGACATCGCTATCATCACTAACACCTCGAATTTTCAATTCGTAACTCAGCTCGGTCTTACTTAACCTGTTAATTTCCAATTTGGACTCCATCCCCAATCAATAACAAAAAAAACAATTGGATAATAAAGGAAATAAAAACTACCCCAATAATGACACAATAGAAATATGCCACAAGAAAACGACAATGCTAGACCTTCTCCGCGATAGTAACAAAAAAACTATACCACTATGCTAGCGAGAGCAGTGCGAAGAGAGACGTCTCCTCTACCAAAACAACAACAAAAAAAATTATAATAAAATGTTAACAATGTCCACAATAATAATATTAACCGTGGTGTCAAAATACTGGCAACAATGGATATAATAATAATGGCAACAATGGATATAATAATAATGGCAACAATGGCCACCCCACGCCACGCAACAATAGTGACGATAGTGGTCACAATAATGGTCACAACAATGAAATAAACAAGGCCCTCTTCTATTATTTTTTTTTGACGCAAGGGCCCCACGTTGGGCGCCAAATTTGCTACGTGCACCACACAGTCGTGTATTAATGTAGCTCTTACGCATTCAAGATAACAGTGAATGCGGCCGCCAGCTTTTAGACAGTGGAGAAGGGGGTGGTTCAAATAATGAAATAGTATAAATTATAATAGGGCGCCACGTGGTTGTTGTCAAAAAAGGAAACCTAGTATACAACCACGAAAATACGAATCTGTGAAGGATAATCAAAAGATAATAGTAGGTAACTCAAAAAAAAACAAATAAAGCTCCGTTTGAAATTGAAATGTAGGATATATTAAATATTTGTAGTATTACATTATGTAAATAAAGTTTGAAATCGAAATTCTTTATATTCAGATTTTCTGAATGAATTATATAACTCATGCGAGATATAAACGAAAGGTAATACTAATAAGTGAATAAACTGTACCAAATAGGGGATGCGTGGCGCACGAACGAGCGAGGACTTCGGATGTTTAGATAGCTTAGACTTTAAATATAATACGCAAAAATAGGCGCAATACGGGTGGTTGGTCGACCAATCAGGGTAATGCGAGCGTAACAAGCGTCGAAATAAGTTAAATTCAGTCCTAACCCTTCCTAAACCGAAACAATCCCTAAATGAGTATCTCTCAAAAAAAATTCTGAGACTCGCGTGAGCTAGTACATATAAAATAATAACATAAGCGTAAATAAATGTAATTAAATAACATAACATTCAAAAATCAATCCAAAAAAATATTTAAAAATAACAACAAGAAAAAAAATCAAAATAGAGCTTATCTGCATGTGTTTGGAGAGCTGATGACGTCGGAGTGACGTAGTGTGCGGTAGTGACGTAGTGTGTGACGAGTTCCTAAATGGCGTCGAACAATTTCCGCTTGAAACACGAGGTACCAGTCATCCAAATCTCCCCAAAAATCCTCCACCAAGATGTGTATCCACCAAAAATAAGGGCTCAACAACCCAATCCAACCATAAGCATCCAATAAATCGGATCGAGATCGAGGTAATGTCGATAGTGGTAGAAAAAGTAAATACAATAAAATAAAATGAAAGCCTGAAAGGAGAACTCAATTAGCATTGCCAGGTCGATGATTAAGTTAAAAGTTACTTTTACTGGTTGTAAATTAACAATGATCAAAATATTATTACCAAAATACTTTATAGATACTACAACTGGGCTAATCAACAATAAAAGTAAATACCTGAGATGGTGGGCGGCTAAGTTGTTTTTCAATGATCGCAGTGCAATAAATCCGGAACAATTTTCCGCGGGAACAAATATTTCCCCAGTACTTTCCTCAGTTATAATCCCCAAATAACGGGCACGTTAAAATTTATCCAACAATAAACTAAACAATATGATAAATAATAACTAGACACTGAGATATGACTACAGCGACGATCAACGAACAGAATGAATCACTTCGCTCAAATCTGCGAGTTAGCTCAAACTTGCACATGCCCAAATGTATAAAAATATAAAAATTAATATTCCTGACAATAAGCAACCAGCAATGCCTAAGAGTTCCATAAATTGCGAACAAAGATGATAATAAGGAAATAAAATGATTTAGATTTTAAATAAATTGCAGATTGCAAAAATAAACCGTAACAAGTTTTCTGTTTGTATAGGGCACTTAAAGTGTTTACATAAGTTGTAGTGTATTTGATTACACACTTTATTATGCCTCTTTATGTATTCTGTCTTGGCCAATTCTTCACATGCTGACATAATGGGGTGGATTGTCTCGTCTTCTTTCTTACAGATTCTGCACCTTTTATTGTTGCTTGTGCCGTGTACTTTAGTGGCTATATATCGTGTTTTTATCGCTTGTTCTTGTGCTGCAACCAGCAGACTCTCTGTTTCTCCCTTTGTTTTTCCCTGTGTTAACCATCTATATGATTCTATTGGATCAAACGCAATTTTCTCCATGTCTCTCACCTTCTGTCCGTGCATTGGCTTATTTCTATATGATTCGTAAGTTCATTTTATTACTTGATTTTTAAAATCGTATGGTGTTCTTACATTGTTCTCTTCTCTTTCATCTATGTTTTCCTCTATGCTTCGTTCTGATGAGTATATTTTGTTTTCAATTTTTTTTGCCCTTTTTTGTAGTGATTTATTTGGGTGTAGGTGATCGTCTTGTGCTTTAATATTTTTAAGGATCAGAGCTTGCGATGCTTTTTTTTTAATGTAATAACTCATACTGAACATTGTAGTATAGAAGATTTGCTCTAATTGCTGAAGTCCTCTGCCACCTATTCTTCTTGGGATATACAGTCTATCGATATCCTCTCTAGGATGCAACAGCCCGTTCATGGTTAGTATCTTACGTGTTTTTCTATCTAACTGCTTTATTTCTTCCTGTGTCCAGTCTATAATTCCTAAACTATATCTTATTACAGGTACAGGATATAGTTTAGGAATTATAGACTGGACACAGGAAGAAATTATAATTATTATTATTATTGTTGTTATTATTATTATTATTATTATTATTAGTATTATTATTATTATTATTATTATTATTATTATTATAATTATTATAATTATTATTATTATTATTATTATTATTATTATTATTATTTACCCCCCCCGTGGACCCACCTTGTCGTGGTGGGGGGGCGTAGTACCCCTCTGTTGCCAGCAGAGGGGGAACTAACGGGTCCCGGACCCTTACGGATTTTGACTTTTGCTATGACTTTGGATTACGTTGATCGGCTCCTGTAGTAGAGGCGCTGGGAGTGCCCAGGTGCTCTGATGCCGAAAGGGCTGGTTGGTGCGGGAGTCCTCCCGCGGCGTCAGAGAGAAAGGGCTGATGTGAGCTTGCTCTGCCGATGTGTCGAAGCTACAGGAGTCAGGAGCCAGCCACTTCGGGCCCTGATCAGTAAGTGTGAGATGGGTAGAGGTGTCGGAACCTCTACTGCCCCGAGCGAGTCCGACCCGTCCGTGTATTCCGGGGTCGGTTAAACGGTTTAGGTTGGGCCCCGGGGAACTGGGGTAGGATGCGTCCGAGGGTATACCCGTTCCCAACTTACCGGCCCGCTCCTTCTCACACGATGCGCTGGACAAACAGATATAAAACATGAACAAAGGGGAGGACAAAACAAAAACTACACCCGGCAAGCCAGCCGAGAAAAAAGGCCCGTCTGGTGGGACGGTAAAAACCCCCGGGGACAAAACCCCGCAAAAAAATGTAATCTCCCAATCTGGGAGTTCTAGCGGTTCTCCGAAACCGCAGGAGAATACACCGGTCAGTGGTGTTAGTGTTATTAGCCAGGAAAAGGTGGTAGTACCCCGGTTCCTGGTAATAAAAAATTTGGATGGTAGTTTCGATAAAGTTAGTCCATTTATATTACATAAACTTTTATATGGAGTAGTCGGCACTGTAAAGGCAGCACGAAAAACAAAAGATGGTTTGTTTGTAGAAACTTCATCAATAGCCCAAGCAGAACGGCTACTGAAACTGAAAAAATTAGGAGAATTCTCTATTGATGTAATTAGTCATAAGACTATGAATTGTGTATTGCCGAGATCTCCTTAATTGCACCCCGGAGGAAATAAAAGACTAGATGGGGGACCAGGGAGTTGTCGAGGTCAGGCGGATGAAGAAGCGTGAGAATGGAGAGCTGGTGGATACACCAAACCATATTCTCACCTTCAACACCCCTAAGCTACCGACCAGTGTGAGGGTGGCATTTTATTCCCTCAAAGTGAGAATGTTTATACCGGCACCAATGAGGTGCTTTAGATGCCAGCGTTTCGGTCACACTTCCGCCAGATGCACTAACCCTCAGGTTTGCATCTGCGGAAAGGAAATGCACGAGGGTAAAGGCTGTGAGGAACCTTTACAGTGTGTTAACTGTAAAGGTAACCACTCAGCACGTTCCCGAAACTGCCCCATCTACAAGGAAGAAGCTGCCATCCAGGAGCTTAAGACCCGCGAGAACATTACTTACTTTGAGGCTAGGAATAAAATAGTCGTTCGCACTCCCAATCCGGGAGTGTCGTATGCATCTGCCGTGACCTCGACACAGAAAACGCAAACTCAAACATCCTCTATAGTTAAGGAGCTTCTACCACAATTGGTAGCTGCTCTGAAAACTATATTCGTGACAAAAGATAGTTTCGCTCATCTGGAAACGCGTGCACCACGCGCTCTTCCGAGAAGAGCAACCAGTCCGACACCCTCTGAGGTGTCGGAAAAACGTAAACGTGCGGAGGGAGGAGAATCCTCTTCTGAGGATTCCTCAGTATACTCCGCCTCCTCACAAAACTCTTCACAACAAGTGAAGAAAAGAGGCAAAGGTTGGCCTCTAGGGAAGCCGAGGAAGCCGAAAGACGGTGTATAGATCCATTTTTTCCACACTTTTATGGATAATATACTCCAGTGGAACATCAAGGGCTGTGTGTACCACTATTGCCAACTGAAGATGCTACTAACTGAGTTCAACCCGTTATGTACGTGTCTTCAGAAAACTCATTTCAAACCTGGCCAGGCATATTCGCTGAAGAACTATTCAATAGTCCGGAGAGACATGGAACCCTACGTCAGGGTTCGAGGTGGAGTGGCCATCATTCTAAGACAAGATGCTATCTTCGAGCAAGTCCGTGTCGATACTGATCTCCAACTAGTTGCAATCCGAATGTCCGTCCCAACTGTCCTCACGGTGTGTAACATCTACCTACCAGAGGCAGGCTGGGACTTACATGACATTCGTCATGTCATAGGACAATTGCCCACCCCGTTTGTACTACTTGGAGATTTCAATGCCCACAATGAGCTCTGGGGCTCTGATCACAGAGATCCACGTGGGCTCATTATCGAAGACCTCTTACAATCCACGGATCTTGTTCTAATGAATGATGGTTCACCCACCTATTTTAATGCGCGGTCGAGGGATTTCTCCCGTATCGACCTGACGATTGTATCTCCGAGACTAGCGAGTAGATTCTCTTGGCGAGCACTTGACGACCTGCACGGTAGTGATCACTTTCCTATAGTGATCACTACGGACACCATCACTACCAACCCGGTTCGTCGAGCCAAGTGGCTCTTTGCCAAAGCGAATTGGCCAGAGTTTGAAGCGGCTTTAGTAACACCAGACCCTACGGATGATGTTCAATTATCCATAATGGATCTATCAAACAATCTATTAAGAGCAGCAGACACGGCTATACCTTCCACCAAACCGGGTATCTACAAACGTAGATTACCCTGGTGGAACCCGGAGGTACAAGGTCTTGTACGGGCCAAGAAAGCTGCTTTTAATAGATTTAAAAAAACACCGTCTGAGGCTAATCTAATAGTCTTCAAAAGAGCCAGGGCATTAGCCCGTAAGCAAATATTGGAAAGCAAGAGAGCCTCCTGGAACGCATATGTCTCTGGCATTTCGTCAGAGACAACCACTCAGGAGTGTTGGGCTACGGTGAAAAGCATCTCGGGTAGGG
Organism: Stenolophus ochropezus; assembly: GCA_035578165.1. Taxonomy (NCBI): domain Eukaryota; kingdom Metazoa; phylum Arthropoda; class Insecta; order Coleoptera; family Carabidae; genus Stenolophus; species Stenolophus ochropezus. The sequence goes on along the minus strand of JAQOWZ010000055.1, from coordinate 1,435,104 downwards.
GTTATTCACCCCCGTTGACCCACCTGAAACGGGATGAAGAAACGATAACGAGCGACGTTAACGTAATTGCAGAGTTATTGGCGGATCAGTTTGAAAGCACTAGTAGCTCTCAGAACTATGATCCGCAGTTTCTACTGGGCAAAAATGGAAGGGAAGTGCAGTTGGACTTCACTCCAGAAGTCAAACAATCACTTCGATACAATGACCCTTTCACCATGGGCGAACTTAACTCTGCAATTGCTCATGCATCGTCTTCATCCCCGGGACAGGATAATATCTCCAACGAGATGCTTAAACACCTCACTCCGGCGTTCAAAACCTCCTTGCTTTCCGTATTTAACACGCTATGGCTCGAGGGAAACTACCCTACCGTATGGAAGGAAGCAATTATTGTTCCCATTCCAAAGGTAGGGAAAGACTCTCTCTCGGCTTCCAGCTATAGGCCTATAAGCCTAACATCATGTATAGGGAAACTGTTGGAACGGATGGTAAACAACCGGTTGATTTGGTGTCTCGAGACCCGAGGTCTGTTGAGCGAGCACCAAGCCGGTTTTCGGAAATACCGATCCACCACCGACCAACTAGTGTACCTAGAGCATGAAATACACAAGGCTTTTAAGAATCGCGAGCATTTGGTAGCAGTCTTTTTCGATCTCGAAAAGGCCTACGATATGACATGGCGGTACCATATTCTGCAAAAGTTGCATAGTTGGGGTTTCAGGGGAACCTACCCCTGTTCATTCGCGCTTTCCTTAATGACCGGACATTCAGAGTTAGAGTCGGTAACGTCCTATCCTCCAGCAGGTCCCTGGAGAAGGCGTACCACAAGCCCCTACTCTGAGTGTCACGCTGTTCATCATTGCGGTCAACGACGTTATATCCGGCCTCAGCAACACTGTTGGTATCTGCATGTACGTTGATGATCTCACCGTATTCTGTCGTTCAGAGAAAATGAGAGACATCAACCGTACATTGCAAGCAGCAATCAATCAGATTGACCAAAACGCTGTAGGTACCGGATTTAAGTTTTCTCAAGGAAAGACGCAATGCATGCACTTTTGCAGATTGAATCGTCCTCATTATGGCCCCATGTTATATCTTCGAGACGAGAACATTAGGTGTAGGGACAGGGTTAGATTTCTTGGTCTTACGTTTGACCCGAAACTAACCTGGAAACCTTACCTAATGAAACTGAAAGCCAAATGCTCGCAATCGTTGAATTGTCTCAAAGTCCTCGCTGGTACTAGGTGGGGTGCTGAGCCTCAAACACTCCTGCGAGTGTATCAGGCCCTAGTACTCTCCCGGATCGATTATGGTTGTATTGTTTATGCGTCCGCTGCGAAGGGTTCCCTGAGGTTGCTAGATCCGGTTCACCACGCAGGTATCCGATATTGTATCGGTGCCTTTCCGTCTACACCTACGGCAAGTCTTTGCTGTGAATCCGGACTAGCACCTCTTCGTACGAGGCGTATGAAACTCATCGCTGCATACGTATGCAAGATGAGAGCTCAGTACAACCATAAGAACTCCACGATCCTGTTTAGGGAGAACATCAGGTCGCAGACTTTAACAAGACCATTATGTGTCCGGTCTAGAGAACTTCTGATTGACATGAATTACCTCATGCCGCAGGTCATGGGCATAGGGTTTTCAGAAACCCCTCCATGGCTGATTCCCCCGGCCGAAGTCATACTGGATCTTCTCCACTATGACAAGCACTCCTGCCCACCGGTATTGATAACTCAGAAGTTTCTCGAAATCATTAGTATGTACCCGGAAGTGAAGGTTATTTTCACGGACGGGTCAAAAACTAATGAAGGTTCTGGCTCGGCTCTTGTCGTCAACGACGTTGCCCACTCCTGGTCGCTGCATTGTGATGCATCGGTATACACTACCGAGGCTTATGCCATATGGCAAGCATTGCTCTACTGTGATCTCGATTATACTCAGCTGCACTACATCATCGCTAGTGATTCCCTCATCGTTCTACACGCTATGACCGACCACTCCACATCAGACCCTGTCATTCAGATGATTTTATCCAGGATAAAGCATCTGTCTGACATGGGTAAACGGGTTCGGTTCATGTGGATTCCAAGACACGTAGGAATCAGAGGGAATGAACTAGCCGATGAAGCGGCACGTCAAGCCGCTGAAAGAGACACAGTAGAGGTACCGGCCATCAAGTATACCGATGCTAAAAATGCAGTACACCGGAGATTGTCCCAGTTGTGGCAACAGGACTGGGACAGGGTGGATAACCACCTTCGCCGAGTCAAACCTGTGATCGGACACACGAGTCTTCCCCATGATCTTAGCAGACAGGACCAAGTGAAAGTCCACCGGTTGCGTCTAGGCCATACAGGCCTTACACATCGGTACAGGCTTGCACGGGAACCTCAGCCCTTCTGCGAGGACTGTCAGGTCCCGTTGACTGTACCGCATGTACTTGTGACATGTCCTGCTTTCCAACCGGTGAGACAATTATTTCACCTTGGTGATGACTTGCGTCTTATGCTGGGAAGATTAAGGAAGTCATTAACTTCCTTAAAGCCTGCGACTTGTACAGCAAAATTTGAGGACTTTGAGACAGCGATTTTTATCTATTTATTTATTTATTCTACATGTTAATTTATTTTGTGAACGTCTTTTTAATTCTTTTTAACATTTGACTGCCGACGGGCAATAAACGGTGATATTTTTAACATGTTGTGCTGTCTATAAACTGTGATATTATCTGTGATATTATATTTTAACATGTTGTGACGTCTTTATATAATAATAATATTTTAATCTTACCTTATAAGGCCGACGGGCCATAAACGGAGTTTTTAACGTGGTGTGATGTCAAACTAAAAAATAATAATAATACTTACTGTCAAAACGGCTAATGACCTTAGATGTCAATGCTTTCAACCTAAAAAAAAAAAAAAATAATAAGTCACCATATTGTACAGGACAATACTACATATATTCCTACAGTTTGTTTAATAAAGATTACTTCATTTCTTTGTCTGTTATTTTTATTGCTTTACATACGATATGACATCTGTCATATCATGGTCATGAGGATAGAATTACGAGCTACAGGTCTTCTGTTGGGTTCGAATTGTAGTTACTTTTTAATGTTTTTTTTCTTAATTGTGCATTTATTAAATACATTTATATATTTTGATTTATCCTGTTGACAAGTAATTTATTTATTAATTTGTTTAATGCATTGTTTCTCTGTGTCAATATGTATTAAAACAAAAGATTCAGAAAGCATTATAAAAAAAACTCCCACGATTGGGATTCCCCGATTTAAGAAATATAAATGTATTTATTAAGTGAACAATATTGTAAAAAATATTAAAATTAACCACTACAGTTGGAATAGACTTGATGACCTTCTAATCTGTAAGCCGTTATTCTAACCTCATGACCATGATTTGACAGATGCCATTTTGCATGTAATATCAATAGACTGCATTAGTAGGCGTTTTCGTTTATTGTCTCGGAGAACTCCGAGCGATCGTAAGCGTTCGTTTATTGACTCGGAGCGTACCTATCTGCTTTCGTATTTTGTCTCGTATGTCTCCGAGAGGAACGCTCCGAGAGTCTTCAAGCGCTCTGACAAATCTGTAGGGTTAGTGCATGTAATTCGCGGGAATGTGCGAAATTCATCTTAACCCTAAATTTTCGTTTGAAATGGGATTTAAAATCTGAAATATTTTAATTGTAACTGTAATTACATTGTAAACCGAAATTTTATATTTATAACATTACCGTCCACATTATAATTTGAAACATTTTTTTCCATGTAATCATTTATTTTAATACGTTTGACTCTATTTATTTTAATAGAACCATTTACAATTTGTTTTAAAATCATTTCTTCCATTTCATCATCTTCAAAAATAATTTATTTGCAATGAAAGGTAACAAGTCGTTGGTTTTATTTGAAAAAGACATGATTCCCACTTTTGACACGCTCTTAACCGTTCTTATACTACACAAACACTCTGGACAATCTGAACCATCTGATGACGTCACCAGAGAACTCTGACTAACCTTTCAGAGAGAATAAACGAAAACGCCTAGTGTAACGGTCAATTTGTGGCGCCAAATTCAAACTGAAACCCTACCTCGCTTCTGCCCATGTTATTCTTATGGGAATAAAAATATGTTATCTTTAAACTGCTTCAAAGTATTATAAAATTTAATAATGGGATTTTGTAATTACAAAAATATTATAAATTTAACCACCGAGTAGGAATTGGTTTTTCATAGGGATATGAACCTGGATCCTTAAAAATTATTAGACTGCCTTAAAGAAGAATCAAAAAAATTCTTTTACACTATAAAAATTTATTTCAAGCAAGTAAGATTTTAGCTTTTTTTGAAAGAATTAATGTTTGGTTGCGCACTTCAGGTACAAGGAAGCGCATTAAAATTTTTTATACCTGCTGCACTTGAGCTATTCGTTTCGAGTTTGGTTTTAATAATGGGATTTCTGATCAGATTTTTGATCTAGTATTAAAGGAATGCAGATCTTTATTCTGCGGGAAAGTGTGTATGTTGAAAGATATATTTACAAATTTCAATATATAAACTTGGCAGGGTGAGAATTTGTAGTGATTTGAATAGATTATGTTCCTATTGCGATACTACTTTCTTTAAAATCAAATTTTTCATAATTTGTTCTTTTATTTGTACTTATTCTGTATGGAAAGCAAAGAGTAATGTTTTGGACACACAAAATATACATATATAAATGGAATTTTAACGCAGTAACATTACTCGTGAAATTATTGCATTAGCCAAGGCTCGTTTACTACTTTTCACTCGCATGAAATATGCTATTTACAATTAACATTCGCTAATATACTAGTTTCATTCCATTACCATATAGTTTATAATTCCCTGTCAACTTAGTTTAGATAAACAATAAAAGTAAATTATTTGCAACTTGTTCTAAAGGATCGCTAACGGTCTCTAGGCGTGAAGTGGGCGGCCACTTTTAAATTGTTTATAACTATTGTATGCTTGGGGTCGCTGGTTTCTTATTAACATATTCTTATAGCACAAACGTTTGTCATATAACTCGTCGTTTGTGCTGTATATGGGGTCGCTAGGCGTAAAGTGGGCGGCCACTTTTGATTTGTTTATAACTATTGTATGCTTGGGGTCGCTGGTTTTTTATTAACATATTCTTATAGCACAAACGAAGCACCAACGTTTGACATATAACTCGACGTTTGTGCTTTATATGGGGTCGCTAGGCGTGAAGTGGGCGGCCACTTTTAAATTGTTTATAACTATTGTATGCTTGGGGTCGTTGGTTTTTTATTAACATATTCTTATAGCACAAACGAAGCACAGACGTTTGACATATAACTCGACGTTTGTGCTTTATATGGGGTCGCTAGGCGTGAAGTGGGCGGCCACTTTTAAATTGTTGATTACTTATTAACGCGAAGGGTCGCTAGGTTTTTTTGTAGATCACAAATCGGCACAAACAAAGCACAAAGCTTTGATACATGATTTTTTGTTTGTGCTTTATAGTGGTCGCTAACTTCACGGACCCGCCCGGAGGCATTGAAATTTTAGCTCCAAATGAAGCAAAAGCTAACGCACTATTGTGCTGTCTAATATTATCTTTAAAATTTCTACTGTCCGCGTTATTATTGATCATTAGACTTTTTATGTATTCCGGAAACTCGCCTAATTGATCTGCGTTTAGCATGCCTTTACAGCAGCAGTGTGTGAATTTCCCATCCGAGGGCTTTTCATACGCAAAGTTTTTGGATGAACAGTAAGTGCACAGTGCAGACATTGGACCCAACGAATGCGGTTCAATTTGCATTCCTATACCTTTGCTAGCTAATCTAACTTTATCATTAACTTTATTTTTGCGTGCCTTCATTTTATTTTTATTTGTTATATTATTTTTTAACAAACGCTCTTCTTTATGTTCCGGTGTTTCTGTTTCTACAGATTTTTTAAAATTAGTTTTTAACTTATTTAAACGATTTTCTCTTTGTTCCGGTGTTTCTGTTTCTATTGAAATTTTAAAATTATTTTTTAAACTATTTAAACGATTTTCTCTCTGTTCTGGAGTTTCTGTTTCTATTGAAGTTTTTAAATTATTTTTTAACCTATTTAAACGATTTTTTTTCTGTTCGGGTGTCTCTGTTTCAATTGTATTTTTAATTTTTTTTAACCTATTCAAACGTTTTTCTTTTTTTTTTCATGTGTTTCTATTTGAATCATATTTTGAAAGTTATCTTTTAATCTATTTAAGCGATTTGTTTTTTGTTCAGGTGTTTCATTTTTAATGTATTCTTTGAAATTAAATTTTAATTTATTTAACCTATTTGTTTGTTGATCAAGTGTTTCATTAGCTAAAATTTTTAATTTATTTTTTGTATTTAATTTTAGACGTTTGGACCGTTCTTCAGCTGTTTCATTCTCTTTACGCTTTAAATGATTTTCTCTTAATTTCTGCTGTCGTGCTATAGGAAATAATACTAAATTACGTGTTCGAAACATATTTAAAGTATGTGACCTAAGCTTATTGATATCATAATTTTCCTGTTCCGGATTGCGGTTAAATATGATACTCGTACAAAACGCAATTTTGTAAGTGTTTAGTTCCTTGTTGAACTGGAATGATACGGTCCGGAGCATTTACATACACTGTAGGCTGAGGGTTGAACTCAGTCATATAACGGACTAAAGAAAAGAAAAAGTCTATGTGTACGTCTTCTAAGTACCCTGCAGGATTCAACGTGTTAATATCCTGGTCTATTAACTGAATCTAATAGTTTACTGTCCTAATTCCTACATTAGCTGTTTGATTACTTGTATGTACATTATTAATATTATTGTCCGCTACTGAAATGACAGATATACTCCTACAACCTGATTGAACATGACTATTAATAAAGTTTTCTTCTATATTTCCCGTATTATCATTTTTATTATTTTTTGCCGCATTTTTCTCGTTGTTTTGCTTGCGCTTAAGATGTTTAATTATATCTTTACTTGGCATTTTGTTATGTACTTAAAAATTATACAAAACTTACAATTTTTGAGTGCGTTGTTCTTTTCAATATTTATAATTACCAATAATTACGTCAGGCCTTCGATTATAAGTCGATCAGGTTCTTTTCTGTTAGGATAATGGAATCTTGCACTCTTTCTCTTACTCTGCTGCAGTCAAGTTGTAAACCTACAGTAAAATTAATATTTAAAATACATGCATAGCATTATAAAAAATTAATACGAAATAAATGTGTATTTGTATTATTAGATTGCTAAATTACTAAATACTGCAAACTATGTACAATGTCTAGGCTTTGAAACTGCTCTCGTCATAATCGAGCGGCAATTACACAACGTGAATTATAATAATATATTTGAGATTGTCCATGTAGTGAACAAACTATAACCGCGCAATTTAAACAACTGTCATCTATTGAGTTCTTATGTGTAGTTTGTAAGATAATGATATATTTCGCGTTAATTATTAATTAAATGCATATTCATATCAAAATATGTTTAGGATTTAATAGTGGATGTATTTAAGACATGGTATCATGGTTAGACTACAAGAAATTTGCGGATAGTTTACATTGTGTGTTTTATTTGTAAATAAATAAAATTTAAATAAAATGTTGTTTTCGGTAAATATAGGGTGTTCCAGTTAAGTGTGCCACCATTGCTATCTCGAGAACTATAAGAGCTACGAGGTTGTTTAAATTAGCGAGAACCACCATTTTACAAGAACAACATAATGGGCAAAAAAAACCACTCCATATCTTGAGAACCACTGGTTAACCAACCTGGTAGTTCTTATAGTTTTTGAGATAGCAATAGTGGCACGCTTAAATGTAACAGCCTGTATATTTTAAAGATGTTTCACAAAAAATACATTCATAGATTTCTAATTATATATAACAATAAAATGGTCAACTTTTCGCAATTTTAATTTTTTTTTTAGATGTGACAGAAACGTCTGCAACATTTTAAAATTCTCAGAATAAAAAATTTGCGAGATGAAAGCACTGTTACTAAGACCCAAGAATCAACCACCTAATAAATTTATTTTCTAAATAATTTTGTACCTTTCCTACCCTATATGTTAATAAAAAAAAACATGCATTCTTGCATATTAAGGTAAAATAGATTTTATACGGACATATACATAACGAAACATGAGTACACAACAGATGAAAGTTATTTAAATTGAACGGTTATGTGATTTGTTCACCATTACCAAAATTTCAAACCGAAAAATATATATATAATTCCCGCTCCATTTTGACGTCACGCTTTCACGGCCTATTAGAGATAGTGTAATGATTAAAAATTTAAAGTAAATTACTTATACTTAAATATAAGATCAACTCTCAGAAATTGTAGGTTGGGCTAACTCGCAATTAGTTATAACACGCGACCCACCAGAGACGATGAAATACCCGCCTAAATATTTTTATAATTTGTGCAATAAATAATTTAGCATATTTTGGAGCATACTTCAGCTAAATAAAAATAATGGAGACACATCTTTTGTAGGTTTACGGAAAACCGGTTAAAAACTACTGGCGCCGGGTAAACCAGAAAAATATAGAATTTAATAAGAAATAAAATAATATAAAAAAAAAATAATGAAATCACAAATTAAAATTTCTATTAGCTTGGTTGTAAATGACATTTTTCTAATTGTAAATTTCGAACTTGCAAGTTGATTTTTCGAGGGTTGTAAAAGATATAAAATATTTCTCACCTTAGATTTGAATTTAGCGGCACACTAAACGGGATTTATTTTATTGTGACTACTGCAGCTCTGATCAAAGATAATGAATATTAATTCGCAATATAAATATATTGTAACAAAGCACAATAAATGAAATTACTCTACACACAGGTGAAGAAGCAATATTCTTGATAAACAAATTTTGTTTTCTATGGTGTCGCTGATCTCAAATTAGTATTTCCGAAATGTCGGTAATTGTGAAATTATTAATACCGACACCGTACATACCGATAAATACAAAAATTAAATTATTAAAAATTCAAAAATAATAAATTTTAAATAATAATTTATTCATAATGTTTTAACACAAATATACTTTTAATTTAAATGAGAATTTTCCTTTAAAACGAAATGAACGTGTTATATACAATAAAGAAATAATTATAATACTTACTTTTAGCGTCACAGATGCAAGGTTTGTTGTTCGAATCTTTAACTTCCATTCTAATTGATCATAAGATAAGGCCGAACTTTTGTGCGAAAACTGATACTCTGGCATTAGTGCTTATATTCCAAATGCAACCGTTTTCAAATGGTTGCAACATGAACTTCTTCACTGATTCATACTAATAACGCAATAACATAATAACTGTTAATAAAATACAACGTACTGGTAGAGATTAATTGCACTAAAATGTATACTTACATGAAATACATTCAAAATTTGTGTATAATCATTCATATTGTATTTTTGTTAAAATAAACTGCAACTATTGTTCAGTGTACCTACATTATTATTATTTTTCACATTCATAGGTGTAAAATGAAAATTACAAATTAAAAAAAAAACATTAGAGGAAGGTCTTTATTGCAGTTACTGTAATTTAATTAAATCCACTAATATGTGTATTAGTGGATTTTATTAGATGATTGCAACTCCAATAAAGACTTTCTTCATATTAACAACCAGTCGATAAACCAATCCTGCATTAAAAACATATTTATCATAAAACGTATTTTATTAATTTTATTTTAAATTCTACTTCGTTCGTTTGATTGTAATTATTTTTTAATAAAAATAAAAATAGTACATCCCCTCCAACTTGTATTATTTTTTTCATAATAAAGATGTTTAGGACAACACAATCTGTTATGTACGTACATTCATTCGGAGTTAAAACATATCTTTTGCTACTTACAGGTTTTGTTAACAGATTGCAGGAAATTAATACCACGTATTGTTTGTCGAGTATTGTGAACGATTTTAGCTCAGAATTTAAAATTTCCGATAGTCAGTTATCCCATTTAATTGTTGATTTTAAGTCAAAATCTTCTAATGATATTATGTACTTTTTTATTATCATTATTTAATTTTTTATCGCCTTTCTAATTTAAAATGAAGTACAGTACTCAGGACAGTAATACAAAACACTTATAATAAATAACTTGTTATTCAATATAATAGGAATTTATTTGTAACTTACTATTTATAATACGTTTGCAAAGTATATTCCGGCTTATAATTATAGGTGTACTTGTCATTTTGCAAATACAATAAACAACAAGGTGCTGCAAGACTTTTAAGTAAATTATGAAGGTCTGACACATAACATGTTTTGACAAATGATTTAATTTCATCGAACTTGTCGTTCACTTAATAAAATTGAGGGTTGAAACGCATATGAATCAAAAGAAGAACACCTGCTCAAAAAATGCGCGTTATTTGAATTATTCCTATAACTCTCTTGTATATAAAGAACAGAATGTCAATTAATTGAATTATTTTCTGAAAAATAATGTTTCTGCTTTTGCAGGAATAATAAATTGTACTCTTTCGTCTTTCATATTCTTTAGTACTGCTTATTTCCAATCTTTTGTATATTTCTTTCCTTTTTATATCTTTTCTAGATTTCTAAAACATACATATATCATTTTATATTATATATAATAAATAATAAGTACAAACCAACATATGTTCTAAGTATTTGTATCAAGTTGCAAAATTTCTAGTATAAATTTATGTTATAACCAATTATATCTTTGTCCATTTTCAAAATTATTGTACTTCAATATTCGTACTTTACACTTGTCAAAGTTACTTCATCACACATTTGGCAACATTGACTTATGTAATTCGAAACGTCAAAATTTAAAATAATTAAATGTGTTGCGTTATAAACTTAAAATATTGGTAAAACCTTTGCTCAGGACTATTATTCATGATACTGTTTTTAAATCTTTAATATCAACGTTCTATTAAAAGATATAATCATTTAAAGTTCATAGACAAATTGTCAAAAGTGACGGATGACGGCGTGATTCTTCTTAAATATAGACATGGCTTCTGGGATCCATTGTTTCAAGGCGGCATTTGTGCACAGTTTAAATTTTTTACACGAAAACTACTAACAGTAAAAATATGAGACACCCAAAAGGCACCAGATCTCACTAGACCCCACAAATTAAAAAAAAACATTATAACAATCACTTGCATGGTTCAGGCTGTAGGCGTTTACAAAAGTTACTCGATGCTCGTGAGGAATCTATAGATAGATATATAGTGAAAGTAATCGTGTAGTATAGGGATGATGAACAATTATAAAATTCGAGCGCGGAAGCAAATTTTTAAATGATTTTTTACAAAAATAAAGTCAGATTTTACCTATTCTTGAAATAGATATTTTTGTTAAAACATTCATATTCATGCTTTAGGATCTATACTATGAATGGTTTTAAGCATTGGACATGCAAAAGTGACCAAAACGTGGTACCAATCAGATAATAAACATTCAATTTTCGGGTGTCATTTTAATGAATACGTTGTATATTGTAAGCTACATGGGCTAGATTCTAGAGTACCTACTACACTTCAAATAGCAATTTTCTTGTTGCAATGTTTTCTTTTAGCTAAAATATGATGAAGAAGTATAAAATTCGGGCGCGGAAGCAAATATTTATATTACTTTTTATAAAAATAATGTCAGATTTTACCTATTCTTGAACTGGATATTTTTGTTAATACATTCTTATTCATGCTTTAAGATCTATACTATGGATAATTTTAGCATTGGGCATGCAAAAGTGATCAAAACGTGGTACCAGTCAGATAATGAACATTCAATTTTCGGGTGTCATTTTAATGAATACGTTGTATATTGTAAGCTACATGGGCTGGATTCTAGAATACCTACCACACTTGAAATAGCAATTTTCTTGTTGCAATGTTTTCTTTTAGCTAAAATATGATGAAGAATAATAAAATTTGGGCGCGGAAGCAAATTTTTTAATGATTTTTTACAAAAATAAAGTCAGATTTTACCTATTCTTGAAATAGATATTTTTGTTAAAACATTCATATTCATGCTTTAGGATCTATACTATGTATGGTTTTAAGCATTGGACATGCAAAAGTGACCAAAACGTGGTACCAATCAGATAATAAACATTCAATTTTCGGGTGTCATTTTAATGAATACGTTGTATATTGTAAGCTACATGGGCTGGATTCTAGAGTACCTACCACACTTCAAATAGCAATTTTCTTGTTGCAATGTTTTCTTTTAGCTAAAATATGATGAAGAAGTATAAACTTCGGGCGCGGAAGCAAATATTTATATTACTTTTTATAAAAATAATGTCAGATTTTACCTATTCTTGAACTGGATATTTTTGTTAATACATTCTTATTCATGCTTTAAGATCTATACTATGGATAATTTTAGCATTGGGCATGCAAAAGTGACCAAAACGTGGTACCAGTCAGATAATGAACATTCAATTTTCGGGTGTCATTTTAATGAATACGTTGTATATTGTAAGCTACATGGGCTGGATTCTAGAATACCTACCACACTTGAAATAGCAATTTTTTTGTTGCAATGTTTTCTTATAGCTAAAATATGATGAAGAATTATAAAATTCGGGCGCGGAAGGAAATATTTATATGATTTTTTACAAAAATAAAGTCAAATTTAACCCATTCTTGATGAATACGTTGTATATTGTAAGCTACATGGGCTGGATTCTAGAATACCTACCACACTTGAAATATCAAATTTCTTGTTGCAATGTTTTCTTTTAGCTAAAATATGATGAAGAATTATAAAATTTAAAAACGGAAGCAATTATTTATATGATTTTTTGCAAAAAAAAGTCAAATTTTCGGATGTCATTTTAATGAATACGTTATATATTGTAAGCTACATGGGCTGGATTCTAGAATACCTACCACACTGAAAATAGCAATTTTCTTGTTGCAATGTTTTCTTTTAGCTAAACTATGATAAAGAATTTTAAAATTCGAACGCGGAAGCAAATATTTATATGATTTTTTACAAAAATAAAGTCATATTTTACCTATTCTTGAAACGGATATTTTTGCTAAAACATTCACATTCATGCTTTAGGATCTATACTATGGATGGTTTTAAGCATTGGACATGCAAAAGTGACTAACACGTGGTACCAATCAGGTAATAAACATTCAATTTTTAGGTGTTTTTTTAATGAATACGTTGTATATTGTAAGCTACATGGGCTGGATTCTAGAATACCTACTACACTTGAAATAGCAATTTTCTTGTTGCAATGTTTTCTTTTAGCTAAAATAAGATAAAAAATTATAAAATTCGAGCGCGGAAGCAAATATTTATATGATTTTTTACAACAATAAAGTCAGAATTTACTAATTTTTGAAATGGATATTTTTGTTAAAACATTCATATTCATGCTTTAGGATCTATACTATGGATGGTTTTAAGCATTGGACATGCAAAAGTAACCAAAACATGGTCCCAAACAGATAATAAACATACAATTTTCGTGTGTCATTTTAATGAATACGTTGTATATAGTAAGCTACATAGGCTTGATTCTAGAATACCTACCACACTTGAAATAGCAATTTTTTTGTTGCAATGTTTTCTTATAACTAAAATATGATGAAGAATTATAAAATTCGGGCGCGGAAGGAAATATGTATATGATTTTTTACAAAAATAAAGTCAAATTTAACCCATTCTTGATGAATACGTTGTATATTGTAAGCTACATGGGCTGGATTCTAGAATACCTACCACACTTGAAATATCAAATTTCTTGTTGCAATATTTTCTTTTAGCTAAAATATGATAAAGAATTATAAAATTCGAGAGCGGAAGCAAATATTTATATGATTTTTTGCAAAAAAAGTCAAATTTTTGGGTGTCATTTTAATGAATACGTTGTATATTTTAAGCTACATGGGCTGGATTCTAGAATACCTACCACACTGAAAATAGCAATTTTCTTGTTGCAATGTTTTCTTTTAGCTAAACTATGATAAAGAATTTTAAAATTCGAACGCGGAAGCAAATATTTATATGATTTTTTCAAAAATAAAGTCATATTTTACCTATTCTTGAAACGGATATTTTTGTTAAAACATTCATATTCATGCTTTAGGATCAATACTATGGATGGTTTTAAGCATTGGACATGCAAAAGTGACCAACACGTGGTACCAATCAGATAATAAACATTCAATTTTTAGGTGTTTTTTTAATGAATACGTTGTATATTGTAAGCTACATGGGCTGGATTCTAGAATACCTACTACACTTGAAATAGCAATTTTCTTGTTGCAATGTTTTCTTTTAGCTAAAATATGATAAAGAATTATAAAATTCGAGCGCGGAAGCAAATATTTATATGATTTTTTACAACAATAAAGTCAGAATTTACTAATTTTTGAAATGGATATTTTTGTTAAAACATTCATATTCATGCTTTAGGATCTATACTATGGATGGTTTTAGCATTGGACATGCAAAAGTGACCAAATTGTGGTCTCAATCAGAAAATAAACATTCAATGTTCGGGTGTCATTTTAATGAATACGTTGTATATTGTAAGCTACATGAGCTGGATTCTAGAATACCTACCACACCAGAAATAGCAATTTTCTTGTTGCAATGTTTTCTTTTCGCTAAAATATAATGAAAAATTATAAATGTAACAATGGGAAAACGAAAATTTTGATTATTGAATTTTGGGTTTACATTTAGTAAAAAGTTATTTATTTAATTTAGAATAAGAATGTTGAAATTGGTAGAATTTAAATTGCTGCCACCAGATTATTTTTTATTAGCATAATCAAACTAATTTCAGGAAAAGAATTATTTAATAGGGATAAACAAAGCGATAATAAGAAAACTACAATAAAATATAATAAAAATAAAATAGAATTACAACAAGTTAAAAATTACTAATTAACGGATACATGTGAGAAATAAAACTTAAACTTACTTACAAACTATTATTTACAACACGAGTTATGATTGACTCTCCGTGACTCCTAAACTTGCTAATTTTCCAAAAATCTATCCCAGACGGCCCACCCAATTCAAGCTGCAGAATTCATCCCCGTTTTCTGATTTTCGCAATTTAACTGGTCATCTTCTCCATGGGCGTGTAAATAAGTTACACTCCCAAGCCTCAAACAGGGTGCATTCTCAACAACCTGAGATGCACAAAAAAATAGAAAGTTGGCGTCTTCAGAGAATCAGAAAACGGTTCTGTCCAGGGTTGATGGTTTATGGCCGTCCGAAATAAATCTTTGAAAGCTATATAACAATAAACTTAAAAGCCAAACGAAATTTCGCAAATCTTTACAAATCTTTGAACTATTTATTACCAAAAAGAATTTTGACACAAGTCAACAATAAAATAAATAACAAAACGAGCAGGTATTTGTTTAACTGGATCAGGCGTTTTGTAACAACTCCTTTCCCCTTAAATTAACTTATATTTCTTTAAGAAACTATAACTTAAACATTCCCCTCTGCTAGACTCCGACCTCCAGGTATTCCTCATACTCGATGGCTACGGTGGCTGCGATCTCTTTGTAGCTTGACAATTATTGGTTTCATCTCCGTTGTCTCTTCCAGTTCTCTGCTTTTTCTGCAACCAGCAACTCTTGCGGCACCCTGACTTGACTTCAGCAACCATGAACACACGGAGATGTCAAACTCGGATAAGATCTCTGCAGGCCGATTCTGCTCGCCATTGATGTACGAAGGTTCCTAGATCATCATCATCTAGCAGTTTGACGGGATATAGGGCTGCAACAAAAATGTCTGACCAGTATCTATGTTCCATTTAACATTTTTTTTTATATCCAATTAATTCTCTGAATTACATGATGCTATTATCCTAACTTCCTTACTTATATATAATTAAGTTTATTACTATCTAATTTTTTTTTTATCTAAATTTACTTTCTACTGCAATTATTTTACTCTAATATCTCTAATTTTAACAGTTTTTTTTTTATTATCTAAATCGTCAATTAACTATGAACAAACAACATGTATTGTCTCAACAAATTAACAAATAATACAAAGAAAAAAACTTCTAACTTCCTGAGTTTGTTCTAATAAAACTTTACCGTGGATCTTAGCTTGGAAGGCATTTTTTTTTGGCAACTAATTATCATCATTCATCTCCCAGCCTAAGGTACACGTTGGCTATCACACGGGCAGGGGTACCAATATCCTGGATGCATAACACTTTTATGACATGATTACCCGATACAATACAAAACATCCGAAATATCTTTTTACCTGGGCCGTTTTCGGCTTTTGTAGACATGGTAAACTAATCCCATTTCATTTAATCTAAAATTATTTTTTTTTCCAAATTTTACCTTATAATAATTCTGAAATTCTTTTCCGTCTAATTTAAATTGAAGATCTGCTTTTAATTTTCTATTTAAATAATTTTTCGTCACTTTATAGCGTCTTTTTAAAATGCAATATTCTTTTTTTCTAAAATTTATAACTAATTTCGGTTTCATTTTTCTTCTGTTTTTAAAAAATATTTTCTTTCCTTTTATTTTCAAATTCCACTCTTTATTCCTGTATTTCCCGTCCGAACCTTGACCACTACTCTTCCACCTGGACCGATGGTACGTACCGCCACGCGCCCGGGGTTTATGGCCTCGCCTTGGTCCGTCTTTTCGCTTCTCGCTGGGTCGGTTGCTCGAACTTTTCTTCTTCTGGGATTCCACATTACTGGCTAATAATATATAAGTTAAAAATTACTAATTAACGGATACATGTGAGAAATAAAACTTAAACTTACTTACAAACTATTATTTACAACACGAGTCATGATTGACTCATCTTCTTCACTCACTGACAATCTCTCCGTGACTCCCTAACTTGCTAATTTTCCAAAAATCTATCCCAGACGGCCCACCCACTTTAAGCTGCAGAATTTATCACCGTTTTCTGATTCTCGCAATTTCACTGGTATTCTTTTCCATGGGCGTGTAAATAAGTTACACTCCCAAGCCTCTAAAAGGGTGCATTCTCAACAACCTGAGATGCACAAAAAAATAGAAAGTTGGCGTCTTCTGAGAATCAGAAAACGGTTGTGTCCAGGGTTGATGGTTTATGGCCGTCCGAAATAAATCTTTGAAAGCTATATAACAATAAACTTAAAAGCCAAACGAAATTTCGGAAATCTTTACAAATCTTTGAACTATTAATTACTAAAAAGAAATTTGACACATCAACAATAAAATAAATAACAAAACGAGTAGGTATTTGTTTAACTGGATCAGGCGTTTTGTTACATAAAATTCAGCGCGGAAGCAAATATTTATATGATTTTTTACAAAATTTTAGTAAGATTTTACCTTTTCTTGATTAATAAGTTGTATATTGTAGGCTACATGGGCTAGATTCTAGAATACCTACCACACTTAAAATAGCAATTTTCTTGTTGCAATGTTTACTTTTAGCCAAAATATGATAAAGAATTATAAAATTCGGGCGCGGAAGAAAATATTTATATGATTTTTTACAAACATATAGTCAGATTTTACCTTTTCTTGATAAATACTTTGTATATTGTAAACAACATGGCCTGGATTTTAGAATACCTACCACACTTAAAATAGCAATTTTCTTGTTGCAATGTTTTCTTTTAGCTAAAATATGATAAAGAATTATAAAATTCGGGTGCGGAAGCAAATATTTATATAATTGTTTTCAAAAATAATGTCAGATTTTAACTATTCTTGAATTGGATATTTTTGTTAAAACATTCATATTCATGCTTTAGGATCTATACTATGGATAATTTTAGCATTAGACATGCAAAAGTGACCAAAACGTGGTACCAATCAGATAATAAACATTCAATTTTCGGATGTCATTTTAATGAATACGTTGTATATTGTAAGCTACATGGGCTAGATTCTAGAATACCTACCACACTTGAAATAGCAATTTTCTTGTTGCAATGTTTTCTTTTAGCTAAAATATAATGAAGATTGATAAAATTCGGCCGCGGAAGCAAATATTTATATGAGTTTTTACAAAAATAAAGTCAGATTTTACCTATTCTTGATGAATACGTTGTATATTGTAAGCTACATGGGCTGGACTCCAGAATACCTACCACACTTGAAATAGAAATTTTCTTGTTGCAATGTTTTCTTTTAGCTAAAATATGATGAAGAATTATAAAATTCGGGCGGGGAAGCAAATATTTATATAATTTTTTACAAAAATTAAGTCAGATTTTCGGGTGTCATTTTAATGAATACGTTGTATATTGTAAGCTATATGGCCTGGATTCTAGAATACCTACCACATTTGAAACATCAATTTTCTTGTTGCAATGTTTTCTTTTAGCTAAAATATGATGATGAATTATAAAATTCGGGTGCGGAAACAAATATTTATATGATTTTTTACAGAAATAAAGTCATATTTTACCTATTCTTGAAATGGATATTTTTGTTAAATCATTCATATTCATGCTTTACGATCTATACTATGGATGGTTTTAAGCATTGGACATGCAAAAGTGACCAAAACGTGGTACCCATTAGTTAATAAACATTCAATTTTTAGATGTCATTTTAATGAATATGTTGTATATAGTAAGCTACATGGGCTGGATTCTAGAATACCTACCACACTTAAAATAGCAATTTTCTTGTTGCAATGTTTTCTTTTAGCTAAAATATGAAAAAGAATTATAAAATTCGGGCCCGGAAGCAAATATTTATATGATTTTTTATAAAAAATAAAGTCAGATTTTACCTATTCTTGAAATGGATATTTTGGTTAAAACATTCATATTCTTGCCTTAGGTTCTATACTATGGATAATTTTAGCATTGTACATGCAAAAATGACCAAAACGTGGTACCAATCAGATGAAAAACAATAAATTTTCGGGTGTCATTTTAATGAATACGTTGTATATTGTAAGCTACATTGGCTGGATTCTAGAATACCTTCCACACTTGAAATAGCAACTTTATTGTTGCATTGTTGTCTTTTAGCTAAAATATGATGAAGCATTATAAGGTTTGTGCGCGGAAGCAAATATTTATATGATTTTTTACAAAAATAAAGTCAGATTTTACCTATTCTTGATTAATACGTTGTATGTTGTAAGCTACATGTGCTGGATTCTGGAATACCTACCACACTTAAAATAGCAATTTTCTTGTTGCAATGTGTTCTTTTAGCTAAAATATGATGAAGAATTAATAAATTCGGGCGCGGAAGCAAATATTTATGTGATTTTTTACAAAAATAAAGTCAGATTTTATCTATTCTTGATTAATACGTTGTATATTGTAAGCTACATGGGCTGGATTCTAGAATACGTAACACACTTGAAGTAGTAATTTTCTTATTGCAATGTTTTCTTTTAGCTAAAATATAATGAAAAATTATTAAATTTGGGCGGGGAAGCAAATATTTATATAATTTTTTACAAAAATTAAGTCAGATTTTCGGGTGTCATTTTAATGAATACGTTGTATATTGTAAGCTATATGGCCTGGATTCTAGAATACCTACCACATTTGAAACATCAATTTTCTTGTTGCAATGTTTTCTTTTAGCTAAAATATGATGATGAATTATAAAATTCGGGTGCGGAAACAAATATTTTTATGATTTTTTACAGAAATAAAGTCATATTTTACCTATTCTTGAAATGGATATTTTTGTTAAATCATTCATATTCATGCTTTACGATCTATACTATGGATGGTTTTAAGCATTGGACATGCAAAAGTGACCAAAACGTGGTACCCATTAGTTAATAAACATTCAATTTTTAGATGTCATTTTAATGAATATGTTGTATATAGTAAGCTACATGGGCTGGATTCTAGAATACCTACCACACTTAAAATAGCAATTTTCTTGTTGCAATGTTTTCTTTTAGCTAAAATATGAAAAAGAATTATAAAATTCGGGCCCGGAAGCAAATATTTATATGATTTTTTATAAAAAATAAAGTCAGATTTTACCTATTCTTGAAATGGATATTTTGGTTAAAACATTCATATTCTTGCCTTAGGTTCTATACTATGGATAATTTTAGCATTGTACATGCAAAAATGACCAAAACGTGGTACCAATCAGATAAAAAACAATAAATTTTCGGGTGTCATTTTAATGAATACGTTGTATATTGTAAGCTACATTGGCTGGATTCTAGAATACCTTCCACACTTGAAATAGCAATTTTATTGTTGCATTGTTTTCTTTTAGCTAAAATATGATGAAGCATTATAAGGTTTGTGCGCGGAAGCAAATATTTATATGATTTTTTACAAAAATAAAGTCAGATTTTACCTATTCTTGATTAATACGTTGTATGTTGTAAGCTACATGTGCTGGATTCTGGAATACCTACCACACTTAAAATAGCAATTTTCTTGTTGCAATGTGTTCTTTTAGCTAAAATATGATGAAGAATTAATAAATTCGGGCGTGGAAGCAAATATTTATGTGATTTTTTACAAAAATAAAGTCAGATTTTATCTATTCTTGATTAATACGTTGTATATTGTAAGCTACATGGGCTGGATTCTAGAATACGTAACACACTTGAAGTAGCAATTTTCTTATTGCAATGTTTTCTTTTAGCTAAAATATAATGAAAAATTATTAAATTTGGGCGGGGAAGCAAATATTTATATGATTTTTTACAAAAAAAAGTCAGATTTTACCTA
This sequence comes from Stenolophus ochropezus, assembly GCA_035578165.1. Classification (NCBI taxonomy): domain Eukaryota; kingdom Metazoa; phylum Arthropoda; class Insecta; order Coleoptera; family Carabidae; genus Stenolophus; species Stenolophus ochropezus. The sequence continues at coordinate 1,414,328 of JAQOWZ010000055.1, read as the reverse complement.
TTCTTGAAATGGATATTTTTGTTAAAACATTCATATTCTTGCCTTAGGATCTATACTATGGATAATTTTAGCATTGGACATGCAAAAATGACCAAAACGTGGTACCAATCAGATAAAAAACAATCAATTTTCGGGTGTCATTTTAATGAATACGTTGTATATTGTAAGCTACATGGGCTGGATTCTGAAATACCCACCACACTTGAAATAGCAATTTTCTTGTGGAAATGTGTTCTTTTAGCTAAAATATGATGAAAAATTAATAAATTCGGGCGCGGAAGCAAATAATTATATGATTTTTTACAAAAATAAAGTCAGATTTTACCTGTTCTTGATGAATACGTTGTATATTGTAAGCTACATGGGCTGGATTCTAGAATACCTACCACACTTGAAATAGCAATTTTCTTGTTGAAATGTTTTCTTTTAGCTAAAATATGAAGACGAATTATAAAATTCGGGCACGGAAGCAAATATTTACATGATTTTTTTATAAAATAAAGTTAGATTTTACCTATTCTTGATTAATACGTTGTATATTGTAAGCTACATGGGCTAGATTCTAGAATACGTACCACACATGAAGTAGCAATTTTCTTGTTGCAATGTTTTCTTTTAGCTAAAATATGATGAAAAATTAGCTAAAATACCTTATAATAAAGAATTATAAAATTCGGGCGCGGAAGCAAATATTTATATGATTTTTTTACAAAAATAAAGTCAGATTTTACCGTTTCTTGATGAATACGTTGTATATTGTAAGCTACATGGGCTGGATTCTAGAATACCTACCACACTTGAAATAGCAATTTTCTTGTAGCAATGTTTAAATATGATGAAGAAGTATATAATTCGGGCGCGGAAGCAAATATTTATATGATTTTTTACAAAAATAAACTCAGATTTTACCTATTCTTGAAATGGATATATTTGTTAAAACATTCATATTCTTGCCTTAGGATCTATACATATGATAATTTTAGCATTGGACATGCAAAAGTGACCAAAACGTGGTACAAATCAGATAAAAAACAATCAATTTTCGGGTGTCATTTTAATGAATACGTTGTATATTGTAAGCTACATGGGCTGGATTCTGGAATACCTGCCACACTTGAAATAGCAATTTTCTTGTTGCAATGTGTTCTTTTAGCTAAAATATGATGAAGAATTATAAAATTTGGGCGCGGAAACAAATATTTATATGATTTTTTTCAAAAATAAAGTCAGATTTTACCTATTCTAGATTAATACGTTGTATATTGTAGGCTACATGGGCCGGATTCTAGAATACATACCACAGTTGAAGTAGCAATTTACTTGTTGCAATGTTTTCTTTTAGCTAAAATATGATGAAGTGGATATTATTGTTAAAACATTCATATTCTTGCCTTAGGATCTATACTATGGATAATTTTAGCCTTGAACATGCAAAAGTGTCCATAACGTGGTACCATTCAGATAATAAACATTCAATTTTCGGGTGTCATTTTAATGAATACGTTGTATATTGTAAGCTACATGGGCTGGATTCTAGAATACTTACCACACTTGAAATAGCAATTTTCATGTTGCAATGTTTTCTTTTAGCTAAAATATAGTGAAAAATATTAAAATTCGAACGCTCAAGCAAATATTTATATGTTTTTTTAGAAAAATAATGTCAGGTTTTACCTTTTCTTGATGAATACGTTGTATATTCTAAGCTACATGGGCTGGATTCTAGAATACTTACCACACTTGAAATAGCAATTTTCTTGTTGCAAAGTTTTCTATTAGCTAAAATATGATGAACAATTATAAAATTCGGGCGCGGAAGCTAATATATATATATGATTTTTTACAAAAATAAAGTCAGATTTTACCTATTCCTGAAATGGATATATTTGTTAACACATTCATATTCATGCTTTAGGATCTATACCAAGGGTTTTTTTAGCATTGGACACGCAAAAGTGACCAAAACGTGGTACTAATCAGATAATAATCATTCAATTTACGGGTGTTATTTTAATGAATACGTTGTAAATTGTAAGCTACATAGGCTGGATTCTAGGATACCTACCACAAATGAAATAGAAATTTTCTTGTTGCAATGTGTCCTTTTAGCTATAATATGGTGAAGAATTGTAAAATTCGGGCGCAGAAGCAAATATTTATATGATATTTTACAAAAATAAAGTCAGATTTTACCTATTCTTGATGAATACGTTATATATTTTCAGCTACATGGGCTGGATTTTAGAATAACTACCACACTTGAAATAGCAATTTTCCGATTGCTATGTTTTCTTGTAACTAAAGTATGATAAAGAATTATAAAATTCGGGCGCGGAAGCAAATATTTAAATGATTTTTTACAAAACTAAAGTCTGTATTTACCTATTCTTGATGAATACGTTGTACATTGTAAGCTACATAGTCTGGATTCTAGAATACCTACCACACTTGAAATAGCAATTTTCTTGTTGTAATGTTTTCTTTTAGCTAAAATATGATGAAGAATTATAAAATTCGGGCGCGGAAGAAAATATTTATATGATTTTTTACAAAAATAAAGTCACATTTTACCTATTCTTGAAATGGATATTTTTGTTAAAACATTCGTATTCATGCTTTAGGATCTATACCATGGATAATTTTAGCATTGGACATGCAAAAGTGACCAAAACGTGGTACCAATCAGATAATAAACATTCAATTTTCGGGTGTCATTTTATTAATACGTTGTATATTGTAAGATACATGGGCTGGATTTTAGAATACCTACCACACTTGGAATAGCAATTTTCTTATTCCAATGTTTTTTTTTTAGCTAAAATCTAATAAAGAATTATAAAATTCGGGCGCGGAAGCAAATATTTATATGATTTTTTACAAAAATAAAGTCAGATTTTACCTATTCTTGAAATGGATATTTTTGTTAAAACATTCATATTCATGCTTTAGGATCTATACTATGGATAATTTTAGCACTGCACAAGCAAAACTGACCAAAACGTGGTACCAATCAGATAATAAACATTCAATTTTCGGATGTCATTTTAATGAATACATTGTATATTGTAAGTTACATGGTCTGGATTCTAGAATACCTACCACACTTGAAATAGCAATTTTCTTGTTGCAATGTTTCCTTTTAGATAAAATATGATGAAGAATTATAAAGTTCGGGCGCGAAAGCAACTATTTATATGATTTTTTACAAATATAAAGTCAGATTTTACCCATTCTTTATGAATACGTTGTATTTTGTAAGCTACATGGGCTGGATTCTAGAATACCTACCACACTTGAAATAGCAATTTTCTTGTTGCAATGTTTTCTCTTAGATAAAATATGATGAAGAATTATAAAATTCGGGCGCGAAAGCAAATATTTAAATGATTTTTTACAAAAATAAAGTCAGATTTTGCCTATTCTTGAAATGGATATTTTTGTAAAAACATTCATATTCATGCTTTAGGATCTATACTATGTATGGTTTTAAGCATTGGACATGCAAAAGTGACCAAAACATGGTACTACTCAGATAATAAACATTCAATTTTCGGGTGTCATTTTAATAAATACGTTGTATATTGTATAGTAGAGTGCTAGAATATCTAAATAGTGTCATCCCGTCAGGGTTTTGAACGAAAAAGATGGGACCTTCAGAATCTTGAAGCTTATACCTCATATGGTGAAATGCCAGAGTCATCAAAAAATTGTCCTGTGCCAAAGGGCACAAATCAAAATTTTAGAGTTACGTACAAGAGTCGATATGAAATGCAGTTTTATACCTACCGTCCAAATTTCATTAAAAAGTCTGTACAGGTTTTCCATTAAAATCAAATTGAATTTTTGATTTAACACGGGTCCTTATGAGCCTAGTCTGAAGAAATCTGCTCATATCTCCGTTCGACTAGCCGCAAAAATTGTGTCTTTTTACAAGTTTTCACATTTCTTAACTAATATCTTCAAAAATAAGCGTTAAATAAAAAAATGATATTTGAAAAATTTTAGCTTCATTTATTATCATTGTAATAGTACTTGTTCCATAATTTTAGTGCAAACAGTTTTCGTGTAATAGTAATTTTAAGGAAATACTGCACTTTTAACCTTGAGCGGGATTTCGCATCGCTCGCTGCTTACCCCTCACGTCACCCTCCGCGCGCGCTGCCTTTGCCTACAAACTGAAATCATAGCAACTCTACATAAATAATAATAAAAAAATATTTCTAAGGAAAAAAAGGTATTATTACTTGTACGAAATCATATTTTGAATATTTATAAGTATGTGAAGTATAAATGTGATACTTTAATAATATTAATGGTAATCAAAAATTAATATTATTGAATCAACAAAACTTTATTTCGAATAAACTTAAATAATTTATAAAAATCATAGAAATAAAATTATCAGTCAGTCGTCGCTTTCTTCTGAAGGGGGTTGTAGGATTTCTTGCTGGAATGCTGGTGTGACATTGTGGCAATTGTTTTGACCCATACACACACGTACAGGACCCAATAAAGGATCATTTGTTTTCCTTACAACTGCAGGACTTCATTCGACTATCTATTATTATTAAAATTACTTTATATTTAATAATATATATGTATATGCATCTATGATACTTTTTTACAACAATATTCATGCTTTACAATCTATACTATAGATGGTTTTAAGCATTGGACATGCAAAAGTGACCAAAACGTGCTACCAATCAGATAATAAATATTCAATTTTCGGGTGTCATTTTAATGAATACGTTGTATATTGTAAGCTACATGAGCTGGATTCTAGAATACCTACCACACTTAAAACAGCAATTTTCTTGTTGCAATGTTTTCTTTTAGCTCAAATATGATGAAGAATTATAAAATTCGGGCGCGGAAGCAGATATTTATATGATTTTTTACAAAAATAAAGTCAGATTTTACCTATTCTTCATGAATAAGTTGTATATTGTTAGCTACATGGAATGGATTCTAGAATACCTACCACACTTGAAATAGCATTTTTCTTGTTGCAATGTTTTCTTTTAGCTAAAATTCGATAAAGAATTATAAAAATCGGGCGCGGAAGCAAATATTTATATGATTTTTTATCAAAAATAAAGTCAAAATTACCTATTTTTGAAATGGATATTTTTGTTAAAACATTCATGTTTAAGTTTTAGGATCTATACTATGGATGGTTTTATGCATTGGACATGCAAAAGTGGCCAGAACGTAGTACCAATCAGCTAATAAACATTTAATTTTTGGGTGCCATTTTAATAAATACGTTGTATATTGTAAGCTACATGGGCTGGATTCTAGAATACCTATGTAACAAAACGTCTGATCTAGTTAAACAAATACTCGTTTTGTTATTTATCTTGCTGTTTACTAGTTTCAAAATTCGTTCTGGTAATAAATAATTCAAAGATTTGTAAAAAGATCAGAAATTTCGCTTGGCTTTTAAGTTTATTGTTATATTTCTTCTAAAGGTTTGTTTCGAACGGCCATAAACCATCACCCTGAATGGAACCGTTTTCTGATTATTGGAAGATGCCAAGTTTTTAATTTTTTTGTGGATCTCAGGGTGTTGAGAATGTACTCTGTTAGAGACTATGTGGTGTAACACATTTACAAGCTTATGGTGAAGATGACCAATTAAATTGCTAGAATCAGAAAACGGGGAGAAATTCTGTAACAAGAAGGGGTGGGCCGTTGGAGGTAGACTTTTGGAAATTAACAAAGTTAGAAGAGTCACAGGGAGATAGTCAGCGAGTGAAGAAGAGTCAAACATGACTCGTTGTGTAAATATTATTTGTAAGTAAGTTTAAGTTTTATTCTCATATGTAATTTGTAATCTATTTAGTAGTAACTTTTAACTTGTAAATTCTATTTCCTTTTAATATATTTTATTGTTAAGTTTTCTTATTGTTGCTTTTTTTATCCCTTTTAATCAATTCCTTTCCTAAAATTAGTTTGATTGTTCTAAGTAAAAATAATCTGGTGGCAGCAATCATAAATTCTACCATTTTTGACATCTTAATTCCAAATTCATAAACTCCTTTTATTAAATTAAACTCCAAAATTCAATAATCCAAATTCTTGTCTGCCCCATTGTTACAACTGGTTGGCAGCGGTGTGGGATACGAATATTCCTGTTGCCTTAACGTTCGGGCTTCCTTTTCAAAATTAATTTGTTAAAACGAATCAACAAGTACTTGATATGTTTAATTGTATACCATTTTTTGGCGGTGAAGACCTTGAATGTGTTGAGGAATTCTTTGTACATTTAGAAAAATTTCAGAGAAATACTAATACCTCATTTGAGAGATTACAGGCTATTGGGTTTTTGCATTGTACGGAAAAAACAAAACAATATGTACGGTTATATTCTGAGGAATTCAAGGGAAATTGAGAACTTTTCAAAATTCGAATGAAAACCAGATTTGAGAAAATTAATTACAATTTTTTTGAAAATGTTACTAGACCTACGATAGTTGTGGATTCAAGAATACACTTTCAAAATTATTTTCAACCCGAAAGAGTTCCGGTACATAGTTTAAGACATCAAAATTTAAATTCAGATATTAGCACGGAAAATTATCAAAATTATCGGGGAAGGATTCCTTTACAAGAATTGATGTGTTTTCGATGCGAAAAAATGGGACATATGCAATGGAACTGTCCCACAAAATTTGCGAATCGTATGTGCTTCAAGTGTGAAAACATGGGGCACATACAGAAAGATTGTCCGTTAAAGGAATCCCCCCGAGTAGTACAACAAATAGTAGGCAATACGGTTACATGTGAGGAAAAACTAAAGTTAGATAATTTCAGTGATAAGTATGAGTGTATGAGTGATGAAAAGAGTGTTAGTTACAATGATTTAAGTGATAGTAGTGATAAAAGTGATTACTCGGACGGGAACAATAAATGTAAAGAAAGTGAGTGTGAAGATGAGACAGTGATCTTCACCGATAATGAGCTAAACTACTCGGAGGAGAGAGACGACAATTTCGATCCAACAAGGAGTTCAGCCCATAGCGTCGAAGAAGAAGCAAAGAACGACGTCAGGGTAGAGGCAACTAGGACAACAGAAGTAGAACAGGTAAACGACTTTACGAATTGTGCAAGTTTAGAGGAGTGGAGTACGGTTGAGTATGGCTCAGAAAAGGCACCTGTGAGAGATAATTCTGGCGCGAGACTCGCAGAATTCAGAGAAACGGCTAAAGAAGAGCATACTGCCATATCTCCCGTGATAGAAACAATCGTAGAGATCGTTTACACAGAAGTTGAGAAGAAATGTTTATCAGCCAGTAATTTTGTAAAGTACGCGGTGTGTTGTCCTGGTGAAGACGTCGGCGATATCGTGGAATCCCAGAAGAAGAAAAGTTCGAGCAACCGACCCAGCGAGAAGCGAAAAGACGGACAAAGGCGAGGCCATAAAACCCGGGCGCGTGGCGGTTCATACCATCGACCCAGGTGGAATAGTAGCGGTCAGGTTTCGAATTCGGACGGAAAACACAAGAATAAAGTCAGAAGAATACAAAAGAAAGGTAAGCGATTGTTATATAAAATAAAGAAAAAAGTTAAAACGAAATAAGGTGAAAAATTTAAAACGAAGGCTACGAAATTAGATAAAAATATTAGTACAAATAAGCATTTCATATTAAAAAGAAAATATAGAGTTACAAATAGCAATTTTAGTAGAAAACCATTTCAGATTAGATTTATATTAGAAGAAAAAAGATTTAGAAATTATTTGGCATTAAAATTTGGAAAAGGAAACAATTATGCAGTAAAAGTAAGGGCATTTGGGTATCATGTCTACAAAAGCCGAAAACGGGTTAGGTAAATAGAGATTTCGGTTGTTTTGTATTGCATCGGGTAATCAAGTCATAAATGTTGTATGCATCCTGGATATTGGCACCCCTGCCCGTGTGATAGCCAACGTGTATCTTAGGCTGGGAGATGAATGATGATAATTAGTTTCCATAAAAAAATGACTTCCAAGCTAAAATCCGCGGTAAGGTTTTATTAGAATTTATTTGGAAATAGACTATTAATAATTGTTAATAGTAATTAAAGATTTAAATAACTAAAATTATTAGTATGTTGAAATTAGATGTAGGTATTAGGATAAATTAATATTATTAGTAAATTTAGATAAATTTTTAGTAGAATGATTAAATATTTATTTATTTATTTGGAAATATTTGGGAAGCCAACAGTTGCCCAATTAAAGGCTTCCACTAATTAACAACTTACAAATACAATATATACAGTACATAGTTACACAATTCTCATTGCAAAAAATATGTATATACTAAAAAACATAGAATAGTTTTAGAAATATGTTTAACAATAAGTACTGCTATGAAGTATACCCTTAAACTGAGACAATGATAAATGAAAAATGTCTATATGTTGATATGAATGATTGTAGAGTACCATAACTCTGTTTAGGGGCGAATTCATATAATTATTGGTATTACATTTAGGTATATAAAACAGGGATCTATTTCGTGTCGGAACAGTTGGAATATGAATTCTTAAATAGTCAATAATGTTGTAGTTATCAATATAATTATTTAATAGCTTAAAAAGGAAGAGCATATCAGCTTGGGATCTTCTAAGTTCAAGTGATTTTAAATTACACTGTTGTAAAGTTTCATTGTAACTCAATTGATCACAGGAAAATTTGTATTTTATTAAAGAAATAAATTTTTTTTGTATTGACTCTGTGAGAATTATATTTTTACTGTACATTGGACTCCAAACCTGGGAGGCATACTCAACAATGGGACGTATTATCGTGTTATATAGCAAAATTAATGAGGCTTTATCTTCGTAGCATTTGGCTACACGAAAAATGTATCCGAATGTTTTGTATGCCTTTTTGACTGTTACAGCAATATGTTCATTAAATAGTAACTTGGAATCGTAAAGTACACCCAGATCTCGGGTAGTTGTTCTACGTTCCAAATTAGAACCATCCAAATTGTACGGAAAGATAATTGTAGCTGAACATCGAGTGAAACTTATTATATGACATTTCTCAATATTTAAAGATAAATCGTTTAATTCACAATAGTTATGCAACCGGTCTAAATCACGTTGTAGTGCATGACAGTCGGCAGTAGAAGAAATAGGCTTAAAAAACTTTAGGTCATCAGCATAGAGGAAAAAGTTACTGTTTTAAAAACATTTTCCAATAGAATTAATGTAGATAATAAATAAGAGTGGGCCTAAATGCGAGCCTTGAGGGACTCCTGAAGTTACTTCAATTTTCCTTGATTTAAAGCCGTTACATGAACTATTTGTGACCGATTTTTGATATAAGACTCAATCCATCTTAATAAGGAACCGTGAATACCATATGCCGATAATTTAGCTAATAACTTAAAATGATTAACTCTGTCGAAGGCTTTGCTGAAATCTGTATACAAAACGTCGACTTGTACTCTTTTATCCAGAGATCCACTAACAAACTCTGTAAAGGGGATAAGATTGTTTAGTATTGATTTTTTGCTGCAAAAACCTGTTTGTTGCGGAATAATAGTTTAATGAAATTCAAATTTAATTTTGCTTACTATGATGCTTTCAAAAATTTTACCAAACACAGATAATATGGAAATTGGTCGGTAATTACGAACATCCCTTTTGTCTCCATTCTTATAAATAGGGGTAATATACGAACACTTCCATTGATCTGGAAATACGCCACTGGTCAAGGATTTATTGAAAATGAGGAATAAAGGACGAGCCAGGTAGTGTGCGCATATCCTTATGAATACAGGATGTATTAAATCTGGCCCACATCCTTTCTTAATGTCTAAATTTAATAAATAATTAAAAACATCATCTTCATTAATAATAATATTGTTTATATTAACTGGTGTGTCGATAATTGTTTGAGCAGCACTGGTGTGAGTAGTAGAGTCGAACGTTGTGTATACAGATTCGAAATAATTCGCAAATAGGTTAGAAATGTCATCGCCAGTATACGCATTAATATCATTGAAATACATTGAATTAGGAAGACTATTATCTTTCCTTAGTTTTTTGGTGTGGTTCCAGAAATGAGATACATTAGATTTTAGGTTTTGTTCAAGGTAATTTACATATTTATTGTAATCAATTAACATTTTACTTTTAACCCTTTGTCGTAACAATGAAAACGAATTGTAGGCAGAAACATCACCATATATCTTCCATTTTCTTTGAAATTTATCTTTTTCCTTAATGATTTTGATGAGCGATTTTGAGAACCAGATAGGATAATTCTTTTTATGATTATTGTAAGTAAGGCAGTAAGAATCTAGCAGATTATATAAAATGTCATAGAAAATTTTCACGTTCTCATTGATGTCCTGATTGTTGAATTTTAGGTCCCAGTTAATTGCTGAGAGTTTGTGAATCAAGCTTTCATAATCGCATTTTTTGAAATTGTACTTGGGAGTATATTTGTTATTGAGCGGTTTAAAATCATTAAGAAAAACATCTATCTCAAGAGCAGGATGGTATATATCTAAAGTACTTATAGGAGATGTACAGTTTATAATTTTTATAGTAAATGAGCAAAGTATAAGATCTAGAAGTGAGTTTTTATGATTGCGAATGATATTATATTGTTTCAGATTACATAGTGAAATAGTATTTATGAAATTGACGTATATATCCGATCTTCCTAAATAATGAGGTGTTACGGCGTTATCGGTAGTTGCTGACCAATCAATTTCAGGTAGATTATAGTCACCTACTATTAAGACATTGTTGTTAGAAAAATTAAGAATGATGTCACTAATTTTATTAAAATGGCTGTTGAAGGTATCAATATCAGTTTTTGGGGGAAGGTAAACACAACACAAATACAGTTTGTGGAAATTAGAACTAGTTACTGACACCCACACATCTTCTGCCGATGAACTCCACTCACAGTGTGCTTGTGAAAAGTACTTTTTGGAAACCAGAACTAGAACACCGCCACCTTGTTTCACATTAGAATTATCTCGATCGCGTCTATAAACAGAGTATTTATTAAGATCACAGATTTCACTGTCACTAATTGAACTATTTAGCCATGTCTCAGTGAAGCAAATAACATCATAATTTCTAGCCGATATTTCGTTGTATACGTTAATCAATTTAGTTTTTAGCCCGCGAACATTTTGGTAGTATACACTAATCATTATGCGCAAAAAAAAACTAAATATATTAATGTACTCGTAGAAAGTGGTCTATTTGAGTTTGGCGAGATCTATATCAGAATTATTAGCACGATTGGTGAGTTATCCGCCTTCCTTGCAAAAATTTTACTGTTACGGACCCAGACATATTTATATGTATTTTTCGCTGCAACATCTTTTGTTTTTTTAAGTAGCATTTTATTTCTTGGGCTTAAGTGATCGTTCACAAAAATTTTTAAGTTCTGATCGAAATTTAATTGGCTGGAATTTAAGTTTTTGCATAGGCGTGCACATGCAATAAATTTATCACGTTTCAGACGTGATACAAATCTGACAATTATGTTTTTAGGTTTATTAGCCACATGATTAAAAGGCGAAACCCTGTGAACTGCATCAAGATCTTGTTCGGTAATGGGACATTTTATTGCATCACCCAAGTTGCACATTGTCTGGACTAAATTTTTCTTGGCTTTTTCAGGGATACCTACGATTTCCAAATTATTGGATCTAGAACGTTGCTCGAAATCCTCCACTTTGGCTCTTAATGATTCGCATTCCGCTTTTAAAGGCTCAATCATGCTGATTTGCTTCGTGCAAGTGCTTATTTTGTTTTCAAAATCATCGATTTTGTTGCAGCAATAGTCGATAGATTTTTTGAGATCGGCTATGGCATTTATTACGTCTGCAAGAGTTGCGTTACAGTCCAGGGCATTAAGACCAGTATTTCTTAATGGTGAACGCGATGTGGATGCAGATTTGCAACAATCGCATATCCAGAATTTGGTTTTCATTAAATCATTTTTTTCAGCAACCGGAATTGACATGCAGTTAACGTGGTAGCATAGTTGACAGGGGCCAGCGCAAGTCACGATGGCATCATTGCGTTTTGTTTTAACATTGCATATATTGCACGTTCCAACCATGTTGAGATAAAGTAAGATTCTGACCTTGATGTCCTAAGTAACTTGTAGGAATATGATGAATTTTGCAGATGACAGAAATCTGTGATGAATCGCTGAGATGCACTTTATCACAAAAAAAACTGCACTAATTAGTATGAGGTAGCGAGTTAAGTACTATATTTTTAATTGCACTACAAAATCACACAATTAGATGTAAAGATTATATTTTTATAGAAAATATAACCGGTGAATTTATGAAAGTATCAAGAGCTCAAAAAAACACAACTGAACAGACCGAAATAATTTTACAATATGATAATATTATAATATGGAAAACAAGTTGGAAAAAATATGTGTAAGTTACGAAATTAAGTAGACACAAGTAATTTTTGAATTAGAACATAGATGCTGGTCAGACATTTCTGTTGCAGCTCTATATCCCGCCAAACTGCTAGATGATGATAATCTAGGAACCTTCGTACATCGATGGCGAGCAGAATCGGCCTGCAGAGATCCAATTCGAGTTTGACATCTCCGTGTGATCATGGTTGCTGAAGTCAAGTTACGGTGCCGCAAGAGTTGCTGGTTGCAGTAAGAGCAGAGAACTGGAGGAGACAACGAAGATGAAGCCAACTTTTGTCAAACTACAAGAGATCGCAGTCACCGCAGCCATAAAGTATGGGGAACACCTGGAGATCGGAGTCTAGCAGAGGGGAATGATTAAGTTATAGTTTCTTGAAGATATATAACTTAATTTAAGGGGGAAAGAGTTGTAACAAAACGTCTGATCCAGTTAAACAAATACTCGTTTTGTTAGTTATCTTGCTGTTGACTAGTTTCAAAATTCATTCTGGTAATATATAGTTCAAAGATTTGTAAAGAGATCCGATATTTCATTTGGCTTTTAAGTTTATTGTTATATAGCTTCTAAAGGTTTGCTTCGAACGGCCATAAACCATCACCCTGAATGGAACCGTTTTCTGATTCTTGGAAAACGCCAAGTTTCTAATTTTTTGTTGATCTCAGGGTGTTAAAATGCACCCTGTTAGAGACTATGGGGTGTAATAAATTTACACGCCCATGGTGAAGATGACCAGTTAAATTGCGAGAATCAGAAAACGGGGAGAAATTCTGTAACAAGAAGGAGTGGGCCGTCGGAGCTAGACTTTTGGAAATTAACAAAGTTAGAAGAGTCACAGGGAGATATACAGCGAGTGAAGAAGAGTCAATCATGACTCGTTGCGTAAATATTATTTGTAAGTAAGTTTAAGTTTTATTCTCATATGTAACTTGTAATCTATTTACTAGTAATTTTTAACTTGTTGTAAATTCTAATTCCTTTTAATATACTTTTTTGTTAAGTTTTCTTATTATTGCTTTGTTTATCCCTTTTAATCAATTTTTTCCTAAAATTAGTTTGATTGTTCTAAGTAAAAATAATCTGGTGACAGCAATCATAAATTCTACCATTTTTGACATCTTAATTCCAAATTCATTAAATTAAACTCCAAAATTCAATAATCCAAATTCTCGTCTGCCCCATTATTACACCTACAACACTTGAAATAGCAATTTTCTTGTTGCAATGTTTTCTTTTAGCTAAAATATGATGAAGTATTATAAAATTCGGGCGCGGAAGCAAATATTTATATGTTTTTTACAAAAATAAAGTCAGATCTTACCTATTCTTAATAAATACGTTGTATATTGTAAGCTACATGGGCTGTATTCTAGAATACATACCACACTTAAAATAGCAATTTTCTTGTTGCAATGTTTTCTTTCAGCTAAATTATGATAAAGAATTATAAAATTCGGGGGCAAAAGCAAATATTTATATGATTTTTTACAAAAATAAAGTCAGATTTTACCTATTATTGATGAATACATAGGCTGGATTCAAGAAAAACTACCATCCTTGAAATAGCATTTTTCTTGTTGCAAAGTTTTCTTTTAGCTAAAATATAATGAAGAATTATAAAACTCGGGCGCTGAAGCAAATATTTATATGATTTTTTACAAAAATTAAGTCAGATTTTACCTATTAATGATGAATACATAGGCTGGATTCTAGAATACCTACCACACTAGAAATGGCATTTTTCTTGTTGCAATGTTTTCTTTTAGCTAAAATATGATGAAGAATTATAAAACTCGGGCGCTGAAGCAAAAATTTATATGATTTTTTACAAAAATTAAGTCAAATTTTACCTATTTTTGATGAATACGTTGTATATTGTAAGCTACATGGGCTGGATTCTAGAATACCTACCACACTTGAAAAAGCAATTTTCTTGTTGCAATGTTTTCTTTTAGCTAAAATATAATAAAGAACTATAAAAGTCGGGCGCGGAAGCAAATATTTATATAATTTTTTACAAAATTAAAGTCAGATTTTACCTATTCTTGATGAATACGTTGTATATTGTAAGCTACATGTGCTGGATTCTAGAATACCCACCACACTTAAAATAGTAATTTTGTTGTTGCTATGTTTTCTTTTAGCTAAAATATGACGAAGAGTTATAAAATTCGAGCGCGGAAGCAAATATTTATATGATTTTTTAGGAAAATAAAGTCAGATTTTACCTATTCTTGATGAATACGTTGTATATTGTAAGCTACATGTGCTGGATTCTAGAATACCTACCACACTTAAAATAGCATTTTTTTTGTTGCAATGTTTTCTTTTAGCTAAAATATGATAAAGAATTATAAAACTCGGGTGCTGAAGCAAATATTTATATGATTTTTTACAAAAATAAAGTCAGATCTTACCTATTCTTAATAAATACGTTGTATATTGTAAGCTACATGGGCTGGATGCTAGAATACCTACCACACATAAAATAGCAATTTTCTTGTTGCAATATTTTCTTTTAGCTAAATTATGATAAAGAATTATAAAATTCGGGGGCGAAAGCAAATATTTATATGATTTTTTACAAAAATAAAGTCAGATTTTACCTATTATTGATGAATACATAGGCTAGATTCAAGAAAAACCACCATACTTAGAATAGCATTTTTCTTGTTGCAATGTTTTCTTTTAGCTAAAATATGATAAAGAATTATAAAATTCGGGCGCGGAAGCAAATATTTATATGATTTTTTACAAAAATAAATTCAGATTTTACCTATTCTTGATGAATACCTTGTATATTGCAAGCTATATGGGCTAGATTCTAGAATACCTACCACACATGAAATAGCAATTTTCTTATTGCCATGTTTTCTTTTAGCTAAAATATGATAAAGAATTATAAAATTCGGGCACGGAAGAAAATATTTATATGATTTTTTACAAAAACAAAGTCATATTTTACCTATTTTTGAAATGGATATTTTTGTTAAAACATTTATATTCATGCTTAAGAATCTATACTATGGATGGTTTAAAGCCTTGCACATTCAAAAGTATCCAAAACGTGGTACCAATCAGATAATAAACATTGAATTTTCAAGTGTTATTTTAATGAATACGTTGTATATTATAAGCTACATGGGCTGGATTCTAGAATATCTACCACACTTGAAATAGCAATTTTCTAGTTGCAATGTTTTCTTTTAGCTAAAATATAATAAATAAATATAAAATTCGGGCGCGGAAGCACATATTTATATGATTTTTTACAAAAATAAAGTCAGATTTTACCTTTTCTAGATGAATACGTTGTATATTGTAAGCTACATGGGCTGGATTCTAAAATAACTACCTCACTTAAAATAGCAATTTTCTTGTTGTAATGTTTTCTTTTAGCTAAAATGTAATGAAGTATTATAAAATTCGGGCGCGGAAGCAAATATTTATATGATTTTTTACAAAAATGAAATCAGATTTTACCTATTCTTGAAATGGATATTTTTGTTAAAACATTCATATTCATGCTTTAGGATCTATACTATGGATTATTTTAGCATTAGACATGCAAAAGTGACCAAAACGTGGTACCAAGCAGATAATAAACTTTCAATATTCGGGTGTCATTTTAATGAATACGTTGTATATTGTAAGCTACATGGGCCGGATTCAAGAATACCTACCACACTTGAAATACCAATTTTCTTGTTGCAATGTTTTGTTTTTGCTAAAATATGATGAAGAATTATAAAACTCGGGCGATGAAGGAAATATTTATATGAATTTTTTACAAAAATTAAGTCAAATTTTACCAATTTTTGATGAATACGTTGTATATTGTAAGCTACATGGGCTGGATTCTAGAATACCTACCACACTTGAAATAGCAATTTTCTTGTTGCAATGTTTTCTTTTAGCTAAAATATGACGAAGAGTTATAAAAATCGATCGCGGAAGCAAATATTTCTATGATTTTTTAGAAAAATATAGTCAGATTTTACCTATTCTTGATGAATACGTTGTATATTGTAAGCTACATGGGCTGAATTTTAGAATACCTACCACACTTGAAATAACATTTTTCTTGATGCAATGTTTTCTTTTAGCTAAAATATGATAAAGAATTATAAAATTCAGGAGTTGAAAGCAAATATTTATATAATTTTTTACAAAAATAAAGTCAGATCTTACCTATTCTTAATAAATACGTTGTATATTGTAAGCTACATGGGCTGGATTCTAGAATACCTACCACACTTAAAATAGCAATTTTCTTGTTGCAATGTTTTCTTTTAGTTAAATTATGATAAAGAATTATAAAATTCAGGAGTTGAAAGCAAATATTTATATGATTTTTTTACAAAAATAAAGTCTGATTTTATCTATTATTGATGAATACATAGGCTGGATTCAAGAAAACTACCATACTTAAAATAGCATTTTTCTTATTGCAATGTTTTCTTTTAGCTAAAATATGATGAAGAATTATAAATTTCGGGCGCGGAAGCAAATATTTATGTGATTTTTTACAAAAATAAGGTCAGATTTTACCTATTCTTGATATGGATATTTTTGTTAAAACTTTCATATTCATGCTTTTGGATCTATACTATGGATAATTTTATCATTCGACATGCAAAAGTTACCAAAACGTGGTACCATTTAGATAATAAACATTCCATTTTCGGGTGTCATTTTAATGAATACGTTGTATATTGTAAGCTACATGGGCTGGATGCTAGAATACCTACCACACATAAAATAGCAATTTTCTTGTTGCAATGTTTTCTTTTAGCTAAAATATGATAAAGAATTATAAAATTCGGGCGCGAAAGCAAATATTTATATGATTTTTTACAAAAATAAGGTCAAATTTTACCTATTATTGATGAATACATAGGCTGGATTCAAGAATAACTACCATACTTGAAATAGCATTTTTCTTGAAGCAATGTTTTCTTTTAGCTAATATATGATGAAGAATTAAAAAACTCGGGCGCTGAAGCAAATATTTATATGATTTTTTACAAAAATAAAGTCAGATCTTACCTATTGTTAATAAATACGTTGTATATTGTAAGCTACATGGGCTGGATTCTAGAATAACTACCACACTTAAAATAGCAATTTTCTTGTTGCAATGTTTTCTTTTAGCTAAATTATGATAAAGAATTATAAAATTTGGGGGCGAAAGCAAATATTTATATGATTTTTTACAAAAATAAATTCAGATTTTACCTATTCTTGATGAATACCTTGTATATTGTAAGCTATATAGGCTAGATTCTAGAATACCTACCACACATGAAATAGCAATTTTCTTGTTGCCATGTTTTCTTTTAGCTAAAATATAATGAAGAAATACAAAATTCGGGCGCGGAAGCACATATTTATATGATTTTTTACAAAAATAAAGTCAGATTTTACCTTTTCTAGATGAATACGTTGTATATTGAAAGCCACATGGGCTGGATTCTGAAATACCTGCCTCACTTAAAAAAGCAATTTTCTTGTTGCAATGTTTTCTTTTAGCTAAACTATGATAAAGAATTATAAAAGTCGGGCGCGGAAGCAAATATTTATATAATTTTTTACAAAATTAAAGTCAGATTTAACCTATTCTTGATGAATACGTTGTATATTGTAAGCTACATGTGCTGGATTCTAGAAAACCTACCACACTTAAAATAGCAATTTTGTTGTTGCCATGTTTTCTTTTAGCTAAAATATGACGAAGAGTTATAAAATTCAAACGCGAAAGCAAATATTAAATGATTTTTTAGAAAAATAAAGTCAGATTTTACCTATTTTTGATGAATACTTTGTCTATTGTAAGCTACATGGGCTGAATTTTAGAATACCTACCACACTTGATATAACATTTTTCTTGTTGCAATGTTTTCTTTTAGCTAAAATATGATGAAGAATTATAAAACTCAGGCGCTGAAGCGAATATTTATATGATTTTTTACAACAATATAATCAAATTTTACCTATTCTTGAGATGGATATTTTTGATAAAACATTAATATCCATGCTTTAGGATCTATACTATGCATGGTTTTAAGCATTGGGTATTCAAAAGTGACCAAAACGTGGTACCAATCACATAATATACATTCAATTTTCGGGTGTCATTTTGATAAATACGTTGTACATTGTAAGCTACATGGGCTGGAATCTAGAATATCTACCACAATTGAAATAGCAATTTTCTTGTTGCAATGTTTTCTTTTAGCTAAAATATGATGAAAAATTATAAAGGGCGGGCGCAGACGCAAATATTTATATGATTTTTTACAAAATTAAAGTCAGATTTTACCTATTCTTGATAAATACGTTGTACATTGTAAGCTACATGGGCTGGATTCTAGAATACCTACCACACTTGAAATAGCAATTTTTTTGTTGCAATGTTTTCTTTTAGCTAAAATATGAAAAAGGATTATAAAATTTAGGCGCAGAAGCAAATATTTATATAGTTTCTTACAAAATTAAAGTCAGATTTTACCTATTCTTGATGAATACGTTGTATATTTAAGCTACATGTGCTGGATTCTATAATACCTACCACACTTGTAATAGCAATTTTTTTGTTGCAATGTTTTCTATTAGCTAAAACATGATGAAGAATTATAAAATTCGGGCGCGGAAGCAAATATTTATATGATATTTTACAAAAATAAAGTCAGATTTTACCTATTCTTGAAATGGATATTTTTGTTAAAACATTCATATTCATGCTTTAGGATCTATAATATGGATGGTTTTAAGCATTCGCCATGCAAAAGTGACCAAACCGTGGTACTAAGCAGTTAATAAACATTCAATTTTCGGGTGTCATTTTAATGAATACGTTGTATATTGTAAGCCACATGGGCTGGATTCAAGAATACCTACCACACTTAAAATAGCAATTTTCTTGTTGCAATGTTTTCTTTTAGCTAAAATATGATGAAGAATTATAAAATTCGAGCACGGAAGCAAATATTTATATGATTTTTACAAAAATAAAGTCAGATTTTACATATTCTTGATGAATACGTTGTATATTGTAAGCTACATGGGCTGGATTTAAGAATACCTACCACACTTAAAATAGCAATTTTGTTGTTGCAATGTTTTCTTTTAGCTAAAATATGATGAAGAATTATAAGATTCGGGCGCAGAAGCAAATATATATATAATTGTTTACAAAAATAAGGTCAGATTTTCCCTATTCTTGATAAGGATTTTTTTGTTAAACCATTCATATTCATGCTTTAGGATCTATACTATGAATTGTTTTAAACATTGGACATGCAAAAGTGACCAAAACGTGGTACCAATTAGATAATAAACATTAAATTTTCGGGTGTCATTTTAATGAATACGTTGTATATTGTAAGCTACATAGGCTGGATTCTAGAATACCTACCACACTTGAAGTAGCAATTTTCTTGATGCAATGTTTTTTTTATCTAAATTATGATGAAAAATTATAAAATTCGGGCGCGGGAGCAAATATTTGTATATTTTTTTACAAAAATAATGTCAGATTTTACCTTTTCTTGATGAATACATTGTACATTGTAAGCTACATGGGCTGGATTATAGAATACCTACCACACTTGAAATAGCAACTTTCTTGTTGCATTGTTTTCTTTTAGCTAAAATATAATTAAGAATTATGAAATTCGGACGCGGAAGCAAATATTCATATGATTTTTTACAAAAATAAAGTCAGATTTTACCTATTCTTGATAAATACGTTGTATATTATAAGCTACATAGGCTGGATTCTAGTATACCTACTACACTTGAAATAGCAATTTTCTTGTTGCAATGTTTTCTTTTAGCTAAAATATTATGAAGAGTTATAAAATTCATGCGCGGAAGCAAATATTTATATGTTATTTTACAAAAATAAAGTCGTATTTTAGCAATTCTTGAAAAGGATGTTTTTGTTAAAACATTCATATTCATGCTTTAGGATCTATACTATGGATGGTTTTAAGCATTGGATATGCAAAAGTGACCAAAACGTGGTACCAATCAGATAATTAACATTCAATATTCGGGTGTCATTTTAATGAATACGTCGTATATTGTTAGCTTCATGGGCTGGATTGTAGAATACGTACCACACTTGAAATAGCAATTTTCTTGTTGCAATGTTTTCTTTTAGCTAGAATATGATGAAGAATTTTAAAATTCGGACGCGGAAGCAAATATTTATATTGTAACGTACGTGGGTTTAACAAATATTAACCATTTATTTACTTATTGAAACATACACAATAAGAAGATACAAACATAATATTAAAGCATACAAAATGTCAGACGTCCATCAAATCCACCTTTGTTTTCTAACTGTATGTATTATTTTCCAAAAATACATTACTACATACGATGTTCGTATCACTGGACCCTCCTTTAGGTCGTTTCGTCCCGGAATGATCTGGAATATATTCGTGTACGTCCTTTGTAGGTTTTCTCGAGTTCATCTTCTTCACTTGATGGATTGGCCCCTTCGTAAGGTGCTAATCGATTGGAGTGGACTACTTTAGGTTTTCCTCGAGGAAGTTTCCGAATTCGTTAAATTACATTGCTTATGCGTTTTATTATTTCATTCCCATGATCGTTGAAGTTTCTGGGATATTCCATGCTATCTTCTTGGATTGAAAAACCACACCAGATCTTTTTTTGGAATCTGCCTTCCTGCGCCCGCAGATCGTATGCTGTTTTCATTCTGTCGCTGGCATTTCTTATATTTCTTCGAATAAGGTTATGAATTTGGTTCATTTTCTCCTTCAAGCGGATAACTTAGTCATCTCCAACTACTTCCTCTTTGTGTGGTTTACTACCAAACTTCAGATCACATCGCAAACGCATTTCTTTTCCAAAGAGCGCGCATGCCGGAGTCTGCCTGTTGTCTCACGGACCGAAGCCCGATAAGCCATTAGAAATAGTGGAAGATGTTCGTCCCAGTCACGTTGGTTGTCCGCTATGACTTTTGTAAGGAATTTCTTTAAAGTTCTATTCACTCGTTCGACCATTCCATTTGACTGAGGATGTAGTGCTGTCGTTCTAGTTTTCCGTATACCCAAGAGTTTACAAACTCTCTGAAAAACACCCAACTCAAAATTCCTTCCTTGGTCGGAGTGCATTTCTAAAGGAACGCCAAAACGTGAAATCAGTTCTTTTATTAAAATATTGGCGATTGTAATAGTTTCCTGATTAGGAAGCGCAAAAGCTTCGATCCATTTAGAGAAATAATCAACGATGACTAGAACATATTTATTTCCATCTTTTGTTTGTGGGAAAGGACCTGCTACGTCTATACCTATTCTCTCAAATGGACTTCCTACATTGTATTGGTGCATGGGTGCTTTTTTGTCCCTCTTGGTCCATTTCCTGCGACACAAACTTTGCATTTCCTGCACCAAGTTCTGACATCTTCCTTACAGTTAAACCAATAGAATCTGTCTCTAACTTTTGCTGGTGTTCTCTTTATTCCAAGATGTCCTCCTGAACTTCCGTTATGCAGGGGGCGCAGAATTTCCGGAATGTTTTTATTAGGAACAACGGTCTGTATTCTAGAAGATTTTCCATCTGCACTTTCAACGATACGCTTTAAGACTCCATCTTCCAATTGCAAAGAGTCCTACTGTATCCAATATGATTTAATCTTAGTACCCAGTGGAGCAATATCTTCCCAAGAGGGTCGACGGTCTGTTTCTTTCCAATGAATAATTTTTCCGAGATCTGAGTCCACGCACTGATTCTTACGGATTTCACTTGGCTGCCACGCATCGTCAACTACTGTTATTCGTCTTGCTTGTCCAGCTTTTGTCTCAAGTCGACTACAGTGACTGCAATCCAATGGGCACGGTCTTCTTGAGAGAGCGTCTGCATTTTTGTGGCTGGTTCCTGGTCGATGTTCAATATGGAAATCATATTTCTGCAGACATTCTATCCAGCGAGCTGTCTGTCCTTCTGGGTTCTTAAACCGCATAAGCCATTTCAGAGCCCCATGATCCGTACGAAGTAAAAACCTCCGGCCGTATAAATACTTGTAGAAATGTTCAATGGCTTTTACTGCAGCTAACACAATAATTTTGTTCCGGCTTTGACAGTACTTTACTGAAATACGCTATCACCTTCTCTTGACCTTCCTGAACCTGGGACAGAACTCCGCCTATTCCTACATTGCTAGCATCTGTGTCTAATACGAACATACCATTGGTACAGGGATAACTCAAAATTGGCGTCGTGGTTAACAATGTTTTTAGCCGTTCAAAAGCATATTGACTGCAGTTGTCCCATGAAAAATCTCGTCCTCCTTCGGTAAGCCTGGTTAAAGGTTTTGCTACATTAGCGAATCCAGGTACAAAGCGTCTGTAGTAGGTACATAAACCTAAGAAACTGCGGAGTTCTTGAACATTCTTGGGGACTGGCCATTCTTTAACTGCATGCGTCTTTTCTTGAAAAAGTTGACATTTTTTAGAATTCAGTTTTAAACTTGCACATTGTAATCTCTTAAGGACTTCTTCTAGGTTGAACAAGTGCTCATCGAAAGATTTTCCAATTACTATAACATCATCTAAGTAAACAAGACATGTTTTACATGTGAGACCTCGTAGTACTGTCTCCATTAATCTCTCAAACGTAGCTGGTGCGTTGTACAAACCAAAAGGCATAACTGTGAAATGCCAAAGTCCCGTGCCAACGGAAAATGCGGTCTTTTTTATCTTTTGAGTCCATTTCCACTTGCCAAAAACCATTTTTTAAATCTAAAGTGGAGAACACTTGAGATCCAAACAAAGTATCCAAGGTGTCATCGATTCTAGACAAAGGATAGCTGTCCTTGACAGTCATGTTGTTCAGCTGTCGATAATCAACACAAAATCTGGTCGATCCGTCCTTTTTCCTAACTAACACTACTGGAGATGTCCAAGGACTATTTGAGGGTTCGACGACACCCTGCTTGTGCATGTCATAAATAATTTTTTCGGCTTCTTCTCTTCTAGAAAGCGGCAATCGTCGAGGACGTTGTCGTATTGGTTGTGCCTTTCCAGTATTTATTTTATGTCTTACCACACTTGTCTTTCCATAAGAAGAAGTCTCAGTTGCGAAGATATTTTGATATTTAATTAACAATGTTTCAACTTTAGTTTTCTGCCTGGGAGTCAGATTAGTCCTTGCAAGCTGTAATGTTTCAGTTAATTTCGAAATATCAGTATCCATGGGAATATTCTTAGAAGTCTCCCCGCAAACTATTGTAGAAACTGAATTAAACAAAGCTACCTGTGTTCATTTTTTTAAGGTCACTGGAAAGTCATTCAAATTCATTATTCTGACAGGTGTAGATCCACTACCAGTTACAGCAGCTCTGCCTACTATTACTTCTCGACTAATTTCTACGTTGGCTGCTGGTTCGACGATCCCCTTTTCTTCTCGATCCATGTTAATTGATTGCGCTACCAGAAAATTGTCGCTTCTAGGAGGAAGAACTTCATCGGTATTTATAACTATTCTAATTGCATCTTTGTTTCGTCCACGAAGAATAATTTCTTCGTTTTTGAATATCAAGCATCTTCGCTTCAAATCTATTTTGAACCCAAATTTAGTCATTACATCCATTCCAAGAATAACATCCTCCATTATATCTGCTACTATTACTCGGTGTTTAATTTTCTTGCTCCCTAAACCAACGTTAACAATCATTTCGCCATGGATGTTTACAGGTGTGCCTGTTGCAGTTTTTAGTACAAGCCGTGTAGGTTGCAAATCTCCTGCCACAGCACCGTTCTTGACAATAATGGTCGTAGCTCCAGTGTCCAGAAGCATGAGGTGAATTTTCTGATTTATGTACCCGTCTACAAAGAGACTGTCTGACTTTCTTTTGGACGAAGTAACTCGAACAATATTCATCGGGGCACTAGGGCCGCTCCACTGTGCTCGCCCCTTAGCACCTGACCTTTCTAGTTTTCCTGCATTTTGGAATTCTTTTTTCAATGTCTCCTGACAGGCCCAGGCTCACCACAATCCCAACAATATATATCTCTCGTTTTTGAGGTAGGTCATTTTTGTTAGAAAGAAATTTTGATATGATTCTTTCTACCTTTTCATCTAGAGACTCCTCCTCTTCCAAGCGTCGAAGTCTAGAGTGTATTTGTGAAGTTTGGGTAGCCGCTTCGAACTCTAGTGCACGAGCTAATGCATCATCAAGAGTCTTTGGGTGTGCTAAACGAAGAGCTCTTTATAATTCTGAGTCGGTTATCCCTATCACAAAGGATTCTACAGATAACCGCTCAATGAAATCTGTTGGGGCTGACGAGTATGCCATCCGAACAAGACGAGAGATATCTGCCTCGAATTCTTGAAGCGTTTCTCCTCGTTTCTGTCTTCTGCTGAGAAGTTGGCTGTGGTAAACTTGCTGGAAAAGCTTATCTCCGTATCTCATCTCCATTCTAGCCACCAAAGAATCATAATTGTTTTGGTCACAATCAGGAATCGTCTGAAGGATATTTAAAGCGTCTCCTCTAAGAGATACCACTAGGCCAATGGCTTTATCATTTTTGGTCCATCCATTAGCGATTGCCGCAGCTTCAAACTGTTTTCGGTAAGTAGACCACGGAATTTTGCTATCAAAAGTGGATGGTTTCACGCGCGCAGCCCTTGTGATAAGCTTTAAATCTGGGTTGAATTCTTTCTTCAGCGATTCAAATCTCTCTTCAATCGCTAATATTTTACCTTCGACCTCTTTTTCTACTTTATTTAACTCCTGTTTTACACTGGCAATGTCATTTTTAGCTCTTCGTTCACTTCAGTAATTTTTTTATCTAACTGACATTTAATCTCTGAGGCAAGGGTTCTACAGTTAGCAATCAATTTCTCTTCTAACATTATTGAATTTGAATTTAAATTTTTCTCCAGTATTCTAGTGTTTTCGGCCTGTTTATTAGAGCATTCTTCAATTTTTTCTGCCAAAAATCTAAAGTTTACTGCGAATTTTTCTTCCAGCGTCTGCATTATATCTTTAACACCACCCACGATTTCGAACAAGAATTTTCCTGGGTCTTGACCTTCCGCCTCGAGTGCTGCTCGAAGTCGAGACTGTAATACAGATTTAGTTCCAGATGTATCTGGCTCGCGATCTTCCAATTCGCGTCTCAAATCGGCCACTTTCAAATCATCTATTTTTCTCAAAGCCATTTTTATTTCTGATCCCACTTCTGACACCAATTGTAACGTACGTGGGTTTAACAAATATTAATTAGTTATTTACTTATTGAAACATACACAATAAGAAGATACAAACATAATATTAAAGCATACAAAATGTCAGACGTCAATCAAATCCACCTTTGTTTTCCAACTGTATGTATTATTTTCCAAATATACATGGCTACATACGAAGTTCGTATCAATATGTTATTTTACAAAAATAAAGTCGTATAATTAGCAATTCTTGAAAAGGATATTTTTGTTAAAACATTCATATTCATGCTTTAGGATCTGTCCTATGGATGGTTTTAAGCATTGGATATGCAAAAGTGACCAAAACGTGCTACCAATCAGATAATTAACATTCAATTTTCGGGTGTCATTTTAATGAATACGTTGTATATTGTTAGCTACATGGGCTGGATTCTAGAATACCTACCACACTTGAAATAGCAATTTTCTTGTTGCAATGTTTTCTATTAGCTGAAATATGATGAAGAATTATAAAATTCGGGTGCAGAAGCAAATATTTATATGATTTTTTACAAAAGTTAAGTCAGATTTTACCTTCTCTTGATGAATACGTTGTATATTGTAAGCTACATGGGCTGGATTCTAAAATACCTACCACACTTGAAATAGTAATTTTCTTGTTGCAATGTTTTCTTTTAGCTAAAATATGATGAAGAATTATAAAATTCGGGCGCGGAAGCAAATATTTATATGATTTTTTACAAAAATAAAGTCAGATTTTACCTTTTCTTGATGAATACGTTGTACGAGTATATTTTAAGCTACATGGGCTGGATTCTAGAATACCTACCACACTTGAAATAGCAATATTCTTGTTGCAATGTTTTCTTTTAGTTAAAATATGATGAAGAATTATAAAATTCGGGCGCGGAAGCAAATATTTATATAATTTTTTACATTTTAATGAATACGTTGTATATTGTTAGCTACATGAGCTGAATTCTAGAATACCTACCACACTTAAAATAGCAATTTTCTTGTTGTAATGTTTTCTTTTAGCTTAAATATGATGAAGAATTATAAAAGTCGGACGCGAAAGCAAACAGTTATATGATTTTTTTCAAAAATTAAGTCAGATTTTTCCTATTTTTGATAAATACGTTGTATATTGTTAGCTACAAGGGCTGGATTCTAGAATACCTACCAAACTTGAAATAGCAATTTTCTTGTTGCAATGTTTTCTTTTAGCTAAAATACGATAAAGAATTATAAAAATCGAGCGCGGAAGCAAATATTTATTTGATTTTTTACAAAAATAAATTCAGATTTTACCTATTCTCGAAATGGAAATTTTTGTTAAACATTCATATTCATGCTTTAGGATCTATACTATGGATAATTTTAGCATTGGACATGCAAAAGTGACCAAAACGTAGTACTAATCAGATAATAAACATTCAATTTTTGGGTGTCATTTTAATGAATACGTTGTATATTGTAAGCTACATGGGCTAGATTCTAGAATACCTACCACACTTGAAATAGCAATTGTCTTCTTGCAATGTTTTCTTTTAGCTATAATATGATGAAGAATTATAAAATTCGGGCGCGAAAGTAAATATTTATATGATATTTTACAAAAATAAAGTCATATTTTGCCTATTCTTAAAATGGATATTTTTGTTAAAACATTCATATTCATGCTTTAGGATCTATACTGTTAATCGTTTTAAGCATTGGACATGCAAAAGGGACCAAAACGTGGTACTAATCAGCTAATAAATATTCAATTTTTAGGTGTCATTTTAATGAATACGTTGTATATTGTAATCTACATGGGCTAGATTCTAGAATATCTACCACACTTGAAATAGCAATTTTCTTTTTGCAATGTTTTCTTTTAGCTAAAATATGATGAAGAATTATAAAATTCGGGCGCGGAAGCAAATATTTATATAATTTTTTACAAAAATAAAGTCAGATTTTACCTATTCTTGAAATGAATATTTTTGTTAAAACATTCATATTCATGCTTCAGGATCTACACTATGGATGGTTTTAAGCATTGGACATGCAACAGTGACCAAAACGTAGTACCAAACAGATAATAAACATTGAATTTTCGGATGTCATTTTAATGAATACGTTGTATATTGTAAGCTATATGGATTGGATTCTAGAATACCTACCACACTAGAAATAGCAATTTTTTTGTTGCAATGTTTTCTTTTAGCTAATCTATGACGGAAAATTATAAAATTCGGGCGCGAATGCAAATATTTATATGATTTTTTACAAAAATAAAGTCAGATTTTACCTTTTCTTGATGAATACGTTGTATATTGTAAGCTACATGTGCTGGTGTCTAGAAAACCTACCACAGTTGAAATAGAAATTTTTTGTAGCAATATTTTCTTTTAGTTAAAATATGATGAAGAATTATAAAATTCGGGCGCAGAAGCAAGTATTTATATGATTTTTTACAAAAATTAAGACAGATTTTACCTATTCTCGAAATGGATATTTTTGCTAAAACATTCATATTCATGCTTTAGGATCTATACTATGGATAATTTTAGCATCGGACATGCAAAAGTAACCAAAACGTGGTACCAATCAGATAATAAACATTCAATTTTCGGGTGTCATTTTAATGAATACGTTGTATATTGCTAGCTACATGGGTTGGATTCTAAAATACCTACCAAACTAGAAATAGCAATTTTCTTGTTGAAATGTTTTATTTTATCTAAAATATGATGAAGAATTACATAATTCGGGCGCGGAAGCAAATATTTATACGATTTTTTACAAAAATTAAGTCAGATATAATCTTTTATTGATGAATTCGTTGTATATTGTAAGCTACATGGGCTGGATTCTAGAATACCTACCACACTTGAAATAGCAATTTTCTTGTTGCAATGTTTTCTTTTAGCTAAAATATGATAAAGAATTATAAAATTCGGGCGCGGAAGCAAATATTTATATGATTTTTTACAAAAATAAAGTCAATATTTTACCTATTCTTGATGAATACGTTGTATATTGTAAGCTACATGGGCTGGATTCTAGAATACCTACAACACTTGAAATAGCAATTTTCTTGTTGCAATGTTTTCTATTAGCTAAAATATGATGAAGAATTAAAAAATTCGGGCGCGGAAGCAAATAATTATATTATTTTTTACAAAAATAATGTCAGATTTTACATATTCTTAAAATGGATATTTTTGTTACAACATTCATATTCATGCTTTAGGATCTATACTATGGATGGTGTTAAGCATTGAACACGCAAAAGTGACCAAAACGTGGTACCAATCAAATAATATACTTTCAATTGTCGGGTGTCATTTTAATGAATACTTAGTATATTGTAAGCTACATGGGCTTGATTCTAGAATACCTACTACACTTGTAATAGCAATTTTCTTGTTGCAATGTTTTTTTTCAGCTAAAATATGAAGACGCATTATAAAATTCGGGCGCGAAAGCAAATATTTATATGATTTAAAAAAAAATAAAGTCGGATTTTACCTATTCTTGAAATGGATATTTTTGTTAAAAAATTCATATTCATGCTTTAGGATCTATACTATGGATAATTTTAGCATTGTACATGCAAATGTAACTAAATCTTGGTGGCAATCAGATAATAAACATTTAATTTTCGGGTGTCATTTTAATGAATACGTTGTATATTGTAAGCTACATTCTAGAATACCTAACACACTTGAAATAGCAATTTTCATGTTGTAATGTTTTCTTTTAGCTATAATATGAGGAAGAATTATAAAATTCGGGCTCGAAAGCTAATATTTATATGATTTTTTACAAAAATAAAGTCAGATTTTACCTTGTCTTGATGAATACGTTATATATTGTAAGATACATGGGCTGGATTTTAGAATAGCAACCACATTTGAAATAGCAACTTTCTTTTTGCAATGTTTTCTTTTAGCTAAAATATGATCATGAATTATAAAATTCGGGCGCGGAAGCAAATATTTATATGATTTTTTACAAAAAGAAAGTCAGATTTTACTTATTCTTGATGAATACGTTGTATATTGTAAACTACATGAGCTGGTTTATAGAATACCTACAACACTTGAAATAGCAATTTGCAATTTTCTTGTTGCAATGTTTTGTATTAGCTAAAATATGATAAAGAATTATAAAATTCGGGCGCGAAAGCAAATATTTATATGATTTTTTACAAAATTAAAGTCAGATTTTAACTTTTCTTGATGAATACGTTGTATTTTGTAAGCTACATGGGCTGGATTCTAGAATACCTTCCACACTTAAAATAGCAATTTTCTTGTTGCAATGTTTTCTTTTAACTAAAATATGATGAAGAATTATAAATTTCGGGCGCGGAAGCAAATATTTATATGATTTTATACAAAAATAATGTCAGATTTTACCTACTCTTGAAATGGATATTTGTGTTAAGACATTCATATTCATGCTTCAGGATCTATACTATGGATGGTTTCAAGCAATGAACATGCAAAAGTAACCAAAACATTGTACCAATCAAATAATAAACATTCAATTTGCGGGTGTCATTTTAATGAATACGTTGTATATTGTAAGCTACATGGGCTGGATTCTAGAATACCTACCACATTTGTAATAGCAATTTTCTTGTTGTAATGTTTTTTTTTAGCTAAAATATGTTGAAGAATTATAAAATTTTGGGCGCAGAAGCAAATATTTATATGATTTTTTACAAAAAGAAAGTCAGATTTTACTTATTCTTGATGAATAAGTTGTATATTGTAAGCTACATAGGGTTGATTCTAGAATACCAACCACACTTGAAATAGCAATTTTCTTGTAGTTTTTTTTTTTTTTTAGCTAAAATATGTTAAAGAATTATAAAATACGGGCGCGGAAGCAAATATTTATATGATTTTTTACAAAAATAAAGTCAGATTTTACATATTCCTTAAATGGATATTTTTGTTAAAACATTCATATTCATGCTCTAGGATCTATACAATGGATGGTTTTAAGCATTGGACATGCAAAAGTTACCAAAACGTGGTACCAATCAGATAATAAACATTCAATTTTCGGGTGTCATTTTAATGAATACGTTGTATATTGTTATCAACATGGGCTGGATTCTAGGATACCTACCACACTTGAAATAGCAATTTTCTTGTTGCAATGTTTTCTTTTACCTAAAATATGATGAAGAATTATAAAATTCGGGCGCGGAAGCAAATATTTATATGATTTTTTACAAAAATAAAGTCAGATTTTACCTTTTCTTGATGAATACGTTGTATATTGTAAGCTACATAGGCTGGATTCTAGAATACCTACCACACTTGGAATAGCAATTTTCTTGTTGCAATGTTTTCTTTTAGCTAAAATATGATGAAGAATTATAAAATTCGGGCGCGGAAGCAAATATTTTCATGATTTTTTATAAAAATAAAGTCAGATTTTACCTTTTCTTTATGAATACGTTGTATATTGTAAGCTACATGGGTTGGATACTAGAATACCTACCACACTTGAAATAGCAATTTTCTTGTTGCAATGTTTAAATATGATGAAGAATTATAAAATTCTGGCGCGGAAGCAAATATTTATATGATTTTTTACAAAAATAAAGTCAGATTTTACCTTTTCTTGATGAATACGTTGTATATTGTAAGCTACATAGGCTGGATTCTAGAATACCTACGACACTTGAAATAGCAATTTTCTTGTTGCAATGTTTTCTTTTAGCTATAATATGATAAAAAAATATAAAATTCGGGCGCGGAAGCAAATATTTATATGATTTTTTACAAAAATAACGTCAGATTTTACCTTTTCTTGATGAATACGTTGTATATTGTAAGCTACATGAGCTGGGTTCTAGAATACCAACCACACTTAAAATAGCAATTATCTTGTTGCAATGTTTTCTTTTAGCAAAAACATGATGAAGAATTATAAAATTCGGGCGCGGAAGCAAATATTTATATGATTTTTTTTAAAATAAATTTAGATTTTACCTATTCTTGATGAATACGTTGTATATTGTAAGCTACATGAGCTGGTTTCTAGAATACCTACCACACTTGAAATAGCAATTTTCTTGTTACAATGTTTTGTTTTAGCTAAAATATGATCATGAATTATAAAATTCGGGCGCGAAAGCAAATATTTATATGATTTTTTACAAAAAGAAAGTCAGATTTTACTTATTCTTGATGAATAAGTTGTATATTGTAAGCTACACGGGGTAGATTCTAGAATACCAACCACACTTGAAATAGCAATTTTCTTGTTGCAATGTTTTTTTTAGCTAAAATATGATAAAGAATTATAAAATTCGGGCGCGGAAGCAAATAATTATATGATTTTTTACAAAAATAAAGTCAGATTTTACTTATTCTTGAAATGGATATTTTTGTTAAAACATTCATATTCATGCTTTAGGATTTATACTATGGATGATTTTAAGCATTGAACATGCAAAAGTGACCAAAACGTGGTACCAATCAGATAATAAAATTTAATTTTCGGATGTCATTTTAATGAATACGTTGTATATTGTAAGATACATGGGCTGGATTCTAGAATACCTACCACACTTGAAATAGCAATTTTCTTTTTGCAATGTTTTCTTTTAGCTAAAATATTATGAAGAATTATAAAATACGGGCGCGGAAGCAAATATTTATATGATTTTTTACAAAAATAACGTCAGATTTTACCTTTTCTTGATGAATACGTTGTATATTGTAAGATGCATGGGCTGGATTCTAGAATACCTACCATACTTAAAATATCAATTTTCTTGTAGCAATGTTTTCTTTTAGCAAAAATATGATAAAGAATTATAAAATTCGTGCGCGGAAGCATATAATTATATGATTTTTTACAAAAATAATGTCAGATTTTACTTATTCTTGAAATGGATATTTTTGTTAAAACATTCATATTCATGCTTTAGGATCTATACTATAAATGATTTTAAGCATTGAACATGCAAAAGGGACTAAAACGTGGTACCAATCAGATAATAAACATTCAATTTTCGGCTGTCATTTTAATGAATACGTTGTATATTTTAACCTAAATGTGCTGGATTCTAGATTACCTACCACACATGAAATAGCAATTTTCTTGTTGCAATGTTTTCATTTAGCTACAATATGGTGAAAAATTATATAATTCGGGCGCGGAAGCAAAGATATAAATATGATATTTTTAAAAATAAATTTAGATTTTACATATTCTTGATGAATACGTTGTATATTGTAAACTACATGAGCTGGTTTATAGAATACCTACCACACTTGAAATAGCAATTTGCAATTTTCTTGTTGCAATGTTTTGTATTAGCTAAAATATTATCAAGAATTATAAAATTCGGGCGCGGAAGCAAATATTTATAAGATTTTTTACAAAAAGAAAGTCAGATTTTACTTATTTTCGATGAATACGTTGTATATTGTAAGCTACATGGGGTGGATTCTAGAATACCAACCACACTTGAAATAGCAATTTTCTTGTTGTAATGTTTTCTTTTAGCAAAATATGATAAAGAATTATAAAATTCGGGCGCGGAAGCAAATAATTATATGATTTTTTACAAAAATAAAGACAGATTTTACTTATTCTTGAAATGGATATTTTTGTTAAAATATTCATATTCATGCTTTAGGATCTATACTATGGATGATTTTAAGCATTGAACATGCAAAAGTGATCAAAACGTGGTACTAATCAGATAATACAATTTAATTTTCGGGTGTCATTTTAATAGATACGTTGTATATTGTAAGTTACATGGGCTGGATTCTAGAATACCTACCACACTGAAAATAGCAATTTTCTTGTTGCAATGTTTTCTTTTAGCTAAAATATGATGAAAAATTATAAAATACTGGCGGGAAAGAAAATATTTATATGATTTTTTACAAAAATAACGTCAGATTTTTCCTTTTCTTGATGAATACGTTGTATATTGTAAGCTGCATGGGCTGGATTCTGGAATACCTACCACACTTAAAATAGCAATTTTCTTGTAGCAATGTTTTCTTTTAGCTAAAATATAATAAAGAATTATAAAATTCGGGCGCAGAAGCAAATATTTATGATTTTTTACAAAAAGAAAGTCAGATGTTACTTATTCTTGATGAATACGTTGTATATTGTAAGCTACATGGGATGGATTCTAGAATACCAACCACACTTGAAATAGCAATTTTCTTGTTGCAATGTTTTCTTTTAGCTAAAATATGATAAAGAATTATAAAATTCGGGCGCGGAAGCAAATAATTATATGATTTTTTACAAAAATAAAGTCAGATTTTACTTATTCTTGAAATGGATATTTTTGTTAAAACATTCATATTCATGCTTTAGGATCTATACTATGGATGATTTTAAGCATTGACCATGCAAAAGTGACCAAAACTTGGTGCCAATCAGATAATAAACATTGAATTTTCGGCTGTCATTTTAATGAATACGTTGTATATTGTAAGCTACTTGGGCTGGATTCTAGAATACCTACCACACTTGAAATAGCAATTTTCTTGTTGCAATGTTTTCATTTAGCTACAATATGATGAAAAATTATATAATTCGGGCGCGGAAGCAAAGATATATATGATATTTTAAAAAATAAATTTAGATTTTACCTATTCTTGATGAATACGGTGTATATTGTAAACTACATGAGCTGGTTTATAGAATACCTACCACACTTGAAATAGCAATTTTCTTGTTGCAATGTTTTTTTTGCTAAAATATGATAAAAAATTATAAAATTCGGGTTTGGAAGCAAATATTTATATGATTTTTTACAAAAACAAAGTCAGATTTTACCTTTTCTTGATGAATACGTTGTATAGTGTAAGATACATGGGCTGGATTTTAGAATACCTACCACACTTGAAATAGCAATTTTATTGTTGCAATGTTTTCTTTTAGCTAAAATATTATAAAGAATTAAAAAATTCGGGCGCGGAAGCAAATATTTATAAGATTTTTTACAAAAATAAAGTCAGATTTTACTTATTCTTGATGAATACGTTGTATATTGTTAGCTACATAGGCTGGATTCTAGAATACCTACCACACTTGAAATAGCAATTTTCTTGTTGCAATGTTTTCTTTTAGCTAAAATATGATAAAGAATTATAAAATTCGGGCGCGGAAGCAAATATTTATATGATTTTTTACAAAAATAAAGTCAGATTTTACCTATTCTTGGTGAATACATTGTATATTTTAAGCTACATGGACTGGATTCTAGAATACCTGTCCCACTTAAAATAGCAATTTTCTTGTTGCAATGTTTTCTTTTAGCTAAAATATGATGAAGAATTATAAAATTCGGGCGCGGAAGCAAATATTTATATGATTTTTTATAAAAATTAAGTCAGGTTTTACCTATTTTTGATGAATACGTTGTATATTGTAAGCTACATGGGCTGGTTTCTAGAATACCTACCACACTTGAAATAGCAATTTTCATGTTGCAATGCTTTCTTTTAGCTAAAATACGATAAAGAATTATAAAATTCGGGCGCGGAAGCAAATATTTATATGATTTTTTACAAAAATAAAGTCATATTTTACCTATTTTTGAAAAGGGTATTTTTGTTAAAACATTCATATTCATGCTTTAGGATCTATACTATGGATGGTTTTTAGCATTGAACATGCAAAAGTGACCGAAACTTGGTACCAATCAGATAATAAACAATAAATCTTCGGCTGTCATTTTAATGAATACGTGGTATATTTTAAGCACCATGGGCTGGATACTAGAATACCTACCACACTAGAAATAGCAATTTTCTTGTTGCAATGTTTTCATCTAGCTACAATATGATGAAAAATTATATAATTCGGGCGCGGAAGCAAAGATATATATGATTTTTTACAAAAATAATGTCAGATTTTACCTTTTTTTGATGAATACATTGCATATTGTAAGCTACATGGGCTGGATTCTAGAAAACCTACCACACTTGAAATAGCAATTTTCTTGTTGCAATGTTTTGTATTTGCTAAAATATGATCAAGAATTATAAAATTCGGGCGCGGAAGCAAATATTTATATGATTTTTTACAAAAAGAAAATCAGATTTTACTTATTCTTGATGAATACGTTGTATATTGTAAGCTACATGGGGTTTATTCTAGAATACCAACCACACTTGAAATAGCAATTTTATTGTTGCAATGTTTTCTTTTAGCTAAAATATGATGAAGAATTATAAAATTTGGGCGCGGAAGCAAATATTTATATGATTTTTTACAAAAATAATGTCAGATTTTACCTATTCTTGAAATGGATATTTTTGTTAAAACATTCGTATTCATGCTTTAGGATCAATACTATGGATGGTTTTAAGCATTGGACATGCAAAAGTGACCGAAACGTGGTACCAATCAGATAATAAACATTCAATTTTCGGGTGTCATTTTAATGAATACGTTGTATATTGTAAGCTATATGGGCTGGATTCTAGAATACTACCACACTTGAAATAGTAAATTTCTTGTTGCAATCTTTTCTTTTAGCTAAAATATAATTATAAAATTCGGGCGCGGAAGCAAATATTTATATGATTTTTTACAAAAATAAAGTCAGATTTTACCTATTCTTGATAAATACGTTGTATATTGTGAGTTACATGGGCTGGATTCTATAATACTGTAACAGAGGGGTTGTGCAGTGAAGTACAAGCCCTCGTTGACGTACTGAATTATGCAGGACGGTTCAAAGAATGTAAGTTTATACTTACCTGTTCACTGCTGTCCTTCGTTGATGCTGTACTCTGGGTAGGTGCGGGTGGAAGGTGAAAATGGGCACTTCAAAAGACACTACTCTTTAAGCTTCGACGTTTAATAATTTTTATTAAAAATTAAATACTATAAAGTCCGATTTGCAATAACTTAAATACTAACAATAAATTTTAAAGTAAACTAAATGAACAAATCTACTGAAATTAAATTACTATTAATTATCCTAACCACGACCGTGATTTGCGACACCCGATGTGAGAATGCTCGCAAATTTTTGCCAACTTATCGAATGTCATCGAACGGCGGAAGCCACCCAGCCACGTGCCAGCACTCTGTAGCGGATAGCGAGTTCAATCAACCACCTACGCTAACAATTTTTGCTAATTGAACTCACATCCGTTACACTATCTTCCCCTCTAAACTCGACTGTGAGTGGAATTCAAAGTCGAGTCTAGCTGAATTTCATTCAACTTGGTAGTGGTATACAAAAACAAACTAGACTATGGGCTGGCGCAGAATGTCGAGGTTAGCGGAAGAACCACTGGGTTGCTGAGCTACGGCTATTGGGAGACCCGGGTAGATTGGTGGAGGCTCGGTCTCCGCGACCTGGTTGGGGGTTTGTTGTCGTGCCAAGTTAATTAGGTATCGCGTAGTTAAGGCATTCCACAAACTGGCGAACAGGAACCATCTCCGAGGGGGTTGATCGGGAGTGACCGCCTTCCTTAAACTCAGTAGGTTTAACACTACGTTTGCTACGTACCTTATCAGCGCGTACAGAGTGTACAGAAGCATCAGAACCGAGAAAAGGTTTCCCATATATGATAAGAAACCCCACTCTTCCGCTGCAGCACTCCATGCCATCTTGGCGAACTCGCTTTGGCTGATTACATTGGGCAAGTGGTAATCCTGGCTATCTACTTGAACTCCCGTGACCCTTCTCGTGATTACGTTAGTTACGGCGCGTCGCTCCTGTGGGAACAAGAGTGTGCGTTGGAACTCTTCCATGTCCTACTTACTGTACACTCCATTGGCGCTGATCGGGGCTATCTTCGTCATTGGCATTACGTCGCTGGGATCGTTAGCGTCGAGGACCATAGGATCGGGCTGCGTTCTTATAAGTTCGGGGTCAACTTCGAACCATTTGCCTTCCAGGTGGAACATAACTGGCAATTTAGTTCTGCAGTCGACCTGCGTACCATGGTCCTGAATTATACGAGTGAGAGGGGCCATGAACTTGCTCTCATTCTTGTAAACTATTGGCAGCTCTTGATAGCAGAAGTCCGTTTTTCTGAAGTCTACTATTTTAGCACTGCAACGAATTATGTATAAAACTTCGCCCATATGCCCGGCTGCTTCCTTCACGAGGCCGCTGACAATATCCGGCTTTTCTAAGGCTAGCATGATACGGTTTTTGAGGATGTTTTCACGTAGATGGCATCTCTTCATAATGGCGTCGTACACGAGCTCTCTAGCCTGTTGCTTGAAAGCGATCTCTAGGAACAGCAACATACTGAGAACCTGTGCCATGATGTCGGTATTGTGGGTCACTCTTCTTGATTTCTGAAAATAGAAGCCAAGCGAGGATTCAAAGATAACTATCAATCTATTCTGCTCTGTACGCCATGCCCGCTGATGGCATAACAATTCAGCGGACAATAACCTCAAGGCGAAAACCGTATCATGGGCCTCTACCATGATGTACTTAGTGCCGGTACTGTTGATCTTTAGAATTGTGGCTGGACCTTCGTAGAGTACGTCCATACCTCGCTCAGAGCATCGGTCCAACTGGTCGGCTTCCCAGGTCACTTCACCTGTTACATCGTCAAAACAATAATTTTTGGAGTACATACATACTGTGCCTGTACGCAGTCGAACGGCATTTTCTTCGACGTCGGCAATGGCGAGATAGTCGAATAATTTGATGGTGATAACGGCGCTAATGATCACGTCTTCGTACGTAATGCCATTAAGGGTGTATCGAACGCCGGAGCATTTCCCGCTGGGTTCTAGGCGTCCCTCCAGCGTCGTTGACACTTCAGTAGTTCCGTTTAAAGTCAAACTAGAGATAATTCCAGCTCCTAACCCTGAGAGATCTAAGCGTTGAAATTGGTGTGATTCGGAACAGCTGTCGGCCTTTATGTAATGGACGTATCGGGCTAATCCGCCTGCTACTGCGCTGGTGTGTGAGTGCATGCCGCAATGCTCGATCAACTGCTGCACAATCACTAAGCAGCTATATACATGCACTTCTGTGTACCGTCGTTCTTGCAGTAACTGGATTTTCGTTGGGATCTCTTCTGAGCTATTCTTCGGGTCACGACAAGGTTTAATATCTAACAGCGAGATCTTGGATACTTCCACTCCTGGGTCTGCGCAATCGAAAGCAATCAGTTCAGCCCATGAGTCTATTACAAATAATCTTAAAACTACAACAAAAACTACATATAACTTTAGCATTCTGATGAATAACTACTCTAATGTGATAGTCCTTTTGTAATTAGATCCGTGTGTTGAGGATCCACGAATGGTCAGCGACAGCTCCGTGGCTTCTAGTTGCGTATCGGGGCCAGGACGCTGTTTCCACGACGGTGTCAGTACTCGAGTTAGTGGTACTGGTGTCCGACAAACGACTTCTGTTCTGTGATTGATTATGGCTACCACTGGAAGACTGTAAAGTTGTATTGGCTCTACTTTCTGTAAATAAACTTTCATTAGTACTACTGCAGGTTGATTCTAAGGAATCCTGCGGGATAATCGGTTGAGAGGACCAAGGGATAATCGGGTTAATACCATCCGTATCTGCATTTTCAGTGGTCAACTCAATTGGCTCTGACGTATCGTCAAGTTTTAAGTCATCGGTCGTTAAATAACAAGGTTTTAATCGGTTCACATGCACCGTCATTTGTTTTCGTCCGAAAATTTCTTTAATTACCGCATTCACTTCTCGCATTTCAATGATACGATACGGACCTGACCATTTCTTAGCTAACTTAGCGCTAGTGCCGACCTTGACTGTTGGTGTAAACAGATATACACGGTCTCCCATTTGAAACTTGACACTAGCCGCTCGCTTATTAAAGTTACGGTGGACACGGTCAATGTTCTTGTCCAGCTGTTCTCTCGCTTTAGAGTGAGCTAACTTTAAACGTTGTAAGAATTCTGCTGCATAATTAGAGTCCGTATCGTATCTAGTGCGAAGAGGTCTCAAGAGGTCATCGAAAGGTAGTTCGATATCCCTTCCATACATTAAGAAAAATGGACTATCACCAAGCATTGCATGTGTACTACTACAAAAAGCTGATACAACGAATGGTAGCCATTCATCCCAATCCGTATGCTGCTCATTGATATAGTGTGAGAGCATATCTTTTAACGTTCGATGACTTCTCTCGAGACTTGCGTTTGTTTGCGGGTGGAAAGCGGTAGTATGCAAACGTTCGATTTTTAGTACGGTACAAATTTCTTTCATCAGTTTTGAGACGAAATTGGTCCCTAAGTCGGTCAGTAATTGTCTGGGCGTACCATGTCTTAAGATAATACCCTTGACAAACGTTTTCGCCACCGTTATAGAGGTCTGGTCTTTTAGGGGAAATGCTTCTAGATAACGTGTAGCTGCATCTTGTACCGTTAGAATATATTTATTTCCAGCGCTAGTGGTTACAAGAGGACCAACAATATCCATTGCTATCCGCTCAAACGGTCGTGTTACCGACTGAAACTTTTTCAGTGGGGCAGGTCGTAAATGCGGTGACGTTTTCCTTTGCGAACATGATACGCATTTGCGCACGTATTCTTTTACATCGCGACGCAAGTGAGGCCAGAAAAATCGCGAATTAACTTTTTCGAACGTTTTCTCTGTGCCACCATGACCCGATAATGGAGAATCATGACACGCTTTCAAAATATTATTTCGAAACTTTAAAGGAATAACTAACTTGTCTTCGAAACGATCATCGTACGATTTTTTATAAATCAACCCGTCATCATCAAAGTAAAATTCACAATTTCCTTCTGAATTTATTTCGTCAGTGATACCTTTTATTTGATTATCTTCCCGTTGGGCCATTTTGATAGCGTCTCTATCCCATATCATGGGTTCATAATTAGTGCGAAATAAGATTTGTACAGGCTTAATGCGTGAAAGTGCGTCGGCGTTAGTATGTTTATCTCCCGGACGATAATGAATTTCAAAGTCATGTTCCGAAAGTAATAATGACCATCTAATTAAACGATTTGTTGGCTCTGATGTTTTCATCACCCATTTCAGAGGTTGATGATCGGTATAAACAGTGAATTTTTGACCATACAAATAACATCGGAAATGTTTTATTCCCCATACTAACGCTAAACACTCTCTTTCCGTTGTGCAATAATTTCGCTCGGCGGGCTTAAGTTGACGACTCGCATACGCAACCGGCATTTCATGTCCATCATGCTCTTGGCTTAAAACTACTCCAATTGCAAAAGCAGATGCATCCGGACATAAGATAAAAGGTTTGTTAAAGTCAGGATATTTTAATATCGGTGACTGAGTTAATAAATTTCTAAGGTGGATAAACGCCCCTTCCGCCTCATCAGACCATACAAATCTAGCATTCTTTTTCGTCAAAGTTGTGAGTGGAAAGGGTACTCTCGCGAAATTTGGAATAAATCGACGGTAAAAACCCACTAAGCCAAGAAATGCTCTGACTTCCGTGACGTCACGAGGTACTGGGAAGTCCTTCACTACTCTTATCTTTTCCGTATCAGGTTTCACGCCGTCTTTACTCACTATGTGACCCAGGTACTTGGTTTCATCGAGCATAAATTTGCATTTTGCTGGATTCAAAGTTAAATTTGCTTCTCGTAGCCGATCAAAAATTAATTTTAATCTCTCGATATGTTCATCTAAATTATCTGCGCTAAAGCAAATGATATCATCCAAATAGACAAAACATTGGGTTACCGTCAAACCTGATAACACTGTGTACATCAGTCGCTGCCATGTACTCGGGCTATTTATCAAACCGAAAGGCATTCTGTTACATTCGTAATGGTCCCAAGGAACAGAGAATGCGGTTTTTTCTCTATCTCTCGGATCCATTTCTACTTGCCAATAGCCTTTAGTTAAATCGAGGGTGGTGAAACGAGCAGCTTTACCTAATTGATCCAAAGTATCTTGTAAATTTGGAATAGGGAAATAATCTCGTTTAGTTATTTTATTTAATTCGCGGTAATCAATACAAAATCTAAACGAACTTTCACCCTCAATTGATTTCTTTTCTACTAAAACTACTGGGGCGGAATATGGACTAATAGAAGGTTGTATGATTTTATTTTCTAACATTTCATCAATTAAATTTTTCATGACTTGGCGACGACTGAACGGTACACGATAAGGAGCTCTAGTGACCGGTATCTCAGTGCTCGTGAGTATACGGTGTGTCACCAGAGATGTCTTACTTAATGGTGTGTCTTTTAATTTAAAGATATCAGCATATTCATTTAAAAAGGATTGGAATTTATTTCGTTCGCCGATCGGTAAATGGTCTAAATTAAACTTATGAGGCTGACCTCCGCTCACAACATTTACGCTTCGATAATTTTCGACATCATTCTCTTCTTCTTCTACTGCCACTACTGCTATACCTAATGGTATTCGGGCTGACAACTTAACTTCGGTCGGACCTGTGTTTATAATATTTACAAATAAATTTTGTTCTTTACGAAAGACAGTACGTGCTACTAAAACACCCGGTATATCAACCTCTGTGGGTTCAAGTACGTACGTCGCGTTTGGAATTCGCGTGTTCAGCATAATTTTACTCACAGCTGTGTGCCGCGCTGGTATTGTTACATGATACTTTGAACGTGCGACAAATCTTTTCAAATTACTACATTTAAATTTCTGAATGTTAACGCGCGTATTATTATTAATTATAATGGGTTCGGTCAAATGTGGTTCAATAGGTATGTTATCTTTTTCGGTCTGGGCGATCACAGAATCTATCGATACCAAATCACTACAAATGTTTATTTGATTGTGCTCCGTTACACAATCCGTACTACTACTTTGAATTTTAGAATTCGTGATATCTACGCCTGTAACATTTTCTAACTGATTCGAACAGTTGTCCCTACTATTGGCACACTCGCTGCCTTCTACATTAGCATAAATTGGAATTATGCTATCGTCTGCATTTTTATTGTTCCTATCGATTTCTGACATAGATAGAACTTTACTATTAATTTTAAAAATGTTCTTACCAAAATCGATAACTACGTTACGCTGAATTAAAAAGTCTACTCCGATCAGTCCATCTGATGGTAAAAAGAGATCGTCCGGACATACTACAAAGCGATGCCTTATTTTTTCAGAATCAGTATTAATTTCAACATTGACGACTCCGTCACTACTCAACTGATTACCTGAAACATCTACTAAAACATCCTTTGATGGTAATATTGACCATTTATTTTCAGCGACTACTTTGCGTTTTAGTAATGAAACAGCGGCTCCTGAATCAACTAAAAATGTGTAATTTCGATCAGCTACCTTTAAAATTACTAACTTTGTTCTATCTCGGTCATAATCGGCGACCCGTGGAACTATGCATACTTTTCTAGTTAATCTGTCTGACGTAGGGTCGTCGTCGAGACAGCCTTTAAGTTTGAAGGACACGCTGAAGAATCGGCACGATGCCCTACCACGACACAGTTATAGCATAATGTCTGTTTTTGCTTCGGACATTTCTTTGAAATGTGATCTACACTGCCGCAGTTAAAGCAACGACCTTTCATAGCTAAATAACGCTGGTCTGTGCGTAAAGTTCCTGATTTTGAACTTTTCTTATTATTACGTACAGTTACGGTATTTCTGGGACTGCTTGTCGCAGAAGGAGTGTCCGAATTTTTAGCCAACGTACGAATGTGCGATTTATGGGCGTCTGCTTTCGTTTCCCGAAACAAACGAGCGAGTACTTCCTCACAATGCTCAGCAATGGGCAGAGCTTCTTCTACTGTTTCGCAATGCTGTATGCGACATACTTCATTTGCTAGTCGTGTATCAAGGCCCTCAAGAAAATGTCTCATCATTAGAGTTTCGCGTTTTATTCTGTTCCGCAAACTTAGCATATTATTACCCCCAGAATTTGGATACAATTTTGCTGCTGCAATCTCTAACCTTAATGCGAATTTCCTTAACGATTCGTCTTTTTGGCGGTATAATTTTGAAAATTCTCTTTCGGCTACAGCGTGATCTACCTTTTTCCCAAATAAACTAATTAACCATTCGCGCATTTCTGAGATCGTACTCGGACGCTTGTCACCCGGCAAGGAGTAAAAACAGTGTTGCGCGTCACCTCTAAGTTTCAGTTTGATTGCGGTTACAATTTGATTGTTGTTCCATTGGTAACACTCTGCAACTGTTGCTACGTTATCTAAGAATGCTTCTAACTCTGGGCCACCGGAATACGTTTCAATGGTTTTAAGAGCGGACATTGAAGAAGGATCATTAAATACTG
The DNA here is from genome assembly GCA_035578165.1 of Stenolophus ochropezus. Taxonomy (NCBI): domain Eukaryota; kingdom Metazoa; phylum Arthropoda; class Insecta; order Coleoptera; family Carabidae; genus Stenolophus; species Stenolophus ochropezus. The sequence continues at coordinate 1,370,422 of JAQOWZ010000055.1, read as the reverse complement.
TAGTGACAGGTGGTGAACTAGCGTGTGAAGGGTGATCTGCGGATGGAATGGGCATTTCTTTGACATTATTGAAATAATTTGGCATATGGTAAGAGAACGGTTGGTAGCTTGGACCTGCCGAAAATCGTTGAACGTTAGGCGGGGGATACTGATACAATTGGTGGGCAAATGGCATTGCGATGGACGTGTGAGGGGGAGCGGTCGGATTCTCAATCGGTGAAACGATGGTGGTTATACTTGTACTCGCTGAAACGGTCGAGGGTGCTACTGTCGTGGTTATAGTGGTTGTTACCGGTACAATATCGTTCTGGCCCATTTTCGTTAATTAAGCGTTAAATTAATATAATTCAGTCGGTCTGTAATAATCTAGTTCTATTTAACTAGATCCTGTCCGCAGCGCCAGTTGTAACAGAGGGGTTGTGCAGTGAAGTACAAGCCCTCGTTGACGTACTGAATTATGCAGGACGGTTCAAAGAATGTAAGTTTATACTTACCTGTTCACTGCTGTCCTTCGTTGATGCTGTACTCTGGGTAGGTGCGGGTGGAAGGTGAAAATGGGCACTTCAAAAGACACTACTCTTTAAGCTTCGACGTTTAATAATTTTTATTAAAAATTAAATACTATAAAGTCCGATTTGCAATAACTTAAATACTAACAATAAATTTTAAAGTAAACTAAATGAACAAATCTACTGAAATTAAATTACTATTAATTATCCTAACCACGACCGTGATTTGCGACACCCGATGTGAGAATGCTCGCAAATTTTTGGTCTTCTACCAAGTCGAATCAAACTGCTGACATATCGCTTGGGAGTATTCCACCGTTTTTGCCAACTTATCGAATGTCATCGAACGGCGGAAGCCACATAGCCACGTGCCAGCACTCTGTAGCGGATAGCGAGTTCAATCAACCACCTACGCTAATAATTTTTGCTAATTGAACTCACATCCGTTACAATACCTACCACACTTGAAATAGCAATTTCCTTGTTGCATTGTTTTTTTTTAGCTAAAATATGATAAATAATTATAAAACTCGTGCGCGGAAGCAAATATTTATATGATTTTTGACAAAAATAAAGTCAGATTTTACCTATTCTTGATGATATCTTATATTGTAAACTACATGGGCTGGATTCTAGAGTACCTACATCACTTGAAATAGCAATTTTCTTGTTGCAATGTTTTCTTTTAGCTAAAATATGATGAAGAATTATAAAACTCCGGCGCGGAAGCAAATATTTATATGATTTTTTTACAAAAATAAAGTCAGATTTTACCTATTCTTGATGTATACGTTGTATATTGTAAGCTACATGGGCTAAATTCTAGAATACCTACCACACTTGAAATAGCAATGTTCTTGTTGCAATGTTTTCTTTTAGCTAAAATCTGTTAAAGAATTATAAAATTCGGGCGCGGACGAAAATATTGAAATGATTTTTTACAAAAATAAAGTCAGATTTTACCTCTTCTTAATGAATACGTTGTATAGTGTAAGATACATGGGCTGGATTCTAGATTACCTACCACACTTGAAATACAAATTTTCTTGTTGCAATTTTTTCTTTTTGCTAAAACATGATAAAGAATTATAAAATTCAGGCGCGGAAGCAAATATTTATATGATTTTTTTATAAAAAAAAAGTCAGATTTTATTTATTCTTGATGAATACGTTGTATATTGTAAGCTACATGGGCTGGATTCTAGAATACCTACCACACTTGAAATAGTAATTTTCTTGTTGCAATGTTTTCTTTTAGCTAAAATATGATGAAGAATTATAAAATTCCGGCGCCGAAGCAACTATTTATATGATATTTTACAAAAATAAAGACAGATTTTACCTATTCTTGATGAATACGTTGTATATTGTAAGCTACATGGGCTGGATTCTAGAATACCTACCGCACTTGAAATAGCAATTTTCTTGTTGCAATGTTTTCTTTTAGCTAAAATATTATGAAGAATAAGAAAATTCGAGCGCGGAAGCAAATATTTATATGATTTTTTACAAAAATAAAATCAGATTTTACCTATTTTTGAAATGGATATTTTTGTTAAAACATTCATATTAATGCTTTAGGATCTATACTATGGATAGTTTTAAAAATTGAACATGCAAAAGTGACCAAAACGTGGTACCAATCAGATAATAAAATTCAATTTTCGGTTGTCATTTTAATGAATACGTTGTATATTGTAAACTAAATGGGCTGGATTCCAGAATACCTACAACACTTGAAATAGCAATTATCTTGTTGCAATGTTTTTTTTTGCTAAAATATGATTAAAAATTATAAAATTCGGGCGCGGAAGCAAATATTTATATGATTTTTTACAAAAACAAAGTCAGATTTTACCTTTTCTTGATGAATACGTTGTATAGTGTAAGATATATGGGCTGGATTTTAGAATACCTACCGCACTTGAAATAGCAATTTTCTTGTTGCAATGTTTTCTTTTAGCTAAAATATGATAAAGAATTATAAAATTCGGGCGCGGAAGCAAATATTTATATGATTTTTTACAAAAATAAAGTCAGATTTTACCTATTCTTGATGAATACGTTGTATATTTTAAGCTACATGGACTGGATTCTAGAATACCTGTCACACTTAAAATATCAATTTTCTTGTTGCAATGTTTTCTTTTAGCTAAAATATGATGAAGAATTATGAAATTCGGGCACGGAAGCAAATATTTATATAAAGGATATTTATTCTTTATTTAAAATAATAATAAACAGTTCAGTTTCTCTGTAAAACAAAGATTATTTTATTAAATTATATTACAATATTTACAAAAGTATATTTACAAAATACCTGTAAAACAAAGAAACGACAATTAAAGTTTATTATTATCCCTTCCTTGGTTTACTCCCTAAACCCTTAACTCCATAAAATAAATCTCTTCAATTTATTTTGTTATTATTTTTTCTTCTTCCAAATCTGCGTGTCATCATACTCTCTATCATGCCATCTAGCGGGAGTTATTTAAAAGAGGAGCGCGTATTGATAATGAAGAAAGTTTACTTTCTTTACATCTCCCCGTCCCGCCGTGAAAATTCTCTTGAGGATTTTTTTATCTGTTGTCTTCTATTGGTATTAACTTCGTTATGTGGAATAATCCTGTTTCTTCATTTCTTTTTCCAGTTTTGATTTTAAATATTGTGTTTGATATTTTCTCTGTTACTTCATATGGTCCAATTCTAAGTTCATCTAATTTTTTTCTATTTAGTTTATTACCGTTTTCTATGTATACTAAATCACCTGTATTGAAATCTCTCTTTTCTGTTTTTATCAAATAGTTTTTTGTTGTATTCATGCGATTTTATGGTGTTTTGTAGAGCTACTTTTCTATCCTTTTTCCAATTTTCTGCATTTTTGTATTCTTTCAATTCTTCAGGTAACAGACTTGTGTTGGTACCATCTAATAAATATTTTGGTGTAAAACCTGTAACTGAATGTTCTGTTATGTTATATTTATCAACACATTCTCTTGCTATCGTTGTCCAAGCTTTCTTTTCTTTATATTCATTAATTTTACATCTTATTTTATTAACTATTGTTTGGTTTTCTTTCATTTAGGCCATTTGAAAATGGTGCATTTAAAGCTGTGTAAATGAGTTTAATATCTTGTCGTTTTAAAAAAATTTTGAATTCTTTTGAGTTGAGTCCTGGATATTGGTCTGTTATTATCATTTCTATTTTGCTTATATCTAGGGTGTTTTGAACCATTTTTATAAAATCATTTGCAAATTGGGTTTTTGAAGTTAGTATGAATGCATATCTTGTATAGTGATCAACTAAAAGGTGAAGGTATCTTTTCGTAGATCTTTGTCCACCAAATCCACCAATCGTATCAATCGACACTATCTCAAACGGTCTTGTTGCTGGTCCTAAATGTGACATCAATCCATATTTTGCTTGACCTCTAGATTTATTTTTTTTACAAATTTCACATGTTTTGCATATATTTTGTATATTTTCTATTAATCTTTTTGAAGTATAATATGGGCATATTCTGTTTATCATTTGTCTGATACCAATGTGGCACCAGTCTCTGTGTGTATCTTTTATCAGTTTAACACTCAATTTTTCTGATAATATTATCTTCTTTTTATTTTTACTCTGTTTATAGATTATACCATATTCATCTATCGTTTTCTTCTTAAGTTTTTTTAAGGTAATATTTTCATCCTGATCTTTTTTTATTTCTTGTATTTTGATCATATTTACTATTTTTAATATTTCTTGATTGCTGTCTATTGGTTCTAATACCGGGTTTCTACTAAGACAATCCGCCTCAGTATTGAGTTTTCCTGGTATGTATATAATCTTGAAATCAAATTGAGACAGGTAATATGTTAGATCACCTAGTTCTTCATCTGTTCTTGCCTTTATATTAAGATTTTCTAAAGGTTTGTGATCTGAATACACTTCAAATTTTCTTCCAATCAACCAGTGTTCCCAATATTTTATTGCTTCTTTTATAGCTAAGCATTCCAAATATATGGCTTTTTTTCTTTTTTGTGTTTCGTTTAATTTTTTTGAAAAATAGGCTACTGGCTTTTCTTTTCCATTCCGTTGTTTTTGCTTTAATATTGCACCCATGCCTTCCAGTGATGCGTCTGTGTATATTTTAATAGGTAAGTCTTTATCGAATATTTCTAGCACGGGTTGCGCACATAATAATTTTTTTATTTCTGTGAATGATTTTTCACAGTCTTCAGACCAATTAAATTTTACATCTTTTCTTAACAGATTGTGTAGTGGATCTAGTATTGTTGAAATGTGTGGTATATATTCATGATAGAAGTTTATTTCTCCCAAGAATTGTCTAATATTTTTTTGTGTTGTAGGTCTTGGAAAATTTTGTATCGATATTAAGTTGTCTTTAATTGGTCGTACTGTGTTATTTTCAATTATATGTCCTAGATATTTTATTGATTCTGATGCGAATGTGCATTTCTTTAATTTTAATCTAAATCCTTCTTTTATTATTGCCTCCAAAACCTGTTCTATGTGTTTTATATGATCTTCGAATGTCTCTGAAAATATCAATATATCATCTATATAATTTTCTGTGAAGCTTCTGAGGTTATTTTTTCTTAGTATACTTGATAGAATTCTTTGAAAAATTGCCGGTGCTGTTTTTAAGCCCAATGGTAGAGTAGTCCATTGATAATGTCCTTCTTGAGTTATGAATCCTGTTTTATTTCTATCTTCTATCCTTAGTGGTATCGACCAGAATGCTGAATTTATGTCCAGTGATGTGAAGTATTTACAGTTTCTAGCTTTAATTATCATGTCATCGATTAGTGGAAAAGGTTGAGCCTGAGGTATCACAATTTTGTTTAAGTCTCTAAAATCGATGCATAATCGAGTTTTTCCCTCATCTTTTTTTAATGCTAGAGTTACTGGTGTGGCAAATGGGCTGTATGATTCTTCAATTAAATTTTTTTCTAATAATTTTGCCACCTGTTGTTCTATTTCTTTTCTATCTTCAATGGTGCATCTGTAGGGTCTTTTACTGCAAAATTTATCCACTGCTAGGTCTATCCTCGCTTCATAGTTTCTCACCGTGCCTATATCGTACTTATCTTTAGCAAAAATCGTTTTATATTTTTCTATTAAATACTCTATTTTAGATTTTTGTTTACTATTTAAATTTTCTATGTTTATTTTAAAATCATTTTCTTTAATATGTTCGTTAAAATTTACTTTAACTTTTACCGCATTTTTTTCTGTATCTATTTGTGTTTTATTCTCTATTAATTTCTGGGATACCTTTAGATTTTCATCTTGACTTAATTTAAATATTTTTATCATGTCTAAGCCAATTAAAAAATCTTCAAAGTTATCATTCTCTATTATAAATACATCTACTTCTTCTTCTATTTCAAATATTTTAATTTTTATTCTAATTAATCCATCTGTTTTTGTCACACCATTGACAGTTTTTAATGTTACTTGATTCATATCTTTTTTTTCTTCTTTTAATTTTATAAATTTTGAATTTATTATAGATATTTGTGATCCAGGATCATAAGTCCCTTTTATTGTTAATTTATTTTCTAGCAACATTTTAACTTTTATCAACGGTGTGATTATTCGTTTTTTGTCTCGTTCTGTAAATCTACTTCTATGATTGCATTGTTGCTTTTTTTTTTCTGTTTTTCTTCTGTCTCATTTTGATTTTTCTTAAACCAGTATTTATCTTCTGGATGATATCTTTCTTTTTTATTCAAGTTTTCACATATTTTGCAAGGTTTCTTTTCTATATATTTATTCTTCCAATCTTGTCTGGTTTCTTTTATTTTAGGATTATTCTTCTTTATTAATTTTCCTTCTTGTTTTTTCAACTCATTAAATAAATCTGTAAGATTTTTCAGATCTTCTCTATCTATTTTTTCTCTAATATATTCTGGTAGACCAAATGCAATTCTATCAATTATAGTATCTGTATCCATTTTTTTGTTAATTTCTAATAGTAGTTTTTCTTTTTTTATTGCATAATCTAATAGTGAGCCTTCCTTGAACTTATAATAGTGAGCATATGCTCTACTACTCCATCCTTTATTTCCAAATGTATCTATGAATTTTTCTTTCCATATGTCCCATTGGCTTTCTCTTTCTTTAATCATCATTGAATTATACCAAGTCTGACTTATGTCATCTAGGAAAAATCTTATAATTTCAATTTTATTTTCTTCTTTATCTATTTGTTGTCGTGCACATTCTTTTTCATATGTACCTATCCATTGATAAACATTTGCAGTTTTGCAGTTTAAATTTTTCTATAATTATTTTATCTGCAATATGTTTAAGATTTTTTTCTTCTTTATTTTTTTGTGTAGTTTCTATTAGTTTTTCTAATATTTTGCTTAATTCTGTTTTTTCTACCTCACTATTATTATCTACTTGTTTTAAAAACATCTCTTCAAATTCTAAATTACCTGCTTCATCCATGTAAGTTTTTTTAAGATCTTCTGTTAATATAAACCATACACTTATTTTGTCATGTCTTCTTTTTAAACTAGATTTTACTTTAGTATATGTGCTAGTTTTCATTAAATCTTTGTGTAGACTAATGTACATGACTTCTTCTGGTAGCACATATTTTTTTCCATCTTCTGTTGTTATTAAGGTTATGGCTATCACATTTGTTTTTTCATCTTTTGGAGAAGCTACAACTTTGAATGTAAATTGTAACTTCATGGTTCTTGACAAAAATTGTCGTTTTATAAAGGATAATTATTCTTTATTTAAAATAATAATAAACAGTTCAGTTTCTCTGTAAAACAAAGATTATTTTATTAAATTATATTACAATATTTACAAAAGTATATTTACAAAATACCTGTAAAACAAAGAAACGACAATTAAAGTTTATTATTATCCCTTCCTTGGTTTACTCCCTAAACCCTTAACCCCATAAAATAATTCTCTTCAATTTATTTTGTTATTATTTTCTCTTCTTCCAAATCTGCGTGTCATCATACTCTCTATCATGCCATCTAGCGGGAGTTATTTAAAAGAAGAGCGCGTATTGATAATGAAGAAAGTTTACTTTCTTTACATTTATATGATTTTTTATAAAAATTAAGTCAGGTTTTACCTATTTTTGATGAATACGTTGTATATTGTAAGCTACATGGGCTGGATTCTAGAATACCTACCACACTTGAAATAGCAATTTTCATGTTGCAATGCTTTCTTTTAGCTAAAATACGATAAAGAATTATAAAATTCGGGCGCGGAAGCAAATATTTATATGATTTTTTACAAAAATAAAGTCATATTTTACCTATTTTTGAAAAGGGTATTTTTGTTCAAACATTCATATTCATGCTTTAGGATCTATACTATGGATAATTTTAGCATTGAACATGTAAAAGTGACCAAAACGTGGTATCAATCAGATAATAAACATTCAACTTTCGGGTGTCATTTTAATGAATACGTTGTGTGCATTAGGATCTATAAATATATAAATAAAGTCAGATTTTACCAATTCTTAAAATGGATATTTTTGTTAAAACATACATATTCATGCTTTAGAATCTATACTATGGATGGTTCTAAGCATTGGACATGCAAATGTGACTAAAACGTGGTACCAATTAGATAATAAACATTAAATTTTCGGGTGTCATTTTAATGAATACGTTGTATATTGTAAGCTACATGGGCTGGATTCTAGAATACCAACCACACTTGAAATAGCAATTTTCTTGTTGCAATGTTTCCTTTTAGCTAAAATATGATGAAGAATTATAAAATTTGGGCGCGGAAGCAAATATTTATATGATTTTTTAACAAAAATAAAGTCAGATTTTACCTATTCATGAAATGGAAATTTTTCTTAAAACATTCATATTCATGCTTTAGGAACTAAACTATGGATGGTTCTAAACATTGGACATGCAAAAGTGACCAAAACTTGGTACCAATCAGATAATAACATTCAATTTTCGGGTGTCATTTTAATGAATACGTTGTATATTGTTAGCTACATGGGCTGGATTCTAGAATACCTACCACACTTGAAATAGCAATTTTCTTATTGCAATGTTTTATTTTAGCTAAAATACCTTATAATAAAGAATTATAAAATTCGGGCGCGGAAGCAAATATTTATATGATTTTTTTACAAAAATAAAGTCAGATTTTACCGTTTCTTGATGAATACGTTGTATATTGTAAGCTACATGGGCTGGATTCTAGAATACCTACCACACTTGAAATAGCAATTTTCTTGTAGCAATGTTTAAATATGATGAAGAAGTATATAATTCGGGCGCGGAAGCAAATATTTATATGATTTTTTACAAAAATAAAGTCAGATTTTACCAATTCTTGAAATGGATATTTTTGTTAAAACATTCATATTCATGCTTTAGGATTTATACTATAGATGGTTTTAAGCATTGGACATGCATAAGTGACTAAAACGTTATACAAATCAGATAATAAACATTCTATATTTGAGTGTCATTTTAATGAATACGTTGTATATTGTAAGCTACATGGGCTGGATTCTTGAATACCTACCACAATTGAAATAGCAATTTTCTTGTTGCAATGTTATCTTTTAACTAAGAGATGATTAAGAATTATAAAATTCGGGCGCGGAAGCAAATATTTATATGATTTTTTACAAAAATAAAATCAGATTTTACCTATTCTTGATGAATACGTTGTATATTGTTGTAACAAGTCTAAGTCAGCACATTCTAGTGGCACTAATTAAGTAAGTAGGAAATGGATGTAATACATAAATAATGTTGTGTAAAGCTAAAACTAATATTTGCTGACTTAGTACTTGTGTCATAGTATATATAGTGTAAGGTAATGGTTGTAAAAGAAGAGACAGAAAGAGAAGAGAAAGAAAGAAGCCAGAAGTAGAGTGGTATAGTCAGTGGTAGACGGCGGTGGTAGACAGAAGTGTCATTAGAGAAGAAACCAACTGTAAAACATTATTTATTATATTATTTATATTTTTATACAAATGTGAGTATTCTATTTAATTCATTATCCATCTCCTAATACTTGCTCCGTATCCGGTCTGACAAAGAACCCATTTATATATATTTTGTTATACCTGTCCTTTCGAGGAGCGGTTTACAAACTGGTAGCAGAGGTCCTGTAAGAGTATTACAATTTGGTAGTAATGAAAGTTATTGAAAGGACGTGCTACAGTTTGATGGCGCCAAGCTCCATTTGCGAAAGAACTGTTACATTGTAAGCTACATGGGCTGGATTCTAGAATACCTACCACACTTGAAATAGCAATATTCTTATTGCAATGTTTAAATATGATGAAGAAGTATAAAATTCGGGCGCGGAAGCAAATATTTATATAATTTTCTACAAAAATAAATTCAGATTTTACCAATTCTTGAAATGGATATTTTTGTTAAAACATTCATATTCATACTTTAGGATCTATACTATGGATAATTTTAGCATTGTACATGCAAAAGTGACCAAAACGTGGTACCATTCAGATAAGAAACATTCAATTTCCGGGTGTCATTTTGATGAATTCGTTGTATATTTTAAGCTACATAGGCTGGATTCTAGAAAACCTACCACACTTAAAATAGCAATTTTCTTGTTGCAATGTTTTCTTTTAGCTAAAATATGATGAAGAATTATAAAATTCGGGCGCGGAAGCAAATATTGATATGATTTTTTACAAAAATAAAGTCAGATTTTACCTATTCTTGAAATGGATATTTTTGTTAAAACATTCATATTCATGCTTTAGGATCTATACTATGAATTGTGTTAAGCATTGAACATGCAAAAGTGACCAAAGCGTGGCACCAATCAGATAATAGCCATTCAATTTTCGGGTGTCATTTTAATCAGGGCATGTAACCGAAAAAAATACTGGTTAACGGTTAACCCTTATAGAGAACGTTATAATAATAACGGTTTTAGTTCGAAAACCGGTTTTTGAAAATTGGAAACCGGTTTAAACCGGTTAATATATCGGTTAAAAAAAATTAAAATTAATTAAAACAAATTAATTATATTAATTTGATTTAAAAAATACAGAATAATGAATTAAAAAAAATAATAAAAAATTACCGTATGAGAAAAATATACCAATTAAAAAAAAGCAATTTAATAAATATTCACAAAAATTCCCGTAATATCTTCAGAAAACGCAGCTCACTTTTCAATTTTAAACTTGCCTGTGTTGACAAAGGCCGTATTTATTTGGGAGTTTTTAAGTAACCTTAACGGCCAAAGAGACAACCTACATTTATGACTCTCCAATAAAAGTTAATTGTAAAATTTGTCATGACTTACCTATGTTCAAATACAAATAGAAAGCACAGATATAAAAAAATATATATTTTTTTCGCTAAATGATATTAAAATAAAGGTTAATGTTCACAAAAACCGGTTTATTTTTATTTTGGTTAACGGTTACCGGTATTTTCAGCCTAAAAAATATCGGTTAAAATTACGGTTAAAGTTCGCAATTTTCCTTGAAAATATCGGTTACCGGTTTTTATTAACCGGTTTTTTTAACCGTTTACATGCCCTGATTTTAATGAATACGTTGTATATTGTAAGGTAAATGGGCTAGATTCTAGAATACCTACCACACTTGAAATAGCACTTTTCTTGTTGCAATGTTTTTTTGTTACCTAAAATATGATGAAGAATTATAAAATTCGGGCGCGGAAACAGATTTTTATATGATTTTTACAACAATAAAGTCAGATTTTATTTATTCTTGAAATGGATATTTTTGTTACAACAGTCATAATCATGCTTTAGGATCTATACTATGGATGGATTTGAGCATTGGACATGCAAAAATGAAAAAAAACGTGTTACCAATCAGATAATAAACATTCTATTTTCGGGTGTCATTTTAATGAATACGTTGTATATTGTACATGAACTGGATTCTAGAATACCTACCAAACTTGAAATAGCAATTTTCTTGTTGCAATGTTTTCTTGTAGGTAAAATATGATGAATAATTATAAAATTCGGGCGCGGAAGCAAATATTGATATGATTTTTTACAAAAATAAAGTCAGATTTAGACATGCAAAAGTGACCAGTACGTGGTATCATTCAGATACGAAACATTCAATTTCCGGGTTTCATTTTGATGAATTCGTTATATTTTGTAAGCTACATAAGCTGGATTCTAGAATACCTACTACACTTGAAATAGCAATTTTTTTGTTGCAATGTTTTCTTTTAGCTACACTGAGATGAAAAATTATAAAATTCGGGCACGGAAGCAAATATTTATATGATTTTTACAAAAATAAAGTCAGATTTGACCTTTTCTTGATGAATACGTTGTATATTGTAAACTACATGGGCTGGATTCTAGATTACCTACCAAACTTGAAATAGAAATTTTCTTGTTGCAATGTTTTCTTTTATCTAAAATATGATGAAGAATTATAAAATTCGGACGCGAAAGCAAATATTTATATGATTTTTTACAAAAATAAAATCAGATTTTACCTATTCTTGATGAAAACGTTGTATATTGTAATCTAGATGGGCTGGATTTCAGATTACCTACCACACTTGAAATAGCAATTTTCTTGTTGCAATGTTTTCTTTTAGCTAAAATATTATGAAGATTTATAAAAAACGGGCGCGGAAGCAAATGTTTATATGATTTTTTACAACAATAAAGCCAGATTTTATCTATTCTTGAAATGGATATTTTTGTTTAGTCATTCATATTCATGCTTTAGGATCTATACTATGGATTTTTTTAAGCATTAGACATGCAAAAGTGACCAAAACGTGGTACCAATCTGATAATAAACATTCAATTTTCGGGTGTCATTTTAATGAATACGTTGTATATTGTAAGCTACATGGGCTGGATTCTAGAATAACTACCACACTTGAAATAGCAATTTTCTTGTTACAATGTTTTCTTTTAGCTAAAATATGATGAAGAATTATAAAATTAGGCCGCGGAAGCAAATAATTATATGATTTTTTACAAAAATAAAATCAGATTTTACCTATTTTTAATGAATACGTTGTATATTGTAAGCTACATGGGCTAGATTCTAGAATACCTACCACACTTGAAATAGCGATTTTCTTGTTGCAATGTTTTCTTTTAGCTAAAATATGATGAAAAATTATTAAATTCGAGCGCGGAAACAGATTTTTATATGATTTTTTACAAAAATAAAGTGAGATTTTACCTATTCTTGAAATGGATATTTTTGTTAAAACATTCATATTCATGCTTAGGATCTATACTATGGATGGTTTTAAGCAATGGACATGTAAAAGTGACCAAAACGTAGTACCAATCAGAGAATAAACATTAAATTTTGCGGGTGTCATTTTAATGAATACGTTGTATATGGTGAGCTACATGGACTGAATTCTAGAATACCTACCACACTTGAAATAGCAATTGTCTTGTTACAATGTTTTCTTTTAGCTAATATATGATGAAGAATTATAAAACTAGGCCGCGGAAGCAAATATTTATATGATTTTTTACAAAAATAATATCAAATTTTACCTATTTTATATGAATACGTTGTATATTGTAAGCTTCATGGGCTGGATTCTAGAATACCTACCACACTTGAAATAGCAATTTTCTTGTTGCAATGTTTTTTTTTTAGCTAAAATATGATAAAAAATTATAAAATTCGGGCGCGGAAGCGAATATTTATATGATTTTTTACAAAAAAAAGTCCGATTTTACCTTTTCTTGATGAATACGTTGTATATTGTAAGCTACATGGGCTGGATTCTAAAATACATACCTCACATGAAATAGCAATTTTCTTGTTGCAATGTTTTCTTTTAGCTAAAATGTGATAAAGAATTATAAAATTCGGGCGCGGAAGCAAATATATATATATATCATCATATTTTAGCTAAAAGAAAACATTGCAACTAGAAAATTGCTATTTTAATTGTGGTGGGTATTTTAGAATCCAGCACATGTAGCTGTATCTGATTGGTACCACGTTTTGGTCACTTTTGCATGCCCAATGCTTAAAACCATCCGTAGTATAGATCCTAAAGCTTGAATATGAATGATTTAACAAAAATATACATTTCAAGAATATTTAAAATCTGAATTTATTTTTATAAAAAGTCATAAAAATATTTGCTTTTGCGCCCGATTTTATAATTCTTTATCATATTTTAGCTAGAAGAAAACATTGCAACCAGAAAATTACTATTTCAAGTGTGGTAGGTATTCTAGAATCCAGCACATGTAGTATACAATATACAACGCATTCATCAAGAATAGGTAAAATCTGACTTTATTTTTGTAAAAAATCATATAAATATTTGCTTCCGCGCCCGAATTTTATAATTCTTCATCATATTTTAGCTAAAAGAAAACATTGGGACTAGAAAATTGCTATTTCATGTGTGGTAGGTATTCTACAATCCAGCACATGTAGCTTACATTATACAATTATCTGATTTGTACAACATTTTACGCACTTTTTCACGGTCAATGCTTAAAACCATCCATAGTATAGATCCTAAAGCATGAATATGAATGTTTTAACAAAAATATCCATTTCAAGAATAGATATAATCTGACTTTATTTTTGTAAAATATCATATAAATATTTGCTTCCGCGCCTGAATTTTATAATTCTTCATCATATTTTAGCTAAAAGAAAACATTGCAACAAGAAAATTGCTATTTCAAGTGTTGTAGGTATTCTAGAAACCAGCCCATGTAGCTTATAATATACAACGTATTCATCAAGAATAGGTAAAATCTGATTTAATTTTGTAAAAAATCATATAAATATTTGCTTCCGCGCCCGAATTTTATAATTTTTCATAATATTTTAGCTAAAAAAAAACATTGCAACAAGAAAATTGCTATTTCAAGTGAAGTAGGTATTCTAGAATCCTGCCCATGTAGCTTCCAATATACAACGTATTCATCAAGAAAAGGTCAAATCTGACTTTATTTTTGTAAAAAATCATATAAATATTTGCTTCTTGCTTGAATTTTATAGTTCTTCATCATATTTTAGCTAAAAGAAAACATTGCAACAAGAAAATTGCTATTTCAAGTGTGGTAGGTATTCTAGAATCCAGCCCATGTAGCTTACAATATACAACGTATTCATTAGAAATAGGTAAAATTTGATTTAATTTTTGTAAAAAATCATATAAAAATTTGCTTCCGCGGCTTAATTTTATAATTCTTCATCATATTTTAGCTAAAAGAAAACATTGTAACAATAAAATTGATATTTCAAGTGTGGTAGGTATTTTAGAATCCAGCCCATGTAGCTTACAATATACAACGTATTCATTAAAATGACACCCGAAAATTTAATGTTTATTATCTGATTGGTACTACGTTTTGGTCACTTTTGCTTGTGCAATGCTTAAAACCATCCGTAGTATACATCCTAAAGCATGAATATGAATGTTTTAACTAAAATATCCATTTCAAGAATAGGTAAAATTTGACTTTATTATCGTAAAAAATCATACATATATATATATATATATATATATTATTATGTATCTATCCATACGTTGTATATTGTAAGCTACATGGGCTGGATTCTAAAATACCTACCACACTTGAAATATCAATTTTATTGTTACAATGTTTTCTTTTAGCTAAAATATGATGAAGAATTATAAAATTAAGCCGCGGAAGCAAATATTTATATGATTTTTTACAAAAATTAAATCAAATTTTACCTATTTCTAATGAATACGTTGTATATTGTAAGCTACATGGGCTGGATTCTAGAATACCTACTTCACTTGAAATAGCAATTTTCTTGTTGCAATGTTTTTTTTTAGCTAAAATATTATGAAAAATTATAAAATTCGGGCGCGGAAGCAAATATTTATATGATTTTTTACAAAAATAAAGTCAGATTTGACCTTTTCTTGATGAATACGTTGTATATTGGAAGCTACATGGGCAGGATTCTAGAATACCTACTTCACTTGAAATAGCAATTTTCTTGTTGCAATGTTTTTTTTTAGCTAAAATATTATGAAAAATTATAAAATTCGGGCGCGGAAGCAAATATTTATATGATTTTTTACAAAATTAAATCAGATTTTACCTATTCTTGATGAATACGTTGTATATTATAAGCTACATGGGCTGGTTTCTAGAATACCTACAACACTTGAAATAGCAATTTTCTTGTTGCAATGTTTTCTTTTAGCTAAAATATGATGAAGAATTATAAAATTCAGGCGCGGAAGCAAATATTTATATGATATTTTACAAAAATAAAGTCAGATTATATCTATTCTTGAAATGGATATTTTTGTTAAAACATTCATATTCATGCTTTAGGATCTATACTATGGATGGTTTTAAGCATTGACCGTGAAAAAGTGCCTAAAATGTTGTACAAATCAGATAATTGTATAATGTAAGCTACATGTGCTGGATTGTAGAATACCTACCACACATGAAATAGCAATTTTCTAGTCCCAATGTTTTCTTTTAGCTAAAATATGATGAAGAATTATAAAATTCGGGCGCGGAAGCAAATATTTATATGATTTTTTACAAAAATAAAGTCAGATTTTACCTATTCTTGATGAATGCGTTGTATATTGTATACTACATGTGCTGGATTCTAGAATACCTACCACACTTGAAATAGTAATTTTCTGGTTGCAATGTTTTCTTCTAGCTAAAATATGATAAAGAATTATAAAATCGGGCGCAAAAGCAAATATTTTTATGACTTTTTATAAAAATAAATTCAGATTTTAAATATTCTTGAAATGTATATTTTTGTTAAATCATTCATATTCAAGCTTTAGGATCTATACTACGGATGGTTTTAAGCATTGGGCATGCAAAAGTGACCAAAACGTGGTACCAATCAGATACAGCTACATGTGCTGGATTCTAAAATACCCACCACAATTAAAATAGCAATTTTCTAGTTGCAATGTTTTCTTTTAGCTAAAATATGATGAAGAATTATAAAATTCGGTCGCGGAAGCAAATATTTATATGATATTTTACAAAAATAAAGTCAGATTTTACCTATTCTTGATGAATACGTTTTATATTGTAAGCTACATGTGTTGAATTCTAGAATACCTACCACTTGAAATAGAAATTTTCTTGTTGCAATGTTTTCTTTTAGCTAAAATATGATGAAGAATTATAAAATTTGGTTGCGGAAGCAAATATTTATATGATTTTTTTACAAAAATAATGTCAGATTTTACCTATTCTTGATGAATACGTTTTATATTGTAAGCTACATGGGCTGGTTTCTAGAATACCTACCACACTTGAAATACCAATTTTCTGGTTGCAAGGTTTTCTTTTGCTAAAATATGATAAAGAATTATAAAATTCGGGCACGGAAGCAATTATTTATATGATTTTTTTAAAAATAATGTCAGATTTTACCTATTCTTGTAATGGATAGTTTTTTTAAAACATACATATTCATGCTTTACGATCTATACTATGGATGGTTTTCAGCATTGGACATGCAAAAGTGACCAAATCGTGGTACCAATCAAATAATAAACATTCAATTTTCAGATCTTCTCTATCTATTTTTTCTCTAATATATTCTGGTAGACCAAATGCAATTCTATCAATTATAGTATCTGTATCCATTTTTTTGTTAATTTCTAGTACTAGTTTTTCTTTTTTTATTGCATAATCTAATAGTGAGCCTTCCTTGTACTTATAATAGTGAGCATATGCTCTACTACTCCATCCTTTATTTCCAAATGTATCTATGAATTTTTCTTTCCATATGTCCCATTGGCTTTCTCTTTCTTTAATCATCATTGAATTATACCAAGTCTGACTTATGTCATCTAGGAAAAATCTTAATATTTCAATTTTATTTTCTTCTTTATCTATTTGTTGTCGTGCACATTCTTTTTTATATGTATCTATCCATTGATAAACATTTGCAGTTTTGCTATTAAATTTTTCTATAATTATTTTATCTGCAATATGTTTAAGATTTTTTTCTTCTTTATTTTTTTGTGTAGTTTCTATTAGTTTTTCTAATATTTTGCTTAATTCTGTTTTTTCTACCTCACTATTATTATCTACTTGTTTTAAAAACATCTCTTCAAATTCTAAATTACCTGCTTCATCCATGTAAGTTTTCTTAAGATCTTCTGTTAATATAAACCATACACTTATTTTGTCATGTCTTCTTTTTAAACTAGATTTTACTTTAGTATATGTGCTAGTTTTCATTAAATCTTTGTGTAGACTAATGTACATGACTTCTTCTGGTAGCACATATTTTTTTCTATCTTCTGTTGTTATTAAGGTTATGGCTATCACATTTGTTTTTTCATCTTTTGGAGAAGCTACAACTTTGAATGTAAATTGTAACTTCATGGTTCTTGACAAAAATTGTCGTTTTATAAAGGATAATTATTCTTTATTTAAAATAATAATAAACAGTTCAGTTTCTCTGTAAAACAAAGATTATTTTATTAAATTATATTACAATATTTACAAAAGTATATTTACAAAATACCTGTAAAACAAAGAAACGACAATTAAAGTTTATTATTATCCCTTCCTTGGTTTACTCCCTAAACCCTTAACCCCATAAAATAATTCTCTTCAATTTATTTTGTTATTATTTTCTCTTCTTCCAAATCTGCGTGTCATCATACTCTCTATCATGCCATCTAGCGGGAGTTATTTAAAAGAAGAGCGCGTATTGATAATGAAGAAAGTTTACTTTCTTTACATTTATATGATTTTTTATAAAAATTAAGTCAGGTTTTACCTATTTGTGATGAATACGTTGTATATTGTAAGCTACATGGGCTGGATTCTAGAATACCTACCACACTTGAAATAGCAATTTTCATGTTGCAATGCTTTCTTTTAGCTAAAATACGATAAAGAATTATAAAATTCGGGCGCGGAAGCAAATATATATATGATTTTTTACAAAAATAAAGTCATATTTTACCTATTTTTGAAAAGGGTATTTTTGTTAAAAACATTCATATTCATGCTTTAGGATCTATACTATGGATAATTTTAGCATTGAACATGTAAATGTGACCAAAACGTGGTATCAATCAGATAATAAACATTCAACTTTCGGGTGTCATTTTAATGAATACGTTGTGTGCATTAGGATCTATAAATTTATAAATAAAGTCAGATTTTACCAATTCTTGAAATGGATATTTTTGTTAAAACATACATATTCATGCTTTAGAATCTATACTATAGATGGTTCTAAGCATTGGACATGCAAATGTGACTAAAACTTGGTACCAATCAGATAATAACATTCAATTTTCGGGTGTCATTTTAATGAATACGTTGTATATTGTTAGCTACATGGGCTGGATTCTAGAATACCTACCACACTTGAAATAGCAATTTTCTTATTGCAATGTTTTATTTTAGCTAAAATATAATAAAGAATTATAAAATTCGGGCGCGGAAGCAAATATTTATATTATTTTTTTACAAAAATAAAGTCAGATTTTACCGTTTCTTGATGAATACGTTGTATATTGTAAGCTACATGGGCTGGATTCTAGAATACCTACCACACTTGAAATAGCAATTTTCTTGTAGCAATGTTTAAATATGATGAAGAAGTATATAATTCGGGCGCGGAAGCAAATATTTATATGATTTTTTACAAAAATAAAGTCAGATTTTACCAATTCTTGAAATGGATATTTTTGTTAAAACATTCATATTCATGCTTTAGGATTTATACTATGGATGGTTTTAAGCATTGGACATGCATAAGTGACTAAAACGTTATACAAATCAGATAATAAACATTTTATATTTGAGTGTCATTTTAATGAATACGTTGTATATTGTAAGCTACATGGGCTGGATTCTTGAATACCTACCACAATTGAAATAGCAATTTTCTTGTTGCAATGTTATCTTTTAGCTAAAAGATGATTAAGAATTATAAAATTCGGGCGCGGAAGCAAATATTTATATGATTTTTTACAAAAATAAAATCAGATTTTACCTATTCTTGATGAATACGTTGTATATTGTTGTAACAAGTCTAAGTCAGCACATTCTAGTGGCACTAATTAAGTAAGTAGGAAATGGATGTAATACATAAATAATGTTGTGTAAAGCTAAAACTAATATTTGCTGACTTAGTACTTGTGTCATAGTATATATAGTGTAAGGTAATGGTTGTAAAAGAAGAGACAGTAAGAGAAGAGAAAGAAAGAAGCCAGAAGTAGAGTGGTATAGTCAGTGGTAGACGGCGGTGGTAGACAGAAGTGTCATTAGAGAAGAAACCAACTGTAAAACATTATTTATTATATTATTTATATTTTTATGCAAATGTGAGTATTCTATTTAATTCAATATCCATCTCCTAATACTTGCTCCGTATCCGGTCTGACAAAGAACCCATTTATAGATATTTTGTTATACCTGTCCTTTCGAGGAGCGGTTTACAAACTGGTAGCAGAGGTCCTGTAAGAGTATTACAATTTGGTAGTAATGAAAGTTATTGAAAGGACGTGCTACAGTTTGATGGCGCCAAGATCCATTTGCGAAAGAACTGTTACATTGTAAGCTACATGGGCTGGATTCTAGAATACCTACCACACTTGAAATAGCAATATTCTTATTGCAATGTTTAAATATGATGAAGAAGTATAAAATTCGGACGCGGAAGCAAATATTTATATAATTTTCTACAAAAATAAATTCAGATTTTACCAATTCTTGAAATGGATATTTTTGTTAAAACATTCATATTCATACTTTAGGATCTATACTATGGATAATTTTAGCATTGTACATGCAAAAGTGACCAAAACGTGGTACCATTCAGATAAGAAACATTCAATATCCGGGTGTCATTTTGATGAATTCGTTGTATATTGTAAGCTAAATAGGCTGGATTCTAGAATACCTACCACACCTTAAATAGCAATTTTCTTGTTGCAATGTTTTCTTTTAGCTAAATTATGATGAAGAATTATAAAATTCGGGCGCGGAAGCAAATATTGATATGATTTTTTACAAAAATAAAGTCAGATTTGGACATGCAAAAGTGACCAGTACGTGGTATCATTCAGATACGAAACATTCAATTTCCGGGTTTCATTTTGATGAATTCGTTATATTTTGTAAGCTACATAAGCTGGATTCTAGAATACCAACTACACTTGAAATAGCAATTTTTTTGTTGCAATGTTTTCTTTTAGCTACACTGTGATGAAAAATTATAAAATTCGGGCACGGAAGCAAATATTTATATGATTTTTTACAAAAATAAAGTCAGATTTGACCTTTTTTTGATGAATACGTTGTATATTGTAAGCTACATGGGCTGGATTCTAGAATACCTACCAAACTTGAAATAGAAATTTTCTTGTTGCAATGTTTTCTTTTAGCTAAAATGTGATGAAGAATTATAAATTTCCGGCGCGGAAGCAAATATTTATATAATTTTCTACAAAAATAAAGTAAGATTTTACTGGATTCTAGAATACCGGCTACAATGTGATGAAAAATTATAAAATTCGGGCACGGAAGCTAATATTTATATGATTTTTTACAAAAATAAAGTCAGATTTGACATTTTCGTGATGAATACGTTGTATATTGTAAGCTACATGGGCTGGATTCTAGATTACCTACCAAACTTGAAATAGAAATTTTCTTGTTGCAATGTTTTCTTTTATCTAATATATGATGAAGAATTATAAAATTCGGACGCGAAAGCAAATATTTATATGATTTTTCACAAAAATAAAATCAGATTTTACCTATTCTTGATGAATACGTTGTATATTGTAATCTAGATGGGCTGGATTTCAGATTACCTACCACACTTGAAATAGCAATTTTCTTGTTGCAATGTTTTCTTTTAGCTAAAATATTATGAAGATTTATAAAAAACGGGCGCGGAAGCAAATGTTTATATGATTTTTTACAACAATAAAGCCAGATTTTATCTATTCTTGAAATGGATATTTTTGTTTAGTCATTCATATTCATGCTTTAGGATCTATACTATGGATTTTTTTAAGCATTAGACATGCAAAAGTGACCAAAACGTGGTACCAATCTGATATTTTAATGAATACGTTGTATATTGTAAGCTACATGGGCTGGATTCTAGAATAACTACCACACTTGAAATAGCAATTTTCTTGTTACAATGTTTTCTTTTAGCTAAAATATGATGAAGAATTATAAAATTAGGCCGCGGAAGCAAATAATTATATGTTTTTTTACAAAAATAAAATCAGATTTTACCTATTTTTAATGAATACGTTGTATATTGTAAGCTACATGGGCTAGATTCTAGAATACCTACCACACTTGAAATAGCAATAATCTTGTTGCAATGTTTTCTTTTAGCTAAAATATGATGAAAAATTATTAAATTCGAGCGCGGAAACAGATTTTTATATGATTTTTTACAAAAATAAAGTCAGATTTTACCTATTCTTGAAATGGATATTTTTGTTAAAACATTCATATTCATGCTTAGGATCTATACTATGGATGGTTTTAAGCAATGGACATGCAAAAGTGACCAAAACGTAGTACCAATCAGAGAATAAACATTAAATTTTCGGGTGTCATTTTAATGAATACGTTGTATATGGTAAGCTACATGGGCTGAATTCTAGAATACCTACCACACTTGAAATAGCAATTGTCTTGTTACAATGTTTTCTTTTAGCTAATATATGATGAAGAATTATAAAACTAGGCCGCGGAAACAAATATTTATATGATTTTTTACAAAAATAAAATCAAATTTTACCTATTTTATATGAATACGTTGTATATTGTAAGCTACATGGGCTGGATTCTAGAATACCTACCACACTTGAAATAGCAATTTTCTTGTTGCAATGTTTTTTTTTTAGCTAAAATATGATAAAAAATTATAAAATTCGGGCGCGGAAGCGAATATTTATATGATTTTTTACAAAAAAAAAAGTCCGATTTTACCTTTTCTTGATGAATACGTTGTATATTGTAAGCTACATGGGCTGGATTCTAAAATACATACCTCACATGAAATAGCAATTTTCTTGTTGCAATGTTTTCTTTTAGCTAAAATGTGATAAAGAATTATAAAATTCGGGCGCGGAAGCAATTATATATATATATATATATATATATATATATATATATATATATATATATATATATATATATATATAATTATAAAATTCAACTTAAAAAAATTGTTTTTAAAAAGTTTTCATTTCGAGATACAACTATCTGGCTTGATTACAATATGAGAACTAGCCTGTCTACAGGGGTTACATTACATTTTATACTCATCTTGTGGAAAGTTTATAACTTATCTCTAAGTCAGCATTCTTATAGTAGTTACGTTTTATAATTCCTCCCCAGCAAGTTTAAACTTTACACAAGATTTACAAATTTTCTGTTATTCTTTCTAAATCACTTAATTCTATATTATTCTTTAATTGTTTAGTTTTATAATTCTTATAATGTTTAATTACAAATCTTATAATTAATACAAATATTATTACAATAAGTATGATATAAATTACATAATAATGATTCGTGTGATTTTCGTAGTTATTTAGGTCTTTTATTTTCTGAAGTTGAGGGAATGAAATGTTTAATCCTTGTAATGGTTTCAGATTGACTTTATCTATTTTTGTATCAAATGTTTGAAATTGGACATTGCTTAATTCTAATTCTTTATAATCTTTTGATATTCTATTGAATGTCCATTGGTTTATTTTACAATTCCCGTCATTAGCAAGTCTGAAGATTCCTTGAAAATTTTTCTTTATATTTTTATGTTTGCAATTTATTACTAATTCTTGGTTAATTGGGGAAATAATTATTATATTATTGGTATTTGGGATTTGTATGACGTTATTTTTATTATATTTCTCCTTTATGTCACAGTCATCATTATTCTCGTGTTTTACTATATTATTAATACAATTACTTACTTCTATGCCTTTCGTTTGACAATAATTTATGTTATTAGATTGTCTACTGAATCTTTCTATTAATATGTTTTTATTATTTTTATAAATGTAATGAGTAGGTG
Source organism: Stenolophus ochropezus (assembly GCA_035578165.1). NCBI lineage: Eukaryota > Metazoa > Arthropoda > Insecta > Coleoptera > Carabidae > Stenolophus > Stenolophus ochropezus. The sequence goes on along the minus strand of JAQOWZ010000055.1, from coordinate 1,346,832 downwards.
GTTCTGTTAATCCATATAATTTTTTGTTGTGGATAAAGGGAATTGGGTACAATTGATATAAAGGATAGAGATTCTGAGAAAGTTCCGGTTCTATTAGTAATATCTGAATTTCTTCGTCTTCGAATCTACAATATGTAACGATTTCATTTACTTGTGACCAAATGTCTTTTTTTGCCTGTAATTTGGATTAAGTCATCGTGGTTTATAATAGTGGTATCTAATTTATTTAAGGAACAAATTACTAACATTAGTTCTATATGTTTACAAAAGTCTATTAAATTTTGAATAATAATTAATAATTCATTGATTTTTACTTCCGTGTCGATTAGACTTTTCCAATTTTGTTCTTTGTTTAGTGTGAGTACTATGGCGTTAAGCTTTTCTGATATTTTATTTTCGTTCACCCGTATTTGTTCTAATTTTGAATTAAATTTGTCGGTTAGATGTTTTTCGTTTTTTATTATTTGATCATTATGATTTTGAAAAATCTTTTGATTATTTTTTAATTGCTCTATCAGAGTGTCATATTTTTCTGCATCACTTTGATCTAGGTTACCTGTAATTGACCTGATGATATACCCTACTCCATTTATTAGACCTCGTTTATTTCTTTTAATAAACAGTTTTTGAATTTGTTGTGTTAGATCATTAAGAAAGTAAGATAAAGCTTTACTTTGTTCCTCTAGCTGGTGTTTGTTTTCTATTTGTTTTATGACATTTATTGTGATATTATTTAATTTTGAATATTCTTTATATAGTGGAGTGATATTATAATTAAAATAGTGTATGATTTCTCCTTCTTTTATTTTACAATTACTGATTCCAAATAAAAGGAATCCATTGTTGTTAGAGATGTTTATTAGTTGACCGGTGGTAAAGGCCCTGGAATCAGAATTTTATTTTATCTAACTTGAATTTTCGAATATGCCTTTTATTTTTTATTTCTACTGTTCCTAATATTGGGTTATAATTTTCTACAGTAACTCTTTTGAATATGGGTTTTTTATATTTGTGCATTAATCTATTATTTTGTTTAACATAGACTTTCTCCGGAATTTTTAATGGTAGTTCGTTTTCTTTTGTTCTTTTTGCTTTATCTTTATTAATTAATTTATTTATTATTTTATTTGTTTCTGATTTATTAATAAAATAATCGTTTATTACTTCGTCTTCGGATTTTTGTTTTTGAAAATATTTATTTTGTTCATCCTGTCCGAAAATTATTTCACAAGGGGTCATTTTTGTTATTGAGTGTTTGGTGTTATTGTATGCTATTATTGCTTTATTTATGTTTGTTTGTAAATCTTTATTTTTGTTTGTTGAGTTTAATATCCGAAGATGTTCTATTAATACAGAATGAAACCTTTCTACGGCATTTGACTTTGGGTTTAATATGCTGATTAAGTGTAATTTTATATCGTGATTATTACAATAATTTTTTACTAAAGCATTTTTAAATTCTAGTCCATGATCTGCGATGATTATATTTGGTTTCTTGTAAGTTTTTATAAATTCTTCGATTATTAACATTGTTTCTTTTCCAGTTTTATTGAAGGTAGGATGGATGAATCCAAATTTCGAAAATTGGTCAAATATAGTGATGAAATATTCTTTATTTAATGTGAGAAGATCTATATTTATAATTTCAAAAGGAGTTTTTGGTGTAGGGGTTAGATTGTCATTTAGTTGTATAGGGTGTCGATCATATTTGTTTTCTTTACATATTCTGCATTGATCAATAATATCTGTAATATCTTTAAGCATGTTGGGCCAGAAATATTTTTCTTTGAGTTCGTTATAAGTTGCCATTATTCCTCGATGATTTAAATATCCGTTATGATTGTCAAAAATTATTTGAGTTTGTTTTTCCTCGTTCTCAACGTCTTGCACAAATTTATTGCATTTTATTAAATTTATCGTATTTGATACAAATTTGTTTTGAATTATTTCATTTAGGGTTTGTTCGTATTGTTTGGGAATTAATATCAAGTATTTGATTTTTGGCACTATATAATTTTTTAATGTTTCTAATAATTGTTCTTCCATTTTATCTATGTTAATATTTATTATAAATCTTTGTTTTTGATGGTTAAATATTTTTTTTATTTCTATTTCAAATGGTTTATTAGAAAAGTGAAATATAATTTAGTTTTTTGCTATATTTATTCTATTGTCTACAAATTTTATTCCGTTAACTGGGTTCTCATTCGAACTATGAATTGTGTTTCCGGATTCTGATTGATTCACGTCTATGCTTTGTTTTTCATCTCTGTTATTACCATAAATTGAGGCTACTGATTCATTTATTATTTGATCTAATTCGTCTGTTTCCAAACTATAATTTTGTAATTGTTCGTACAAATTTATTTGTATTTGAGTGTTATTAAATATTTGTTCTAAGATTTTTATTAATTCTGTTTTTTCTAATTTGTCATATCCACATGATAAATATGGAATATTAATTTCATATATATCGTTTTTTATTAAATAGTCTCGTAATTCAGTAAATGTTTTCTTAAAGTATTTTCGGTTTACGTTTTCTAAATAAATATCTTTTGTAATTAGATGGAAAATTATTTTATTTTCTATATTTTGAATTATAATATTTTTATTGTTGTTATTTCTTTCACAATAATTTTTACTGTCATATTTTAAATCTGTTTGTCTGGCAAGACCTTTAGAAAATTTGAAATCTTTTGATATGCAGTGTGCGAATATGTCAGAGTTAGTTACGTCTCCATATTTTTTTATGATTTTAAATGGTTCTCTTTGTCTTGATAAGAAATCTGCAATTTTGTTTGTTTTTCCTGGTAAATACTCGATGTCAAAATTGTATTCACCTAATTCTACTTTCCATCGCATAAGTTTTTGATTTGCGTTTTTCATTGAGAACAACCAAGTAAGGGGTTTGTGATCCGTGCGAATAGTGAATTTTCTGCCAAATAGATATGGTTTAAAATTATTTACAGACCAGATAATTGATTTTAATTCTTTTTCGACAGTGCTATAATTTTGTTCTGCTGAATTGAATGTTTTTGATGCGTAGGCGATAGGTTTCTCTTGTCCGTTTATAACTTGTGAAATTACTGATCCCATTGCGTAATCAGAAGCGTCCGTGGTGAGAATAATTTTTTTTTGAAAATCCGGGAATTCTAATATTGGGGGGTTACTTATCAATTCTTTGGCAGTTGTAAATGAATTTTGATACTCTTTATTTGTAATATCTATTTGTTTATTCTTTTTTAGGCATTCTGTAAAAGGTTTAGTGAGTTTTGCAAAATTTGGAATGAAGCGTCTATACCAAGAAAGTTTTCCGAGGAAAGATTTGATTTCTTTAACTGTTTTAGGGATCATTATTTTTTCAATTGCGTCAATTTTTTTTTTATTTGGTTTAAGTCCTTCCTGAGATATTATAAATCCTAAATATTCGGTTTCGGTCTTCAAAAATTCGGATTTATCGATCTGTATTTTTAGATTTGCATCTTGTAACTTTTTAAATATTTTTTCAATGTTTTCTAAGTGTTCTTTTAATGTATTTCCAAATATGATTATGTCGTCCATGTAGACTAAGCAAATTTTGTTAATATATTCTGCGAGTATTTCGTTCATCATCCTCTGAAATGTTGCCGGTGCGTTGATTAACCCGAAAGGCATACGGACAAATTCGTAGTGGCCTGAGGATGTCGAGAAAGCTGTTTTTTCCCTATCATTTTCATCTATTGGTATTTGGTGAAAACCCGAGTGCAAATCTAATGTGGTAAAGAATTTTGGTTCGCCAATGTGATCTAATAATGAGTCGATATTGGGTAAAGGAAATTTATCTTCAATTGTTTTTTGGTTTAGTTTCGAAAGTCTATTACTAATCTTGTTTTGCGTTTGCCTGACGCATCACTCTTTTTTGGCACTATCCATATTGGTGAATTATATGGGCTTTTTGATTTTTGAATTACTTTAGTTTTTAATAAATTTTGAATATGTTCCTCAATATCTTTTTCGTATATTTGTGGGAGTCTATAATTTTTTTGGAAAACCGGTAAGTCGTCTGTTGTTCTGATTTTATGTGTAGTAGTGTTTGTGATGGATAGTTCTTCGTCGGGGTTTGGAAATAAATCTGAATATTTTTCTAATAAAGTTTTAATTTTTTCTTTTTGTTCGTAAGTGAGATGCTCGTGTCTGAATTGTATAAAAGAGTTATTTAGTGTTTGTGAAGATAATAATTTAAATTTCTTATTTCCGAGTGTTATAATTTTATTTTTAAAGTCCATTAAAGCATTACAATGGTCTAATATTTTTACGCCAAATAACATATTACTTTCCTTATGAAATTCATGTATAAAGAATTCAAGAATTTTGCCTTGAATTTTTATTTCAACACAATTTTTACATTTTACTTTTCCTTGGGCTGTTTTGAAAGTAATTTGTTTCTCAATAATTTTTAAATTTCTTTGTTTAACAATGGCTGGAGAAATTAAATTTATATCGGAACCAGAATCAATTAATATAAGGTAATCGTTAAATCTTATTAAAGGAATAGATTTTAATTTGGAAGTCATTACGTATTTTGTTCTAGTGTTTCTGGGCTTTCCTCTAAAAAAGAGTCTTCATCGATAATTTCTTCTTCGTATTCTTCAAAATTTTGTTGTTCAGGATTGACATTTTCATTTTCGATTTCAGTATTAAAATTTTGTTTAATTGTTGAAGTTGTCATAGGCTGCGTATTCCGTGTTTGTAATGACATTGGTTGAGGTTGGTATTTGCGTGTTTCGTTACTATTTACTAAATTTTGTCTTGAGAACCGATTAGGGGCTGGAGTTGGTTGTTTATGGACATTGACTGGTTTTGAAGGGAAATATTGTCCAGGAAATTGTCTGGGTGGAGGATTGAAAGTAAAATTTAAATTTTTTGAAGTGTTTGTATTTGGTTTGTTGTCATTTCTTGTCATTGGGCTATTATGTAAAGAATTTGCGTAGCTAAATTCATTTTTTAATAATAAATCGCATTGCTCTAAGGTTGAAGGTTGTTTCACTATAAAAGATCCTTTTATAATAGGCGGTAATAATGATATGAATTTGTTTACGATCGCTTTTTGGTTTTCTTGAACAATCGCGTTCTTTTGTTCTAAACTATAATCTTTTGCAAGTATTTTTGATTTATATATTTCAAATTTGTCTAACATTGCTTTCAGTGTGGCTTCTGTACTTTGCTTATATTTAGTTTCAAATAATTCTCCTAGTAATGTCTCGGCAGTTGTTCTGTCTGAGAAATTAGTAGTCAAGTAAATTTTTAATTCTTCCCAATTTGTGAATTTATTTTGTGAAACAATCTTTTTCGCATTGTTTATTAATCTATTTTTTATTAAATTAAAAGCGAACACTTTTTGTGCTGCTGTTATTGCTAACGTATTTAAGATGATATATGTTTCATCCACGGTTTGAATAAAATTATTAAGGGGTGTTATGTCCCCTTCATATGTTGGGATCATTTCGACATAACATTTAATGTCTTATAAAGAAGTCATTTTGGTTTCGGTAAGATTAAGTCTTACTGGATTTCGTATAATTCTATTAATACTATTTTGAATAGTATTTACGAATTCTTCGTTATCGGAATCTGACATGAATTATTGTCTCGTGTTGGGACTTATATTCTTTATTATTAATAATTGTTAAAAGAGTGCCCGGTGGGTTATATAAGACAAATTTTTACTTACAATAGTAAACTTATGACTATCGTTTTCATTGCAAGGTGTTCTCTGATGGGGTACTCGAACTCTCGTAGACTCAGGGGTAGACGAGATGTGAAGTTATTGAAGCTTGTAGTTTGGATTCTCGTGGTCGATCGTCGATCGGACAGCAAAGAAGGTCTGCGATGGGACGTATGAATAGTCCTCTGATGGGACGTATGAATAATCCTCTGATGGGCACTGTTTAGCCGTGAGATAAAGTAATCTTTTCTCAGATATGGAGTTGTTGATTAGCCAATTTGCGTATAGAAATACGCCAATTAGATAAGTAACTTTGATTTGTTTATCTGTTACAAACTGATTGTTGGCTAATCCTATCGACTGCGCCAATTATAAAATTCAACTTAAAAAAATTGTTTTTAAAAAGTTTTTATTTCGAGATACAACTATCTAGCTTGATTACAATATGAGAACTAGCCTGTCTACAGGGGTTATATTACATTTTATACTCATCTTGTGGAAAGTTTATAACTTATCTCTAAGTCAGCATTCTTATAGTAGTTACGTTTTATAATTTATATATATATATATATATATATATATATATATATATATATATATATATATATATATGTATGATTTTTTACGATAATAAAGTCAAATTTTACCTATTCTTGAAATGGATATTTTAGTTAAAACATTCATATTCATGCTTTAGGATCTATACTACGGATGGTTTTAAGCATTGCACAAGCAAAAGTGACCAAAACGTAGTACCAATCAGATAATAAACATTAAATTTTCGGGTGTCATTTTAATGAATACGTTGTATATTGTAAGCTACATGGGCTGGATTATAAAATACCTACCACACTTGAAATATCAATTTTATTGTTACAATGTTTTCTTTTAGCTAAAATATGATGAAGAATTATAAAATTAAGCCGCGGAAGCAAATATTTATATGATTTTTTACAAAAATTAAATCAAATTTTACCTATTTCTAATGAATACGTTGTATATTGTAAGCTACATGGGCTGGATTCTAGAATACCTACCACACTTGAAATAGCAATTTTCTTGTTGCAATGTTTTCTTTTAGCTAAAATATGATGAAGAACTATAAAATTCGGGCAAGAAGCAAATATTTATATGATTTTCTACAAAAATAAAGTCAGATTTGACCTTTTCTTGATGAATACGTTGTATATTGGAAGCTACATGGGCAGGATTCTAGAATACCTACTTCACTTGAAATAGCAATTTTCTTGTTGCAATGTTTTTTTTTTAGCTAAAATATTATGAAAAATTATAAAATTCGGGCGCGGAAGCAAATATTTATATGATTTTTTACAAAATTAAATCAGATTTTACCTATTCTTGATGAATACGTTGTATATTATAAGCTACATGGGCTGGTTTCTAGAATACCTACAACACTTGAAATAGCAATTTTCTTGTTGCAATGTTTTCTTTTAGCTAAAATATGATGAAGAATTATAAAATTCAGGCGCGGAAGCAAATATTTATATGATATTTTACAAAAATAAAGTCAGATTATATCTATTCTTGAAATGGATATTTTTGTTAAAACATTCATATTCATGCTTTAGGATCTATACTATGGATGGTTTTAAGCATTGACCGTGAAAAAGTGCCTAAAATGTTGTACCAATCAGATAATTGTATAATGTAAGCTACATGTGCTGGATTGTAGAATACCTACCACACATGAAATAGCAATTTTCTAGTTCCAATGATTTCTTTTAGCTAAAATATGATGAAGAACTATAAAATTCGGGCAAGAAGCAAATATTTATATGATTTTTTACAAAAATAAAGTCAGATTTTACCTATTCTTGATGAATGCGTTGTATATTGTATACTACATGTGCTGGATTCTATAATACCTACCACACTTGAAATAGCAATTTTCTGGTTGCAATGTTTTCTTCTAGCTAAAATATAATAAAGAATTATAAAATCGGGCGCAAAAGCAAATATTTTTATGACTTTTTATAAAAATAAATTCAGATTTTAAATATTCTTGAAATGTATATTTTTGTTAAATCATTCATATTCAAGCTTTAGGATCTATACTACGGATGGTTTTAAGCATTGGGCATGCAAAAGTGACCAAAACGTGGTACCAATCAGATACAGCTACATGTGCTGGATTCTAAAATACCCACCACAATTAAAATAGCAATTTTCTAGTTGCAATGTTTTCTTTTAGCTAAAATATGATAAAGAATTATGAAATTCGGGCGCGGAAGCAAATATTTATATGATTTTTTACAAAAAATAAGACAGATTTTACCTTTTCTTGATGAATACGTTGTATATTGTAAGCTACATGGGCTGGAATACCTACCACACTTGAAATAGCAATTTTCTTGTTGCAATGTTTATTTTTAGCTAAAATATTATGAAGAATTATAAAATTCGGGCGCGGAAGCATATATTTATATGGTTTTTTGAAAAATAAAGTCAGATTTTACCTATTCTTGATGAATACGTTGTATATTGTAAGATACATAGGCTGGATTCTAGAATACATACCACACTTGAAATAGCAATTTTCTTATTGCAATGGTTTCTTTTAGCTAAAATAGAATGAAGAATTATAAAAATCGGTCGCTGAAGCTAATATTTATATGATTTTTTACAAAAACAAAGTCAGATTTTACCTATTCTTGATGAATACGTTGTATACTGTAAGCTTCATGGGCTGGATTCTAAAATACCTAGCACATTAAAATAGCAATTTTCTTGTTGCAATGTTTTCTTTTAGCTAAAATATGATGAAGGATTATAAAATTCGGGCGCAGAAGCACATATTTACATGATTTTTTACAAAAATAAAATTAGATTTTACCTATTCTTGAAATGGATATTTTTAGTAAAACATTCATATTCATGCTTTAGAATCTATACTATGGATAGTTTTAAGCATTGGACATGCGAAAGTGGCCAAAACGTGGTACCAATCAGATAATAAACATTCAATTTTCGGGTGCCATTTTAATGAATATGTTGTATATTGTAAGCTACATTAGCTAGATTCGAGAATACCTACCACACTTGAAATAGCAAATTTCTTGTTGCAATGTTTTCTTTTAACTGAAATATGATAAAAAATAATTAAATTCTGGCGCGGAACCAAATATTTATATGATTTTTTACAAAAATAAAGTCAGATTTTACCTTTTCTTGATGAATACGTTGTTTATTGTAAGCTACATGGGCTGGATTCTAGAATACCTACCACACTTGAAATAGCAATTTTCTTGTTGCAATGTTTTCTTTTAGCTAAAATATGATGAAGAATTATAAAATTCGGGCCTGGAAGCAAATATTTATATGATTTTCTACAAAAATAAAGTCAGATTTTACCTATTCTTGAAATGTATATTTTTGTTAAAACATTTATATTTATACTTTAGGATCCATACTATGGATAATTTTAGCATTGGACATGCAAAAGTGACCAAAACGTTGTACCATTCAGATAATAAACATTAAATTTTCGTATGTCATTTTAATGAATACGTTGTATTTTGTAAGCTACATGGGCTGGATTCTAGAATACCTACCACACTTGAAATAGCAATTTTCTTGTTGCAATGTTTTCTTTTAGCTGAAATATGATGAAAAATTATAAAATTCGGGAGCGGAAGCAAATATTTATATGATTTTTTACAAAAATAAAGTCAAATTTTACCTATTTTTGATGAACACTTTGTATATTGTAAGCTACATGGGCTGGATTCTAGAATACCTACCACATTTGAAATAGAAATTTGCTTGTTGCAAAGTTTTCTTTTAGCTAAAATATAATAAAAAGTTATAAAATTCGGGCGCAAAAGCAAATATTTATATGATTTTTTAAAAAATTAAGTTAGATTTTACCTATTCTTAATAAATACGTTGCATATTGTAAGCTACATGGGCTGGATTCTAGAATACTTACCACAATTGAAATAGCAATTTTCTTGTTGCAACGTTTTCCTTTATCTAAAATATGATAAAGAGCTATAAAATTTGGGCGCGGAAGCAAAAATTAATATGATTTTTTACAAACATAAAGTCAGATTTTACCTATTCTTGATAAATACGTTGTATATTGTAAGCTACTTGGGCTGGTTTCTAGAATACCTACCACACATAAAATAGCAATTTTTTTGTTGCAATGTTTTCTTTTAGCTAAAATATGATGAATAATTATAAAATTCGGGCGCGAAAGCAAATATTTATATGATTTTTTGCAAAAATAAAGTCAGATTTTACCTGTTCTTAAAGTGGATATTTTGGTTAAAACATTCATATTCATGCTATAGGATCTATACTATAGATGGTTTTAAGCATTGGACATGCAAAAGTGACCAAAACTTGGTACCAATCATACAATAAACATTTAATTTTCGGGTGTCATTTTAATGAATACGTTGTTTAATGTAAGCTACGTGGTCTGGATTCTAGAATACATACCACACATAAAATAGCAATTTTCTTGTTGCAATGTTTTCGTTTAGCTAATATATGATGAAGAATTATAAAATTCGGGCGCGGTAGCAAATTTTTATATGATTTTTACAAATATAATGTCTGATTTTACCTATTCTTGATGAATACGTTGTATATTGTAATGTAAGCTACATGGGCTGGATTTTAGAATACCTACCACACTTGAAATTTTCTTGTTGCAATGTTTTCTATTATCTAAAATATGATGAAGAACTATAAAATTCGGGAGCGGAAGTAAATATTTATATGATTTTTTACAAAAATAAAGTCAGATTGTACCTATTCTTGATGAATACGTTGTATATTGTAAGCTACATGGGCTGGATTTTAGAATACCAACCACACTTCAAATAGCAATTTTATTGTTGCAATGTTTTCTTTTAGCTAAAATATGATAAAAAATTATAAAAATTGTACACGAAAGCAAATATTAATATGATTTTTAGGAAAAGATAGTCGGAATTTGGACATCGGGTGAAAAAAATTTTTTATACCATTTCCTTCAACGTTTCGGTTTAATTTAAACCATTATCAAGAATCTACAGTATGAAAGTACAATTAGACAATGTAGAGATTAAGTTGTAACAGTATGATTGTACAAGAAAAAAAATTATATAAATCAACATTTAAACAATTAACAATGCAACAATTATTACTAATATTAATTTATGAAATTTTACATTAAGTTTATATTGAATTATAAAAATATAAAAATACATACCGTTGGGATGATTTATACATAATTACTGGTTGTAATACAATAATATAACATGTTGTAATTTTATCGAAAAATAGATATCAATTGAGTATAGTGTACAGCGTCTAACCTCAGCAACGGAGCTAAACAGACTAACAACGGTCAGCTGTACAAATTGTGAGCGTGTGAAAACAAAACAGGCAAATTAAAATTTAAAAATTTAAAAACCCTAAAATTTGAAAAGAAATGTCGAAATTTAGATTATATTAAAATAAATGTTATTTAAATATTGTATGTCTTTCCTGAAATTGATTGAATTTTTATTTCTGGCTATGTGCACCATTTCCAGAAATACTCTTTTTTTATAATTACTTTCTTTTTCTAAGATCTTGACGTTATTGAAATCAAAATTGTGACCCGTTTCAAAATGATGATGTGTTAATGCAGTTTTATCGTTTTTTGTTAAACAATTTTTACAGTCATTACGATGGTTTTGTATCCGTTTACCTAGCCAATTTTTTGTCTGTCCTATATAGGTACCTTCACAGTTCTTGCAATCTATTCTATACACAACATCTGTCTGTGATTCGAGAGGTGTGCTATCTTTTAAGTTAGAAAATAAGTCTTTAATTTTCCTCGTGTTGTAAAATACGATATTGATATTTTTATCTTTCAACACATCTCTTAAACCTTCAGACAAACCCTGTATATAGGGTATTTTGAAAAAAACTTTTTTATCTGTAATATTGCTGTCTAATTGGTTGGTAGACAGCAATATTACAGATAAAAAAGTTTTTTTCAAAATACCCTATATACAGGGTTTGTCTGAAGGTTTAAGAGATGTGTTGAAAGATAAAAATATCAATATCGTATTTTACAACACGAGGAAAATTAAAGACTTATTTTCTAACTTAAAAGATAGCACACCTCTCGAATCACAGACAGATGTTGTGTATAGAATAGATTGCAAGAACTGTGAAGGTACCTATATAGGACAGACAAAAAATTGGCTAGGTAAACGGATACAAAACCATCGTAATGACTGTAAAAATTGTTTAACAAAAAACGATAAAACTGCATTAACACATCATCATTTTGAAACGGGTCACAATTTTGATTTCAATAACGTCAAGATCTTAGAAAAAGAAAGTAATTATAAAAAAAGAGTATTTCTGGAAATGGTGCACATAGCCAGAAATAAAAATTCAATCAATTTCAGGAAAGACATACAATATTTAAATAACATTTATTTTAATATAATCTAAATTTCGACATTTCTTTTCAAATTTTAGGGTTTTTAAATTTTTAAATTTTAATTTGCCTGTTTTGTTTTCACACGCTCACAATTTGTACAGCTGACCGTTGTTAGTCTGTTTAGCTCCGTTGCTGAGGTTAGACGCTGTACACTATACTCAATTGATATCTATTTTTCGATAAAATTACAACATGTTATATTATTGTATTACAACCAGTAATTATGTATAAATCATCCCAACGGTATGTATTTTTATATTTTTATAATTCAATATAAACTTAATGTAAAATTTCATAAATTAATATTAGTAATAATTGTTGCATTGTTAATTGTTTAAATGTTGATTTATATAATTTTTTTTTCTTGTACAATCATACTGTTACAACTTAATCTCTACATTGTCTAATTGTACTTTCATACTGTAGATTCTTGATAATGGTTTAAATTAAACCGAAACGTTGAAGGAAATGGTATAAAAAATTTTTTTCACCCGATGTCCAAATTCCGACTATCTTTTCCTAAAACTACAACGAGTGGACGCTAAATTCAACTTGAAATTAATATGATTTTTTACTAAAATAAAATCAGATTTTTCCTATTCTTGAAATGGATATTTTTGTTAAAACATTCATATTCATTGTTTAGGATCTATACTATGGATGGTTTTAAGCATTAGACATGCAAACCAAATATTTATAAGATTTTTTACAAAAATAAAGTCAGGTTTTACCTATTCTTGGTAAATACGTTGTATATTGTAAGCTACATGGGCTGGATTCTAGAATACCTACCACACTTGAAATAGCAATTTTCTTGTTGCAATGTTTTCTTTTAGCTAAAATATGATAAGGAATTATAAATTTCGGGCGCGGAAGCAAATATTTATATGAGTTTTTACTAAAATAAACTCAGATTTTTCCTTTTCTTGATGAATACGTTGTATATTGTAAGCTACATGGGCTGGATTCTAGAATACCTACCACAATTGAAATAGCAATTTTCTTGTTGCAATGTTTTCTTTTAGCTAAAATTTGATAAAGAATTATAAAATTCGGTCGCGGAAGCTAATATTTATATGATTTTTTTTCAAAGAGAAAGTCAGATTTTACCTATTCTTGATGAATACGTTGTATGTTGTAAGCTACATGCGCTGGATTCTAGAATACCTACCACACTTGAAATAGCAATTTTCTTGTAGCTATGTTTTCCTTTAGCTAAAATATGATAAAGAATTATAATATTCGGGCGGGGTGGCAAATATTTATATGATTTTTGACAAAAATAAAGTCAGATTTTACCTATTCTTGAAATGGATATTTTTGTTAAAACATTCATATTCATGCTTTAGGATCTATACTATGGATGGTTTTAAGCATTGAACATGCAAAAGTGACCAAATCGTAGTACCAATCAGATAATATTAAATTTTCGGGTGTCTTTTTAATGAATACGTTGTATAATGTTAGCTACATGGCCTGGATTCTAGAACACCTACCATACTTGAAATAGCAATTTTCTTGTTGCAATGTTTTCTTTTAGCTAAAATATGACGAAAAATTAATAAATTCGGGCGCGGAAGCTAATATTTATATGATGTTTTACAAAAATAAAATCAGATTGTACCTACTCTTGAAAAGGATATTGTTGATAAAACATTCATATTCATGCTTTAGGATCTATAATATTGATAATTTTAGCATTAAACTTGCAGAAGTGACCAAAACGTGGTACTAATCAGATAATAAACATTCAATTTTCGGGTGTCATTTTAAAGAATACGTTGTATATTGTAAGCTTCATGGTCTGGATTCTAGAATACCGACAACACTTGAAATAGCAATTTTCTTTTTGCAATGTTTTCTTTTAGCTAAAATATGACGAAAAATTAATAAATTCGGGCGCGGAAGCTAATATTTATATGATGTTTTACAAAAATAAAATCAGATTGTACCTACTCTTGAAAAGCATATTGTTGATAAAATATTCATATTCATGCTTTAGGATCTATAATATCGATAATTTTAGCATTAAACATGCAGAAGTGACCAAAACGTGGTACTAATCAGATAATTAACATTCAATTTTCGGGTGTCATTTTAAAGAATACGTTGTATATTGTAAGCTTCATGGTCTGGATTCTAGAATACCGACAACACTTGAAATTGTAATTTTCTTTTTGCAATGTTTTCTTTTAGCTAAAATATGATGAAGAATTATAATATTCGGGCGCGGAAGTAAATATTTATATGATTTTTAACAAAAATAAAGTCAGATTTTACGTATTCTTGAAATAAATATTTTTGTTAAAAATTTATATTCATGCTTTAGAATCTATACTGTGGTTGGTTTTAAGCATTAGACATGCAAAAGTGACCAAAACGTTGTACCAATCGGTTAAAAAACATTCAATTTTCGGGTGTCATTTTAATGAATATGTTGTATATTGTAAGCTACATGGGCTGAAATCTAGAGTACTACCACACTAGAAATAGCAATTTTCTTGTTGCAATGTTTTCTTTTAGCTAAAGTATGATGAAGAATCATAAAATTTGGGCGCGGAAGCAAATATTTATGAGATTTTTTTACAAAAATTAAGTCAGATTTTATCTATTCTTCATGAATACTTTGTATATTATAAGCTACATGGGCTGGAATCTAGAATACCTACCACACTTGAAATAGCATTTTTCTTGTTGCAATGTTTTCTTTTAGCTAAAATATGATAAGGAATTATAAATTTTGGGCGCGGAAGCAAATATTTATATGAGTTTTTACTAAAATAAAGTCAGATTTTACCTGTTCTTGATGAATACGTTGTATATTGTAAGCTACATGGGCTGGATTCTAGAATACCTACCACACTTGAAATAGCAATTTTCTTGTTGCAATGTTTTCTTTTAGCTAAAATTTGAAAAAAAATATACAATTCAGGAGCGGAAGCAAATATTTGTATGATTTTTTTCAAAAATGAAGTCAGATTTTACCTATTCTTGATGAATACGTTGTATGTTGTAAGCTACATGCGCTGGATTCTAGAATACCTACCACACTTGAAATAGCAATTTTCTTGTTGCAATGTTTTCTTTTAGCTAAAATTTGAAAAAAAATTATAAAATTCGGGCGCGGAAGCAAATATATATATGATTTTTTTCAAAAATAATGTAAGATTTTACCTATTCTTGATGAATACGTTGTATGTTGTAAGCTACATGCGCTGGATTCTAGAATACCTACCACAATTGAAATAGCAATTTTCTTGTAGCTATGTTTTCCTTTAGCTAAAATATGATAAAGAATTATAAAATTCGGGCAGGGAGGCAAATATTTATATGATTTTTTACAAAAATAAAGTCAGATTTTACCTATTCTTGAAATGGATATTTTTGTTAAAACATTCATATTCATGCTTTAGGATCTATACTATGGATGGTTTTAAGCATTAAACATGTAAAAGTGACCAAAACGTGGTACCATTCATTTAACAAACATTCAATTTTAGTGTGTCATTTTAATGAATACGTTGTATATTGTAAACTACATGGGCTGGATTCTAGAATACCTACCACACTTGATATAGCAATTTTCTTGTTGCAGTGTTTTCTTTTAGCTAAAATATGATGTAAAGTTATGAAATTCGGGCGCGGAAGCAAATTTTCATATGATTTTTTACAAAAATTAAGTCAGAATTTACCTATTCTTCATGAATACTTTGTATATTGTAAGCTACATGGGCTGGATTCTAGAATACCTACCACACTTGAAATAGCATTTTTCTTGTTGCAATGTTTTCTTTTAGCTAAATTATGATAAGGAATTATAAGTTTCGGGCGCGGAAGCAAATATTTATAAGAGTTTTTACTAAAATAAAGTCAGATTTTACCTTTTCTTGATGAATACGTTGTATATTGTAAGCTACATGGGCTGGATTCTAGAATACCTACCACACTTAAAATAGCAATTTTCTTGTTGCAATGTTTTCTTTTAGCTAAAATTTGAAAAAAAATTATACAATTCGGGCGCGGAAGCAAATATTTATATGATTTTTTTCAAAAATAAAGTCAGACTTTACTTATTCTTGATGAATACGTTGTATGTTGTAAGCTACATGCGCTGGATTCTAAAATACCTACCACACTTGAAATAGCAATTTTCTTGTAGCTATGTTTTCCTTTAGCTAAAATATGATAAAGAATTATAAAATTCGGGCGGGGAGGCAAATATTTATATGATTTTTTACAAAAATAAAGTCAGATTTTACCTATTCTTGAAATGGATATTTTTGTTAAAACATTCTTATTCATGCTTTAGGATCTATACTATGGATGGTTTTAAGCATTGAACATGTAAAAGTGACCAAAACGTGGTACCATTCATTTAACAAACATTCAATTTTCGTGTGTCATTTTAATGAATACGTTGTATATTGTAAGCTACATGGGCTGGATTCTAGAATACCTACCACACTTGAAATAGCAACTTTCTTGTTGCAGTGTTTTCTTTTAGCTAAAATATGATGTAAAGTTATAAAATTCGGGCGCGGAAGCAAATATTCATATGTTTTTTTACAAAAAAAAAAGTTAAATTTTTCCTTTTCTTGATGAATACATTGTATATTGTAAGGTACATGGGCTTGATTCTAATATACCTACTACACTTGAAATAGCAATTTTCTTGTTGCAATGTTTTCTTTTAGCTAAAATATGATAAAGAATTGTAAAATTCGGGCAAGAAGCAAATATGTATATGATTTTTTACAAAAATAAAGTCAGATTTTACATATTCTTGAAATGTATATTTTTGTTAAAACATTCTTATTCATGCTATGGATGGTTTTAAGCATTGAACATGCAAAAGTGACCAAATCGTAGTACCAATCAGATAATAAACATTTAATTTTCGGGTGTCATTTTAATGAATACGTTGTATATTGTAAGCTACATGGGCTGGATTCTAGAATACCTACCACACTTGAAATAGCAATTTTCTTGTTCCAATGTTTTCTTTTAGATAAAATATGATGAAGCATTATAAAATTCGGGCGCGGGAGCAAATATTTATATGATTTTTTACAAAATTTAAGTCAGATTTTACCTATTCTTGATGAATACGTTGTATATTGTAAGCTACATGGGCTGGATTCTAGAATACCTACCACACTTAAAATAGCAATTTTCTTATTGCAATGTTTAAATATGATGAAGAATTATAAAATTTTACCTATTCTTGCAATGGATATTTTTGTTAAAACATTCATATTTTTGCTTTAGGTTCTATACTGTAGATATTTGCTACATGGGCTGGATTCTAGAATACCTACCACACTTGAAATAACAATTTTCTTGTTGCAATGTTTTCTTTTAGCTAAAATATATTGAAGAATTTTAAAATTCGTGCGGGGAAGCAAATATTTATATGATTTTTTACAAAAATAAAGTCAGATTTTACCTATTTTTGAAATGGATATTTTTGTTAAAACATTCATATACATACTTCAGGATCTATACTATGGTTGGTTCTAAGCATTGGACATGCAAAAGTTACCAAAACGTGGTACCAATCAGATAACAAACATTCAATTTTCGGGTGTCATTTTAATGAATACTTTGTATATTGTATGCTACATGGGCTGGATTCTAGATTACCTACCACACTTGAAATAGCAATTATCTTGTTGCAATGTTTTCTTTTAGTTAATATATTATGAAAAATTATAAAATTCGGGAGCGGAAACAAATATTTATGATTTTTTACAAAAATAAAATCAGATTATACCTTTTCTTAATGAATACGTAGTATAATGTAAGCTACATGGGCTGGATTCTAGAATACCTACCACACTTGAAATAGCAATTTTCTTGTTGCATGTTTAAATATAATAAAGAATTATAAAATTCAGGCACGGAAGCAAATATTTATATGATTTTTTACAAAAATACATTCAGATTTTACCTTTTTTCATGAATACGTTGTATATTGTAAACTACATGGGCAGGATTCTAGAATACCTACCACACTTGAAATAGCAATTTTCTTGTTGTAATGTTTTCTTTTAGCTAAAATATGATAAATAATTATAAAATTCGGGCGCGGAAGCAAATATTTATATGATTTTTTACACAAAATAAAGTCAGA
Organism: Stenolophus ochropezus; assembly: GCA_035578165.1. Taxonomy (NCBI): domain Eukaryota; kingdom Metazoa; phylum Arthropoda; class Insecta; order Coleoptera; family Carabidae; genus Stenolophus; species Stenolophus ochropezus. Next base: position 1,328,538 of record JAQOWZ010000055.1, on the reverse strand, counting down.
TTTTACCTTTTCTTGATGAATACATTGTATATTGTAAGCTACATGGGCTGGATTCTAGAATACCTACCACACTTGAAATAGCAATTTTCTTGTTGCAATGTTTTCTTTTAGCTAAAATATGATGTAAAGTTATAAAATTCGGGCGCAGAAGCAAATATTCATATGATTTTTTACAAATATAAAGTTAAATTTTTCCTTTTCTTGATGAATACATTGTATATTGTAAGCTACATGGGCTGGATTCTAGAATACCTACCACACTTGAAATAGCAATTTTCTTGTTGCAATGTTTTCTTTTAGCTATAATATGATGAAGAAGTATAAAATTCGGGCGCGGACGCAAATATTTATATGATTTTTTACAAAAATAAAGTCAGATTATACCTTTTTTTGATGAATACGTTGTAAATTGTAAGCTACATGGGCTGGATACTAGAATACCTACTACACTTAAAATAGCAATTTTCTTATTACAATGTTTTCTTTTAGCTAAAATATGATGAAGAATTATAAATTTCAGGCGCGGAAGCAAATATTTATATGATTTTTTACAAAAATAAAATCAGATTTTACCTATTCTTGATAAATACGTTGTATATTGTAAGCTACCTGGGCTGGATTCTAGAATACCTACCACTCTTGAAAAAGCAATTTTCTTGTTGCAATGTTTTCTTTTAGCTAAAATATGATACAGAATTATAAAATTCGGGCGCAGAAGCAAATATTTATATGATTTTTTATAAAAATAAAGTGAGATCTTTACCTATTTTGGAATGGATATTTTTGTAAAACATTTATATTCATGCTTTAGGATTTATACTATGGATTGTTTCAAGCAATGGACATGCAAAAGTGACCAAACCGTGGTACCAATCAGATAATTAACATTTAATTTTCGGGTGTCATTTTAATGAATACGTTGTTTATTGTAAGCTACATAGGCTGGATTCTAGAATACCTACCACTCTTGAAATAGCAATTTTCTTGTGGCAATGTTTTCTTTTAGCTAAAATATGATGAAGAATTATAAATTCGGGCTCGAAAGCAAATATTTATATGATTTTTTACAAAAATTATGTCAGATTTTGCCTATTCTTGAAATGGATTTTTTTGTTAAAACATTCATTTTCATGCTTTAGGATCTATACTATGAATGGTTTTAAGCATTGGACAAGCAAAAGAGACCAAAACGTGATACTAATCAGATAAAAACATTCAATTTTTGGGTGTCATTGTAATGAATACGTTGTATATTGTAAGCTACATAGGCTGGATTCTAGAATACCTACCACTCATGAAATAGCAATTTTCTTGTGGCAATGTTTTCTTTTAGCTAAAATATAATGAAGAATTATAAATTCGTGCTCGAAAGCAAATATTTATATGATTTTTTACAAAAATTATGTCAGATTTTGCCTATTCTTGAAATGGATTTTTTTGTTAAAACATTTATTTTCATGCTTTAGGATCTATACCATGAATGGTTTTAAGCATTGGACAAGCAAAAGTGACCAAAACGTGATACTAATCAGATAAAAACATTCAATTTTTGGGTGTCATTGTAATGAATACGTTGTATATTGTAAGCTACATGGACTGGATTCTAGAATACCTACCACACTTGAAATAGCAATTTTCTTGTTGCAATGTTTTCTTTTAGCTAAAATATGATGAAGAATTATAAATTTCGGGCGCGGAAGCAAATATTTATATGATTTTTTACAAAAATAAAGTCAGATTTTACCTATTCTTGATGAATACGTTGTATATTGTAAGCTACATGGGCTGGATACTAGTATACCTACCACACTTGAAATAGCAATTCTCTTGTTGCAATGTTTTCTTTTAGCTAATATATGATAAATAATTAAAATATTTGGGCGCGGAAGCAAATATTTATATATTTTTTTACGAAAATAAAGTCAGTTTTACCTATTCTTGATGAATACGTTTTATATTGTAAGCTACATGGGCTGGATTCTAGAGTACCTACCACACTTTAAATAGCAATTTTCTTGTTGCAATGTTTTCTTTTAGATAAAATATGATAAAGAATTATAAATGTCGGGCGCGAAAGCAAATATTTATATGATTTTTTACAAAAATAATGTGAGATTTTACCTATTTTGGAATGGATATTTTTGTTAAAACATTCATATTCATGCTTTAGGATCTATCCTATGGATTGTTTTATGCATTAAACATGCAAAAGTGACCAAAACATGATACCAATCAGATAAAACATTTAATTTTTTGGTGTCATTTTAATGAACACATTGTGTTTTGTAAGCTACATAGGCTTGGATTCTAGAATACCTATTACACTTGAAATAGCAATTTTCTTGTTGCAATGTTGTCTTTTAGCTAAAATATGATAAAAAATTATAAAATTCGGGAGCGGAAGCAAATATTTATATGATTTTTTACAAAAATAAAGTCAGATTGTACCTTTTCTTGTTGAATACGGTGTATATTGTAAGCTACATGGGCTGGATTCTAGAATACCTACCACACTTGAAATAGCAATTTTCTTGTTGCAAAGTTTTCTTTTAGCTAAAATATGATAAAGAATTATAAAATTCGGGCGCGGAAGCAAATATTGATATGATTTTTTACAAAAATAATGTCAGATTTTACCTATTCTTGAAACGGATATTTTTGTTAAAACGATCATATTCATGCTTTAGCATCTAAAATGGATGGTTTTAAGCATTGGACATGCAAAAGTGACCAAAATGTGGTACCAATCAGATAATAAACATTTAATTTTCGGGTGTTATTATAATGAATACGTTGTATATTGTAAGCTAAATGGGCTGGATTCTAGAATACCTCCCACACTTGAAATAGCAATTATCTTGTTGCAATGTTTTCTTTTAGCTAAAATATGATGAAGAATTATAAAATTCGGGCGCGAAAGCAAATATTTGTATGATTTTTTACAAAAATAAAGTCTGATTTTACCTATTCTTGAAATGGATATTTTTGTTAAAACATTCATATCATGCTTTAGGATCTAAACTATGGATAATTTTAGCATTGAACATTCAAAAGTCACCAAAATGTGGTACCAATCAGATAATAAACATTCAATTTTCGGGTGTCATTTTAATGAATACGTTGTATATTGTAAGCTAAAGGGGCTGGATTCTAGAATAAATACCACACTTGAAATGACAATTTTCTTGTTGCAATGTTTTCTTTTAACTAAAATATGATAAAGAATTTTGAATTTCGGTCGCGGAAGCATATAGTTATATTATTTTTTAAAGAGTAAATGTCAGATTTTACCTATTCTTGATGAATACGTTGTATATTGTAAGCTACATGGTAAGGATTCCAGAATACCTACCACACTTGAAATATCAATTTTCTTGTTGCAATGTTTTCTTTTAGCTAAAATATGATAAAAAATGATAAAATTCAAACGCGGAAGCAAATATTTATAAGATTTTTTACAACAATAAAGTTAGATTTTACCTATTCTTGAAATGGATATTTTTGTTAAAACATTCATATTCATGCTCTGGGCAATATATTATGGATAATCTTAGCATTGGACATGCAAAAGTGACCAAAACGTGGTACCAATCAGATAACAAACATTCAATTTTCGGGTGTCATTTTAATGAATACGTTGTATATTGTCAGCTATGTCAGTGTGGTACTGTCAGAATGATAAAGAATTATAAAATTCGGGCGCGGAAGCATGTATTTATATGATTTTTTACAAAAATAAAGTCAGATTTTACCTAATCTTGATGAATACGTTGTATATTGTAAGCTACATGGGCTGGATTCTAGAGTAAGTACCACACTTGAAATAGGAATATTCCTGTTGCAATGTTTTCTTTTAACTAAAATATGGTGAAGAATTACAAAATTCGGGCGGGGAAGCAAATATTTATATGATTTTTTACAAAAATAAAGTTAAATTTTACCTATTCTTAAAATTTAAAACATTCATATTCATGCTTTAGGATCTACACTATGGGTTGTTTTAAGCATTGGACATGCAAAAGTGACCTAACCGTGGTACCAATCAGATAATAAACATTCAATTATCGTGTGTCATTAAAAAATATGAGGTTGGTAGTAGCGTGCATCACTAGTTTTTGCAGCTGATATTGAATTCGCTTCTTTGTGTAGTTTTTCAGTAATTTATTACAAACATTTAATATTCAGTTATTTATAGTTAATATACACTACATTGATTTAAATTAAATCATCAATATTTTCAAAATTTAAAATTTTCACACACGTGCACTACACACATAACCTCACTTTAAGAAAGCACATGTTGCTGTGTCAATATGACACAACTTTTAGTTAATTCTTGTTTTTTTTTAAATGAGTGGAAGTCAGAGAGATGTCTCTTTAGAGGTTCTAAGGGATTCCAGTCTCAAGGACGATCTTACTATGAAAGAGGAGCGCCTATGTAGCCCGACTCCATCCACTTCCGAACTTCAGGAGACTATCGGAAAGCTCCAAGCAAACTGAGCGGTGCCGCCAGAAAACGCTTTAAGTGGCTCATTAAAAGTGGGCTTAGTGCTGACGAAGCACGTGTCAAAGCCCTTCAATCCATGAAGGATAAGGGTCCAAAACGGACCCGGTCCGAGGAATCAACGCCCGAAATGTCTGTTAAAATGCAAAAAACAGATGCTAAAGGCCAATCCAGCGGTGGTGCTCCGCCATCACCTGATAAGGCTACGCCGTCTGTGAGCTTTAAACAGGTAATCCTGGGCACACGCGTCGGCATTCTGCACTATAATTATCCGGCGGATATTTTAGAAACAGGACAGCTGACGAAAATTCATGATGCAATCCTGGATTTAATTATTAAAGAGGCTAAAGGCTCTGTGAAGCTGGGACAGTTTCTTAGGACAACCTTTAAGTCCGGATGGCTGAGCGTCAACTGCGCCGACAAAGCCACCGCCGAGTGGCTAATAGGCAAAGTCGACAGCTTAAAGCCTTGGGAAGGAGCCCATCTAAAAGTTGTAGAGGAAAAGGATTTGCCGAAGTCCAGCATTGTAAATGCATATTTCCCTAACAGCAAAAATAATCCAACAGATAAGATATTGAATCTGATAAAGGGCCAAAACGCGGGCCTAGATACGCAGCAGTGGAGGGTTTTAAAGAGGACAGATGAGGGCTCGGCAGTGCTTCTTACACTGTCCATAGACTCGACTTTCTTAAGCACCCTTAAAAAAGCTAATTTCAAAATCAGCTACAAATTTGGCCAAACAACGATTAGGCTAAAGGGTAAAAAACCCAACAAAAAGCCTACCGACGTCACTGGCAAAAAAGCCACTACCAGCACTGCTACAGGTAAGCTTAACATAAAAAAGGAGGCGGGGAATAATGCCACCAATATTAACACTAGAAATTCCAGATTAAAAGTAGGTAAAGGTAAAGAGGCTGCTTTAAAGCCTTTACCCAATCCCACACCTACACACTCCAAGACACCACGGGCCGTCGGAATCACGCACAAAGGGAAACAAGTTCCTAGCTGCGACGTGGCTCTGAACAAAACGTGATGTCCAGCAGTAATATAAAGATGCTGCAAATGAATCTTCAACACTGAAAAACTGCCTCTGATGTGTTGAACAAAACATTCACCACCACTAACACCGATATAGTGCTAGTTCAAGAGCCTTATGTGTATGGAGGCGTAGTAAGGAAGCTTACTACACCAGTAGGTAAGTTAACCTACTGTAACGAACCAGATGTCATTCCAAGAGCAGCACTGCTCATTAAGACATCGATTAAAGTCGTAACATTAAATAAATTTATATCTAGGGATTTGGTAGTTGTAGAAGCTACACTGCCTATATCAAGAGGTACGCAAGAGGTAATCATTGCATCGGCGTATTTCCCGGGAGACACGATGGAAGCCCCACCTCCGCTGGTAAGGGACCTGATCTCCTACTGCAAACATAGAAACAGAAACCTCATCCTAGGATGTGATGCAAACGCACACCATACAGTTTGGGGTAGTACGGACATAAATACAAGGGGTGAGTACCTTTTCGAATTTATTTCTAGTACTAACATAGATATAATAAATAGGGGTAAAGAACCCACTTTTATAACTAAAAACAGGCGAGAGGTATTGGACATTACGTTAGCCACTCCTCAAATTATCTCTGAAATTTATAATTGGCATGTCTCAAATGAAGCCTCAATATCGGATCATAGATATTTAAGGTTCGAGATATTTTACGAAAATAAAGCCAGATTTTACCTATTCTTGATATGGATATTTTTGTTAAAACATTCATATTCATGCTTTAGGATCTATACTATGGAAGGTTTTAAGCATTGGACATGCTAAAGTGACGAAAACGTGGTACCAATCAGATAATTAACATTCAATTTTCGCATGTCATTTTAATGAATACGTTGTATATTGTAAGCTACATGGGCTGGATTTTAGAATACCTACCACACTTGAAATAGAAATTTTCATGTTGCAATGTTTTCTTTTAGATAAAATATGATAAAAAATTATAAAAGTCGAGCGCGGAAGCAAATATTTATATCATTTTTTACTACAATAAAGTCAGATTTTACCTATTCTTGAAATGGAAATTTTTATTAAAACATTCATATTCATGCTTTAGGATCTATACTATGAATAATTTTAGCATTGGACATGCAAAAGTGACCAAAACGTGGTACCAATCAGATAATAAACATTCAATATTCGGGTGTCATTTTAATGAATACGTTGTATATTTTAAGCTACATGGGCTGTATTCTAGAATACCTACCACACTTGAAATAGCAATTTTCTTGTTGCAATGTTTTCTTTTAGCTAAAATATGATGAAAAATTGTAAAATTCGAGCGCGGAAGAAAATATTTATATGATTTTTTACAAAAATAAACTCAGATTTTACCTTTTCTTAATGAATACGTTGTATATTGTAAGCTACGTGGGCTGGATTCTAGAATACCTACCACACTTGAAATGGCAGTTTTCTTGTAGCAATTTATTTTTTTAGCTAAAATATGATATAAAATTGAAAAATTCGGGCGCGGAAGCAAAAATTTATATGATTTTTTACAAAAATAAAGTCAGATTTAACCTTTTTTTGATGAATACGTTGAATATTGTAAACTACATGGGCTGGATTCTAGAATACCTAACACACTTGAAATAGCAATTTTCTTGTTGCAATGTTTTCTTTTAGCTAAAATATGATGAATAATTATAAAATTCGGGCGCGGAAGCATATATTTATATGGTTTATTACAAAAATAAAGTCAGATTTTACCTTTTCTTGATGAATAAGTTGTATATTGTAAGCTACATGGTCTGGATTTTAGAATACCTACCACACTTGAAATAGCAATTTACTTGTTGATATGATTTCTTTTACCTAAATTATGATGATGAATTATAAAATTCGGGAGCGGAAGCAAATATTTATATGATTTTTACAAAAATAAAGCCATATTTTACCTATTCTTGAAATGAATATTTTTGTTTAAACATTCATATTCATGCTTTAGGATCAATACTATGGATGGCTTTAAGTATTGGACATGCAAAAGTGACCAAAACAAGGTACCAATCACATAATAAACATTCATTTTTCGGATGTCATTTTAATGATTACATTGTATATTGTAAGCTACATGGAATGGATTCTAGAATACCTACAACACTTGTAATAGCAGTTTTCTTGTTTCAATGTTTTCTTATAGCTAAAATATGATGAAAAATTATAAAACTCGGGAGCGGAAGCAAATATTTATATGATTTTTTTCAAAAATAAAGCCAGATTTTTAAATATTCTTGAATTGGATATTTTTGTTAAAACAATTTTATTCATGCTTTTGGATCTATACTATAGATGGCTTTAAGTATTGGACATGCAAAAGTGACCAAAACGTGGGTACCAATCTCATAATAAACTTTCAATTTTCGGATGTCATTTTAATGAATACGTTGTATAAGTAAGCTACATGGGCTGGATTCTAGAAAACCTACCACACTTGAAATAGCAATTTTCTTGTTGCAATGTTTTCTTTTAGATAAAATATGTTGAAAATTTATAATAATCGGGCGCGGAAGCTAATATTTATATGATTTTTTACAAAAATAAAGTCAAATTTTACCTTTTCTTGATTAATACGTTGTATATTGTAAGCTACATGGGCTGGATTCTAGAATAACTACCACACTTGACATAGCAATTTTGTTGTTGCAATGTTTTCTGTTAGCTAAAACATGATAAAGAGTTATAAAATTCGGGCGCTGAAGCTAATATTTATATGTTTTTTTACAAAAATAATGTCAGATTTTACCTATTCTTGATTAATACGTTGTATATTGTGAGCTACATTGGCTGGATTCTAAAATACCTACCACACTTGAAATAGCAAATTTCTTGTTGCAATGTGATCTTTTAGCTAAAATATGATGAAAAATTATAAAATTCCGGCGCAGAAGCAAATATTTATATGATTATTTACAAAAATAAAGTCAGATTTTACCTATTCTTGATGAATAAGTTGTATATTGTAAGCTACATGGGCTACATTCTAGAATACCTACCACACTTGAAATGCAATTTTGTTGTTGCAATATTTTCTTTTAACTAAAATATGATCAAGAATCATATAAAATTCGGGCGCTGAAGCAAATCTTTATATAATTTTTTCAAACATAAACTCAGATTTTACCTATTCTTGATGAATACGTTGTACATTGTAAGCTACATGGGCTACATTCTAGAATACCTACCACACTTGAAATGCAATTTTCTTGTTGCAATATTTTCTTTTAACTAAAATATGATCAAGAATCATATAAAATTCGGGCGCTGAAGCAAATCTTTATATAATTTTTTCAAACATAAACTCAGATTTTACCTATTCTTGATGAATACGTTGTACATTGTAAGCTACATGGGCTTGATTCTAGAATACCTACCACACTTGAAATAGCAATTTTCTTGTTGCAATATTTTCTTTTAGCTAAAATATGATGAAGAATTATAAAATTCGGGCGCTTAAGCAAATATTTCTTTGATTTTTTACAAAAATAATGTCAGATTTTACCTATTCTTGATGAATACGTTGTATATTGTGAGCTACATTGGCTGGTTTCTAGAGTACCTACCGCACTTGAAATAGCATTTTTCTTTTTGCCATGTTTTCTTTTAGCTAAAATATGATGAAGAATTATAAAATTAGGGTGCGGAAGCAAATATTTATATGATTTTTTACAAAAATAAAATCAGATTTTGCCTATTTTTAAAATGGAAATTTTTATTAAAACATTCATATTCATGCTTTAGGATCTATACTATAGATAATTTTAGCATTGGACATGTAAAAGTGACCAAAACGTGGTACCAATCAAATAATAAACATTCAATTTTCTGGTGTCATCTTAATTAATACGTTGTATATTGTAAGCTACATGGGTTGGATTCTAGAATAGCTACTACACTTGAAATAGCAAATTTTCTTGTTGCAATATTTTCTTTTACCTAAAATATGATAAAGAATTATAAAATTCGGGCGCGGAAGCAAATATTTATATATATTTTTACAAAAAAAAGCCAGATTTTACCTATTCTTGATGAATACGTTGTATATTGTGAGCTACATGGGATGGATTCTAGAATACCTATCACACTTGAAATAGCAATTTTCTTGTTGCAATATTTTCTTTTAGCTAAAATATGATCAAGAATTATAAAATTCGGACGCGAAAGCAATTATTTATATGGTTAATTACAAAAATTTAGTCAGATTTTACTTATTCTTAAAATGGATACTTTTGTTTAAACATTTATATTCAAGCTTTAGGATCTATACTATGGATGGTTTCAAGTATTGGATATGCCAAAGTGACCAAAACGTGGTATCAATCAGATAATAAACATTTAATTTTCGGGTGTCATTTTAATGAATACGTTGTATATTTTAAGCTACATGGGCTGGAATCCAGAATACCTACCACACTTGAAATAGCAATTTTCTCGTTGCAATGTTTTTTTTTTAGCTAAAATATGATGAAAAATTATAAACGTCGTGCGCGGAAGCAAAGATTTATATGATTTTTTACAAAAATAAAGTCAGATTTTTCCTTTTCTTGTTAAATACATTGTATATTGTAAGCTACATGGGCTGGATTCTAGAATATCTACCACACTCGAAATAGCACTTTTCTTGCTGCAATGTGTTCTTTTAGCTAAAATATTATGAAGAATTATAAAATGCCAACGCGTAAGCAAATACCTATAGGATTTTTTACAAAATTAAAGTCAGATTTTACCTATTCTTGAAATGGATATATCTGTTAAAACATTCATATTCATGCTTTAGGATCTATACTATGGATAGTTTTAAGCATTGGACATGCAAAAGTGACCAAAACTTGGTACTAATCAGATAATAAACATTAAATTTTCGAGTGTCATTTTAATGAATACGTTGTATTCCAGAATACCTACCACACTTGAAATAGCAATTTTCTTGTTGCAATGTTTTCTTTTTGCTAAAATATGATAAAGAATTATAAAATTCGGGCGCGAAAGCAATTATTTATATGATTTTTTACAAAAATAAAGTCAGATTTTACCTATTCTTGATGAATACGTTGTATATTGTAAGTTAAATGGGCTGGATTTTAGAACACCTACCAAACTTGACATAGCAATTTTCTTATTGCCATGTTTTCTTTTTGCTAAAATATAATAAAGAATTATAAAATATAGGCGCGGAAGCAAATATTAATATGATTTTTTACAAAATTAAAGTCAGATTTTACTTATTCTTGAAATGGATATTTTTGTTAAAACATTCATATTCATGCTTTAGGATCAATACTATGGATGGTTTCGAGCATTGGACATGCAAAAGTGACCTAAACGTGGTACCAATCAGTCAATAAACATTTAATTTTCGGGTGTCATTTTAATGAATACGTTGTAAATTGTAAGCTACATGGGCTGCATTCTAGAATACCTAGCACACTAGAAATAGCAATTTTCTTGTTGCACTATTTTCTTTTAGCTACAATATGATGAAGAATTATAAAATTCGGGCGCGGAAGCAAATATTAATATGATTTTTTACAAAAATTAAGTCAGATTTTACCTATTCTTGTAATGGATATTTTTGTTAAAACATTCATATTTATGCTTTAGGTTCTATACTTTAAATGGTTTTAAGCATTGGACATGCAAATGTGATCAAAAAGTGGTACCAATTATATAATAGACATTTACCTTTCGTGTGTCATTTACAAAAATAAAGTCAGATTTGAACATGCATAAGTGACCAAAACGTCGTACCAATCAGATAGTAAACCGTCTTTTTTCAGGTGTCATTTATGAATAATTTGTATATTGTAAGCTACGTGGGCTGGATTTTAGAATACCTACCACAATTAAAATAGCAACTTTCTTGTTGCAATGTTTTCTTTTAGCTAATGTCTAAAGCTTAAAATATCAAGAATAGGTAAAATCTAACTTAATTTTTGTAAAAAATCATATAAATATTTGCTTCCGCGCCCAAATTTTATAATTCTTCATCATATTTTAGCTAAAAGAAAACATGGCAACAAGAAAATTGCTATTTCAAGTGTTGTAGGTATTCTAGAATCCAGCCCATGTAGCTTACAATATACAACGTATTCATCAAAAATAGGTAAAATCTGACTTTATTTTTGTATAAAATCATATAAATATTTGCTTCCGCGCCCGAATTTTATATTTCTTCATCATATTTTAGCTATAAGAAAACATTGCAACAAGAAAATTGCTATTTTAAGTGTGGTAGGTATTTTAGAATCCAGCCCATGTAGCTTACAATATACAACGTAATCAATAAAATGACGCCCGAAAAGTGAATGTTTATTATCTGATTGGTACCACATTTTGGTCACTTTTGCATGTCCAATGCTTAAAATCTATTATAGTATAAATCCTAAAGATTGAATATGAATGTTTTAACAAAAGTATCCATTTCAAGAATAAGTAAAATCTGACTTAATTTTTGTAAAAAATCATATAAATATTTGCTTCCGCGCCCGAATTTTATAATTCTTTATCATATTTTAGCTAAAAGAAAACTTTGTAACAAGAAAATTGCTATTTCAAGTGTGGTAGGTATTCTAGAATCCAGCCCACGAGCTTACAATATACAACGCATTCATTAAGAATAGGTAAAATCTGACTATATTTTTGTAAATAATCATATAAATATTTGCTTCCGCGCTCGAATTTTATAATTCTTCAACATATTTTAGCTAAATATTTGGTAGTTATTCTAGAATCCATCCCATGAGCATACAATATACAACGTATTCATTAAAATGACACCCGAAACTAGAATGTTTATTAACTGATTGGTACTACTTTTTGGTCACTTTTACATGTCCAATGCTTAAAACCATCCATAGTGTAGATCCTAAAGCATGAATATGAATTTTTTACCAAAAATATCCATTTTAAGAATAGGTAAAATTTGACTTAATTTTTGTAAAATATCATATAAATATTTGCTTCCGCGCCCGAATTTTATAATTTTTCATCATTTTTTAGCTAAAAGAAAACATTGCAACAAGAAAATTGCTATTTCAAGTGTGGTAGGTATTCTAGAATCCAGCCCATGAGCTTAAATTATACAACGTATTCATTAAAATGACACCCGAAAATTGAATGTTTATTATCTGATTGGTACCACGTTTTGGTCACTTTTGCATGTCCAATGCTTTAAACCATCCATAGTATAGATCCTAAAGCATGAATATAAATGTTTTACCAAAAATTTCCATTTAAAGTATAGATAAAATCTGACTTTATTTTTGTAAAAAATCATATAAATATTTGCTTCCGCGTCCAAATTCTATAATTCTTCATCATATTTTAACTAAAAGAAAACATTGCAACAAGAAAATTGCTATTTCAAGTGTGGTAGTTAATCTAGAATCCAGCCCATGTAGCATACAATATACATCGTATTCATTAAAATGACACCCGAAAATTGAATGTTTATTATCTGACTGGTACCACGTTTTAGTCACTTTTGCATGTCCAATGCTTAAAACCATCCATAGTATAGATCCTAAAGCATGAATATGAATGTTTTACCTAAAATATACATTTCAAGTATATGTAAAATCTGACATTATTTTTGTAAAAAATCAAATAAATATTTGCTTCCGCGCCCGAATTTTATAATTCTTTATTATATTTTAACTAAAAGAAAACAATACATTAAGAACGTTGCTATTTCAAGTGTGGTAGGTATTTTAGAATCCAGCCCATGTAGCTTACAATATACAACGTATTCATCAAGAATAGGTAAAATATGACTTTATTTTTGTAAAAAATCATATAAATATTTGCTTCTGCGCCCGATTTTTATAATTCTTCATTATATTCCAGCTAAAAGAAAACATTGCAACAAGAAAAGTGCTATTTCAAGTGTGGTAGGTATTCTAGAATCCAGCCCATATAGCTTACAATATACAACGTATTTATTAACATGACACTCGAAAATTGAATGTTTATTATCTGATTGGTACCACGTTTTGGTCACTTTTGCATGTCCAATGCATAAAACCAACTATAGTATAGATCCCAAAGCATGAATATGAATGTTTTAACAAAAATATTCATGTCAAGAATTGGTAAAATCTGAATTTATTTTTTAAAAAATCATATAAATATTTGCTTCCGCGCCCGAAATTTTTTAATTCTTTATCATATTTTAGCTAAAAGAAAACATTGCAACAAGAAAATTGCTATTTTAAGTGTGGTAGGTATTCTAGAATCCAGCCCATGTAGCTTACAATATACAACGTATTCATCAAGAATTGGTAAAATATGACTTTATTTTTGTAAAAAATCATATAAATATTTGCTTCCGCGCCCGAATTTTATAATTCTTCATACCAATCAGATAATAAACATTCAATTTTCGGGTGAAATTTTAATGAATACGTTGTATATTGTAAGCTACATGGGCTGGATTCTAGAATACCTACCACACTTAAAATAGCAATTTTCTTGTTGCAATGTTTTCTTTTAGCTAAAATATGTTGAAGAATTATAAAATTCGGGCGCGAAAGCAAATATTTATATGATTTTTTACAAAAATAAAGTCAGATTTTACCAATTCTTAATGAATACGTTGTATATTGTAAGCTACATGGGCTGGATTCTAGAATACCTACCTCTCTTGTAATAGCAATTTTCTTGTTGCAACGTTTTCTATTAGCTAAAATATGATAAAAAATTATAAGATTCGGGCGCGGAAGCAAATATTTATATGATTTTTTCAAAAATAAAATCAGATTTTACCTATGCTTGATAAATACGTTGTATATTGTAAGATACATGGGATGGATTCTAGAATACAAACCACACTTGAAATAGCAATTTTCTTGTTGCAATGTTTTCTTTTAGTTAAAATATGATGAAGAATTTAAAAATTCTGGCGCGGAAGCAAATGTTTATATGATTTTTTACAAAAAAAGTCAGTTTTTACCTTTTCTTGATGAATACGTTGTATAATCTAAGCTACATGAGCTGAATTCTAGAATACCTACCACACTTGAAATAGCAATAATTTTCTTGTTGCAATTTTTTCTTTAAGCTAATATATGATGAAGAATTATAAAATTCGGGCGCGGATGCAAATATTTAAATGATTTTTTACAAAAATAAAGTCAGATTTTACCTATTCTTGAAATGGATATTTTTGTTAAAACATTCATATTCATGCTTTAGGATCTATACTATGGATGGTTTTAAGCATTGGACATGCAAAAGTGACCAAAGCGTGGTACTAATCACATAATAAACATTAAATTTTCGGGTGTCATTTTAATGAATACGTTGTGTATTGTAAGCTACATGGGCTGGATTCTAGAATACCTACCACACTTGAAATAGCAATTTTCTTGTTGCAATGTTTTCTTTTAGCTAAAATATGATGAAGAATTATAAAATTTTGGCGTGGAAGCAAATATTTATATGATTTTTTTACAAAAATAAAGTCAGATTTTACCAATTTTTGAAATAGATATTTTTGTAAAAACATTCATATTCATGCTTTAGGATCTATACTATGGATGGATTAAAGCATTGGACATGCAGAAGTGACCAAAACGTGGTACCAATCAGATAATACACATTGAATTTTCGGGTGTCATATCAATGAATACGTTGTATATTTTAAGCTACATGGGCTGGATTCTAGAATACTTACCACACTTGAAATAGCAATTTTCATGATGCAATGTTTTCTTTTAGCCAAAATATAATGAAAAATTATAATATTCGGGCGCGGAAGCAAATATTTATATGATTTTTTACAAAAATAAAGGCAGATTTTATCTTTTCTTGATGAATACGTTGTTTATTGTAAGCTACATGGGCTGGATTCTAGAATACCTACAACACTTGAAATAGCAATTTTCTTGTTGCCATGTTTTCTTTTAGCCAAAAATTAATGAAAAATTATAAAATTCGGCCCCGAAAGCAAATATTTATATGATTTTTTACAAAAATAAAGTTAGATTTTACCAATTTTGGAAAAGGATTTTTTTGTTAAATCATTCATATTCATGCTTTAGGATCTATACTATGGATGGTTTAAAGCATTGGACATGCAGAAGTGACCAAAACGTGGTACCAATCAGATAATAAACATTCAATTTTCGGGTGTCATGTCAGTGAATACATTGTATATTTTAAGCTACATGGGCTAAATTCTAGAATACCTACCACAGTTGAAATAGCAATTTTCTTGTTGCAATGTTTTCTTTTAGATAAAACATGTTGAAGAATTATAAAATTCGGGCGCTGAACCAAATATTTATTTGATTTTTTACAAAAATAAAATCAGATTTTACCTATTCTTGAAATGGATATTTTTGTTAAAACATTCATAATCATTCTTTAGGATCTATACTATGATTGGTTTTAAGCACTGGACATGCAGAAGTGACCAAAACGTTGTACCAATCAGATAATAAACATTCAATTTTCGGGTGTTATTTTAATGAATACGTTGTATATTGTAAGCTACATGGGCTGGATTCTAGAATACCTACCACACTTCAAATAGCTATTTTCTTGTTGCAATGTTTTTTTTTTAGCTAAAATATGATGAAGAATTATAAAATTCGGTCGCGGAAGCAAATATTTATATGATTTTTTACAAAAATAAAGTCAGATTTTACCTATTCTTCTAGAATACTTTGTATATTGTATGCCACATGGGCTGGATTCTGGAATACCTACCACACATGAAATAGAAATTTTCTTGTTGCAATGTTTTCTTTTAGCTAAAATATGATAAAGAATTATAACATTCAGGCAAAAAAGCAAATATTTATATAAATTTTTACAAAAATAAAGTCAGATTTTACCTATCAAGATGAATACGTTGTATATTGTAAGCTACATAGGCTGGATTCTAGAATACCTATCACACTTGAAATAGTAATATTCTTATTGCAATGTTTTCTTTTATCTAAATTATGATTCAGAATTATAAAATTCGGTCGCGGAAGCAAATATTTATATGATTTTTTACAAAAATAAAGTCAGATTTTACCTATTCTTCTAGAATACTATGTATATTGTATGCCACATGGGCTGGATTCTAGAATACCTACCACACTTGACATAGCAATTTTCTTGTTGCAATGTTTTCTTTTAGCTAAAATATTATGAAGAATTATAAAATTCGGGCGCGGAAGCAAATATTTATATGATTTTTAAAAAAAATTAAGTCAGATTTTACATTTTCTTGATGAATACGCTGTATACTGTAAGCTACATGAGCTGGATTCTAGAATACCTACCACACTAGAAATAGCAATTTTTTTGTTGCAATGTTTTCTTTTAACTAAAATATGATGAAAAATTGATAAAATTCAGGCGCGGAAGCAAATATTTATATAATTTTTTACAAAAATAAAGTAAGATTTTACCTATTCTTGATGAATACGTTGTATATTGTATGCTACATGTGCTGGATTTTTGAATAACTACCACACTTGAAATACCAATTTTCTAGTTGCAATGTTTTCTTTTATCTAAAATATGATGAAGAATTATAAAATTCAGGCGCGGAAGCAAATATTTATATGATTTTTTACAAAAATAAAGTCAGATTTTACCTTTTCTTGATGAATATTTTGTATATTGTAAGCTACATGGGCTGGATTCTAGAATACATACCACACTTGAAATAGCAATTTTCTTGTTGAATTGTTTTCTTTTAACTAAAATATGACAAAGAATTATAAAATTCGAGCGCGGAAGCAAATATTTATATGATTTTTAACAAAAATAGTGTCAGATTTTACCTATTCTTGAAATTGATATTTTTGATAAAACATTCATATTTAGGCTTTAGGATCTATACTATAGATGGTTTTAAGCATTGGACATGCCAAAGTGACCAAAACGTGGTACCAATCAGATAATAAACATTAAATTTTCGGGTGTTATTTTAAATAATATGTTGTATATTGTAATCTGCATGGGCTTGATTCTAGAATACCAACCACACTTGAAATAGCAATATTCTTGTTGCAATGTTTTCTTTTAGCTAAAATATAATGTAGAATTATAAAATTTGGGCACGGAAGCAAATATTTATATGATTTTTAAAAAAAATTAAGCCAGATTTTACATTTTCTTGATGAATACGTTGTATATTGTAAAATACATGGGCTGGATCCCAGAATACCTACTACACTTGAAATAGCAATTTCCTTGTTGCAATGTTTACTTTTAGCTAAAATATGAAGAAGAATTATAAAATTCGAGCGCGGAAGCAAATATTTATATGATTTTTTACAAAATTAAAGTCAGATTTTACCTATTCTTGATGAATACGTTGTATATTGTATGCTACATGTGCTGGATTCTTAAATAACTACCACACTTGAAATACCAATTTTCTAGTTGCAATGTTTTCTTTTAGCTAAAATATGATAAAGAATTATAAAATTCAGGCGCGGAAGCAAATATTTATATGATTTTTCACAAAAATAAAGTCAGATTTTACCTTTTCTTGATGAATACTTTGTAGATTGTAAGCTACATGGGCTGGATTCTAGAATACATACCACACTTGAAATAGCAATTTTCTTGTTGAATTGTATTCTTTTAGCTAAAATATGACAAAGAATTATAAAATTCGAGCGCGGAAGCAAATATTTATATGATTTTTAACAAAAATAGTGTCAGATTTTACCTATTCTTGAAATTGATATTTTTTAAAAAACATTCATATTCAGGCATTAGGATCTATACTATGGATGGTTTTAAGCATTGGACATGCCAAAGTGACCAAAACGTGGTACCAATCAGATAATAAACATTAAATTTTCGGGTGTCATTTTAATTAATATGTTGTATATTGTAAGCTGCATGGGCTTGATTCTAGAATACCTACCACACTTGAAATAGCAATATTCTTGTAGCAATGTTTTCTTTTAGCTAAAATATAATGTAGAATTATAAAATTTGGGCACGGAAGCAAATATTTATATGATTTTTTTACAAAAATAAAGTCAGATTTTACCTATTCTTGATGAATACGTTGTATATTGTAAAATACATGGGCTGGATTCCAGAATACCTACTACACTTGAAATAGCAATTTTCTTGTTGCAATGTTTACTTTTAGCTAAAATATGATGAAGAATTATAAAATTCGAGCGCGGAAGCAAATATTTATATGATTTTTACAAAATTAAAGTCAGATTTTACCTATTCTTGAAATGGATATTTTTGTTAAAACATTCATATTCATTCTTTAGGATCTATACTATGGGTGGTTTTAAGCATTCGACACGCAAAAGTAACTAAAACGTGAAACCAATCAGATAATAAACATTCAATTTTCGGGTGTCATTTTAATAAATACGTTGTATATTTTAAGCCACATGGGCTGGATTCCAGAATACCTACCACACTTGACATAGCAATTTTCTTGTTGCAATGTTTCTTTTAGCTAATATATAATGAAGAGTTATAAAATTTGGGCAAGAAAGCAAAAATTAATATGATTTTTTACAAAAATAAAGTCAGATTTTACCTATTTTTAATGAATACGTTGTATATTGTAAGCTACATGGGCTGGATTCTAGAATACCTACCGCACTTGAAATAGCCATTTTCTTGTTGCAATGTTTTTTTAGCTACAATATGATAAAGAATTATAAAACTCGGGCGCTGAAGCAAATATTTATATGATTTTTTACAAAAATAAAGTCAGATTTTACCTATTCTTGAAATGTATATTTTTGTTAGAACAATCATATTCATGCTTAAGGATCTATACTATTGATAATTTTAGCATTAGACATGCAAAAGTGACCAAAACGTGGTACCATTCAGATAATAAACATTCAGTTTTCGGGTGTCAATTTAATAAATACGTTGTATATTGTAAGCTACATGAGCTGGATTCTAGAATAATAACTACACTTGAAATAGTAATTTTTTTGTAGCAATGTTTTCTTTAAGCTAAAATATAATGAAGAATTATAAAATTCGGGCGCGGAAGCAAATGTTTATAAATTTGTTTACAAAAATTCAGTCAGATTTTACCTATTCTTGAAATGGATATTTTTGTTAGAACATTTATATCCATGCTTTAGGATCTATACTATGGATGGTTTTAAGCATTAGACATGCCAAAGTGACCAAAACGTGGTACCAATCAGATAATAAACATTAAATTTTCGGGTGTCATTTTAATAAATATGTTGTATATTGTAAGCTGCATGGGCTTGATTCTAGAATACCTACCACACTTGAAATAGCAATATTCTTGTTGCAATGTTTGCTTTTAGCTAAAATATAATGTAGAATTATAAAACTCGGGAGCGGCAGCAAATATTTATATGAGTTTTTACAAAAATAATGTCAGATTTTACCTATTCTTGATGAAGACGTTGTATATTGTAAGCTACATGGGCTGGATTCTAGAATACCTACCACACTTAAAATAGCAATTTTGTAGATGCAATATTTTCTTTTAGCTAAAATATGATAAAGAATCATAAAGTTCGGGCGCGGAAGTAAATATTTATATGATTTTTTACAAAAATAATGTTAGATTTTACCTATTCTTGTAATGGATATGTTTGTTAAAACATTTATATTCATGCTTTAGGATCTATACTATGGATGGTTTTAGACATTGGATGCAAAAGTGACCAAAACGTGGGTACCAATCAGATAATCAACATTCAATTTTCGGGAGTCATTTTAATGAATACGTTGTATATTGTAAGCTACATGTGCTTGATTCTAGAATACCTACCACACTTGAAATAGCAATATTCTTGTTGCAATGTTTTCTTTTAGCTAAAATATAATGTAGAATTATAAAATTCGGGAGCGGCAGCAAATATTTATGAGTTTTTACAAAAATAATGTCAGATTTTACCTATTCTTGATGAGGACGTTGTAAATTGTAAGCTGCATGGGCTGGATTCTAGAATACCTACCACACTTGAAATAGCAATATTCTTGTTGCAATGTTTTCTTTTAGCTAAAATATAATGTAGAATTATAAAATTCGGGAGCGGAAGCAAATATTTATATGAGTTTTTACAAAAATAAAGTCAGATTTTACCTTTTCTTTATGAATACGTTTTATATTGTAAGCTACATGGGCTGGATTCTAGAATACCTACCACACTTGTAATAGCAATTTTCTTGTTGCAATGTTTTCCTTTAGCTAATATATGATAAAAAATTATAAAATTCGGGCGCGGAAGCAAATATTTATATGATCTTTTACAAAAAAAAATTCAGATTTTACCTACTCTTGATATGGATATTTTTGTTAAAACATTCATATTCATGCTTTAGGATCCATACTATGGATGGTTTTAAGCATTGGACATGCAAAAGTGACCAAACCGTGGTACCAATCACATAATAAACATTCAATTTTCGGGTGTCATTTTAATGAATATGTTGTATATTGTAAGCTACATGTGCTGGATTCTAGAATACATACTACACTTGAAATAGCAATTTTCTTGTTACAATGTTTTCTTTTAGCAAAAATATGATAAAGAATTATAAAATCCGGGCGCAGAAGCAAATATTTTTATGATTTTTTACAAAAATAAACTCAGATTTTACCTTTTCTTGATGAATACGTTGTATATTGTAAGCTACATGGTCTGGATTCTAGAATACCTACCACATTTGAAATAGCAATTTTATTGTTGCAATGTTTTGTTTTAGCTAAAATATGATAAAGTATTATAAAATTCGGGCGCAGAAGCAATTATTTATATGAGTTTTTACAAAATAATGTCAGATTTTACCTATTCTTGAATTGGATATTTTTGTTAAAACATTTATATTAATGCTTTAGGATCTACAGGGTGTAAATGAAACTAGGGAACGCAATTTTTTTTATAAGTTTTTTTTTTACCTACTCTTAATGAATACGTTGTATATTGTAAGGTACATGAGCTGGATTCTAGAATACCTACCACACTTGAAATAGCAATTTTCTTGTTGCATTGTTTTCTTTTAGCTAAAATATGATTAAGAATTATAAAATTTGGGAGAGGAAGCAAATATTTATATGGTTTTTTACAAAAATGGATATTTTTGTTAAAACATTCATTTTCATGCTTTAGAATCTATACTATGGATGGTTTTTAGCACAGGACATGCAAAAGTGACCAAAACGTGGTACCAATCAGATAATAAACATTCAATTTTCGGGGGTTATTTTAATGATTACGATGTATATTTTAAGCTACATGGACTGGATTCTAGAATAACTACCACACTTGAAATAGCAATTTTCTTGTTGCAATGTTATTTTTAACTAAAATATTAAGAAAAATTATAAAATTCAGGCGCAAAAGCAAATATTTATATGATTTTTTACTAATATAAAGTCAGATTTTATCTTTTCTTGATGAATACGTTGTATATTGTAAGCTACATGGGCTGGATTCTAGAATACCTACCACAATTGAAATATCAATTTTCTTGTTGCAATGTTTTCTTTTAGCTAAAATATGATGAAGAATAAATAATTTCGGGCGCGGAAGCAAATATTTATATGATTTTTTCCAAAAATAATGTCAGATTTTACCTATTCTTGATGAATACGTTGTATATTCTAAGCTACATGAGCTGGATTCTAGAATACCTACCACACTTGAAATAGCAATTTTCTTGTTGCATTGTTTTCTTTTAGCTAAAATATGATGAAGAATTATAAAATTCGGGCTCGGAAGCAAATATTTACATATTTCTTTTCAAAAATAATGTAATATTTTACCTATTCTAGAAATGGATATATTTGTTAAAACATTCATATTCATGCTTTACGATCTATACTATGAATGGTTTTAAGCATTGGACATGCAAAAGTGACCAAAACGTGGTATCAATCAGATAATAATAATAATAATATATTTATTTATCTGAAAAATAGAGACCAAAAAGCAAGAGTTCAGCTTCGCTGTTCTTCCACTCTGCTTATACATAAATATAAAATAGTTTGCAAGTAATTAATTAATTAATTAACAATGACAGATAAAGAAATACAGATTTACCAAAAATATAATATTAAAGATATTTTTTTTCATGCATCTCCTGGTACAATACAATAAGTATTATAATTCAATTCCAATAATCAGACATAATCATCAAAGAAATCCTCAACACAATAATATTCTTTTTCAATTAACATTTGCCTAATTATAGTAAGCGCACTCTTTTTCGGTAGGGTCTTTATGGACTGTGGCAAACAATTATATATTCTAACTCCCATGTAGTATGCACTATGCTCATAAGAGGTAGTGTTATGTCGTGGTATTTGTAATAAATTATTAGTCTGTCTGGTAACATAATTAGAACAAACCCAACTGATATTATTTAAATTATTGTATACAAATTTTATCAATTCTAAAATATGTAAAGATGGAAAGGGTAGAACGTTTAATTTTTCGAATTTACCTCGACATGACTCTCTAGGTCCAATTTTGCATATAATTCTAATGGCACGCTTTTATACAATAAAAATTTCATTAGCTCTTGATGATGAGCCCCATATAATAATACCATAGTTCATTAAAGAATAGAAATAACAATAATATACTGTTAATAGAGCTGATCTATTCAGCTTGTCATATAATATTCTTAAACAAAAACATGCTTTATTTAATTTAGGTAATAAATTATCAATTTGGCTATTGCCCCTTAAATTATGATCTACGTAGATTCCAAGGCATTTTATTGTCTTGCAAGTATTAATTTTATTATTTTCTAAATTAATATTCAGTTCACTGACTGCATTTAAATAAAATTGTATAATACTGGTTTTACTTAAATTAATTTCTAAATTATTTATATTGCACCAAAGATCTAGATTAATAAGAGCAGTATTGATTTTGTTGGATAAAGTAGTCGATTCCGCTTTAGGACATCTAATTACAAAATAGGCATCATCAGCATAAATTATAGTGTCTGTACAGTCAATATTCTCAGGGAGGTCGTTTATATAGACTAAGAACAATAGAGGGCCCAGGACAGAACCTTGTAGAACTCCAGACGTGATGTTACCCCAGTCTGAATAACGATGCACTTCACTATCAGATGATGACACTTTTACAGTTTGTAGTCTACCGATGAGGTAGGACTGAAGCAGCTGAAGTGGAATACCTCGAATACCATAATGTTCAAGTTTCTTTACTAGAATATTGTGGTTTACATTGTCAAATGCCTTGGATAAGTCACTAGATACCACGTAAGCACAGTTATTGTTGTCTAGGTCACAGAGAATTTGTTCTACTAGGGTATTAACTGCACTGGCTGTAGATTTATTTTTTAAAAAACCATGTTGGCACTTAGATATTATGTTGTTCTGATTGAAGAAATTATTAAGTCTTGTATAAATCATTTTCTCAAGGATTTTAGAGAACGTACACAGTAGGGATATAGGTCTGTAATTTTGTATTAGATCGCGGTTACCATTTTTAAAGATAGGCGTTATAATTGTTTTTTTAAATTCTGACGGAAATTTGTCGGTTTCAAGACATTTATGTATTATTTGACATAATGGTTCTGAGATATTATGTGCACATTTTTTAACAATCACAGCAGGCACGTTATCAAATCCAGCAGAGTAGGTATTTTTTAAGCTTTTAATAACATCTTCAACCTCAAATTTCGTCGTCCGATAGAAATATATAGAATTTTTACATGGTGCATTAATGAAATTATATTGATGATTGGGACTTTTATTGCCCATTGACAGAAAATGTTTATTAAAATCGTTGGTCCTATCTTCAATATCTCCTCCAACAGGTATGGATTTCTCAGGGTTGTTGTTTGTTTCTTTTTTTACAATGTCCCATATTGTTTTTATATTATTATCACATTTGAAAATGATATCAGCAATTTTTATTTTCTTAGCTTCACAAATGACTGTAGATAATAAATTGCAGTATTTTTTATAGTGTGTTAATAACTCATTAGAGAAGTCTGATTTCAAACGTGTTCGAAGTTTTCTTTTCGTTTTACATGATTTTAATATTCCTTTAGTAATCCACTTATAGTTGTTATTGATTTGTAGTTTACATCTTTGTAGAGGGAAGATATTTTCATAATGATTATTAAATATATTTGTAGAATTCTTTAACAAGTTCATCTACTTCCATATTTTGCTGCATTGAAGTCCATGATTCATTATTTAGAACGTTGTTGAATATAAGGGTATTATTTTCAGTGAAGTGTCGCTTTTGTTGATAAGTATAGTTCTTTTTTCCAGTGTGCAAGTATAAAAAGTTTGAAATTATTGCATCATGATCTGAATATCCCGGGTCTATTACTTGATGAACACTTTCTATATTAACTGATGTAACAATATTATCTATTCCTGTGGTTGATGTTTGGGTTGTTCTTGTTGGTTCATTTATATTCAGTAATAAATCGAAGGAATTAAGTAGTGCTATTAACTTAGTCTTTTTTGTACTATGTAATAGGGTATCAATATTTAAATCAGTGGAGATAATGATCTTATGTCCTTTACGGCAGATATGTTCCAGTAGAATTTCTAGTTTTGGTTGGAAAATAGTAAAATCAGAGTCTGGTGTTCGGTACAGTACTAGTATATATATATTATTTTTTCCACATTTCAAATTAATCAATGTGAATTCATAATAATATTCAATTTTCGGGTGTCATTATAATGAATACGTTGTATATTGTAAGCTACATGGTCTGGATTCTATAATACCTACCACACTTGAAATAGCAATTTTCTTGTTGCAATGTTTTCTTTTAGCTAAAATATGATGAAAAATTATAAAATTCGGGCGCGGAAGCAAAAATTTATATGATTTTTTGCGAAAATAAAGTCAGATTTTACCTATTCTTGATGAATACGTTGTATATTGTAAGTTCCATGGGCTGGATTCTAGAATACCTACCACACTTCAAAAAGCAATTTTTTTGTTGCATTGTTTTCTTTTAGCTAAAATATGACAAAGAATTATAAAATTCGGGCGCGGAAGCAAATATTTATATGACTTTTTAAAAAAATAATATCAGATTTTACCTATTCTTGATGAATACGTTGTATATAGTAAGCTACATCGGCTGGATTTTAGAATACCTACAACATTTGAAATAGCAATTTCCTGGTTGAAATGTTTTCTTTTAGCTAATATGTGATGAAGAAATATAAAATTCGCGCGCAGAAGCAAATATATATATAATTTTTTACAAAAATAAAGTCAGATTTTACCTATTCTTGAAATGGATATTTTTGTTAAAACATTGATATTCATGCTTTAGGATCTATACTATGGAAGCGTTTTTAGCATTGGACATTCAAAAGTGACCAAAACGTGGTACCAATCAGATAATAAACATTCAATTTTCGGGTGTCATTATAATGAATACGTTGTATATTGTAAGCTATATGGGCTGGATTCTAGAATACCTACCACACTTCAAATAGCATTTTTCTTGTTGCAATGTTTTCTTATAGGTAAAATATGATGAAAAATTATAAAATTCGGGCGCGGAAGAAAATATTTATATGATTTTGTACAAAAATAAATTCAGATTTTACCTATTCTTGATAAATACGTTGTATATTGTAAGCTACATGGGCTGGATTCTCGATTACCTACCAGACTTGAAATTGCAATTTTCTTGTTGCAATGTTTTCTTTTAGTTAAAATATGATAAAGAATTATAAAACTCGGACGCGGAAGCAAATATTTTTATAATTTTTTACAAAAATAAAGTCAGATTTTACCTATTCTTGATGAATACGTTGTATATTGTAAGCTACATGGGCTGAATTCTAGAATACCTACCACACTTAAAATAGTAATTATCTTGTTGCAATATTTTCTTTTAGCTAAAATATGATAAAAATTATAAAATTCGGGCGCGGAAGCAAATATTTATATGATTTTTTACAAAAATAAAGTCAGATTTTACGTATTCTTAAAATAGATATTTTTGTAAAAACATTCATATTCATGCTTTAGGATATATACTATGGATAATTTTAGCATCAGACATGCAAAAGTGACCAAAACGTGGTACCAATCTGATAATAAACATTCAATTTTCGGGTGTCATTTTAATGAATACGTTGTATATTGTAAGCTACATGGGCTGGAATCTAGAATAGCTACCACAATTGAAATAGCAATTTTCTTGTTGCAATGTATTCTTTTAACAAAAATATGATGAAGAATTATAAAATTCGGGCGCGGAAGCAAATATTTATATGATTTTTTACAAAAATAATGTCTGATTTTACCTATTCTTGATGAATACGTTGTATATTGTAAGCTTCATGGACTGGTTTCTAGAATACCTACCACACTTAAAATATCAATTTTCTGGTTGCAATGTTTTCTTTTAGCTAAAATATGATGAAAAATTAAAAAATTTACGCGCGGAACCAAATATGTATATGATTTTTTACAAAAATAAAGTCAGATTTTTTCTATTCTTGAAATAGATATTTTTGTTCAAACATTTATAATTATGCTTTAGGATCTATACTTTGGATGGTTTTAAGCATTGGACATGAAAAGTGACAAAAACCTGGTACCAAGCAGATAATAAACATTTAATTTTCGTGTGTCATTTTAATGAATACGTTGTATATTGTAAGCTACATGGGATTCTAGAATACCTACCAGACTTGAAATAGCAATTTTGTTGTTGCAATGTTTTCTTTTAGCTAAAATATGATAAAATTTATAATATTCTGGAGCGGAAGCAAATATTTATATGATTTTTTACAAAAATAATGTCAGATTTTACCTATTCTTAAAATGGATATTTTTGTTAAAACATTCATATTCATGTTTCAGGATCTATACTATGAATAATTTTAGCATTTGACATGCAAAAGTGACCAATACTTGGTACCAATTTGATACTATACATTCAATTTTCGGGTGTCATTTTAATAAATACGTTGTATATTGTAAGTCCATGGGCTGGATTCTAGAATACCTACCACACTTGAAATAGCAATTTTCTTGTTGCAATGTTTTCTTTTAGCAAAAATAAGATGAAAAATTATAAAATTCGAGCGCGGAAGGAAATATTTATATGATTTTTTACAAAAATAAAGTCAGATTTTACCTTTTCTTAATGAATACGTTGTATATTGTAAGCTACATGGGCTGGATTCTAGATTACCTACCACACTTGCAATAGCAATTTTCTTGCTGCAATGTTTTCTTTTAGCTAAAATATGATGAAGAATTATAATATTCGGGCGCGGAAGCAAATATTTATATGATTATTTACAAAAATTAAGTCAGATTTTACCTATTCTTGATGAATACGTTGTATATTGTAAGCTACATGGGCGGGATTTTAGAATACCTACCACTCTTGAAATAGCAATTTTCTTGTTGCAATGTTTTCTTTTAGCTAAAATATGATGAAGAATTTTAAAATTCGAGCGCGGAAGCAAATATTTATATGATTTTTTACAAAAATAAAGTCAGATTTTACCTTTTCTTGATGAATACGTTGTATATCGTAAGCTACATGGGCTGGATTTTAGAATACCTACTACACTTGAAATAGCAATTTTCTTGTAGCAATGTTTTCTATTAGCTAAAATATGATAAAGAATCATAAAATTCGGGCGCGGAAGCAAATCTTTATATAATTTTTTCAAAAATAAACTCGGATTTTACCCATTCTTGATGAATACGTTGTACATTGTAAGCTATATGGGCTAGATTCTAGAATACCTACCACACTTGAAATAGCAATTTTCTTGTTGCAATGTTTTCTTTTAGCTAAAATATGATGAAGAATTATAAAATTCGGGCGCTGAAGCAAATATTTATATGATTTTTTTCAAAAATAATGTCAGATTTTACCTATTCTTGATGAATACGTTGTATATTGTGAGCTACATTGGCTGGATTCTAGAATACCTACCACATTTGAAATAGCAAATTTCTTGTTGCAATGTGTTCTTTTAGCTAAAATATGATGAAAAATTATAAAATTCGGGCGCAGAAGCAAATATTTATATGATTATTTACAAAAATAAAGTCAGACTTTGCCTATTCTTGATGAGCACGTTGTATATTGTAAGCTACATGGGCTGGATTCTAGACTACCTACCACACTTAAAATAGAAATTTTCTTGTTGCAATGTTTTCTTTTAGCTAAAATATGATGAAGAATTATAAAATTCGGTCGCGGAAGTAAATATTTACATGATTTTTTACAAAAATAATGTCAGATTTTAGCTATTCTTAATGAATACGTTATATATTGTAAGCTACATGGGCTGGATTCTAGAATACCTACCACAATTGAAATGCAACTTTTCTGTTGCAATGTTTTCTTTTAACTAAAATATGATGAAGAATCCTAAAATTCGGGCGCTGAAGCAAATCTTTATATAATTTTTTCAAAAATAAATTCAGATTTTTCCTATTCTTGATGAATACGTTGTACATTGTAAGCTACTTGGGCTAGATTCTACAATACCTACCGCACTTGAAATAGCAATTTTCTTGTTGCAATGTTTTCTTTTAGCGAAAATATGATGAAGGATTATGATATTCGAGCGCGGAAGCAAATATTTATATGATTATTTACAAAAATAAAGTCAGATTTTACCTTTTCTTGATGAATACGTTGTATATTGTAAGCTCCATTGGCTGGATTCTAGAATACCTACCTCACTTGAAATAGCAATTTTCTTGTTGCAATGTTTTCTTTTAGCTAAAATATGATGAAGAATTATGATATTCGAGCGCGGAAGCAAATATTTATATGATTATTTACAAAAATAAAGTCAGATTTTACCTTTTCTTGATGAATACGTTGTATATTGTAAGCTCCATGGGCTGGATTCTAGAATACCTACCTCACTTGAAATAGCATTTTTATTGTAGCAATGTTTTCTTTTAGCTAAAATATGATTAACAATTATAAAATTCGAGCGCGGAAGCAAATATTTATATGATTTTTTACAAAAGTAAAGTCAGATTTTACCTATTCTTGATGAATACGTTGTACATTGTAAGCTACATGGGCTAGATTCTAGAATACCTACCGCACTTGAAATAGCAATTTTCTTGTTGCAATGTTTTCTTTTAGCTAAAATATTAAAAAAAAATATAATATTCGGGCGCGGAAGCAAATATTTTTATGATTTTTACAAAAAAAAAATCAGATTTTGTCTTTTCTTGATAAATACGTTGTATATTGTAAGCTACATGGGCTGAATTCTAGAATACCTATCACACTTGAAATAGCAATTTTCTTGTAGCAATGTTTTCTTTTAGCTAAAATATGATGAAGAATTATAAAATTCGGGCGCGGAAACAAATATTTATATGTTTTTTTACAAAAATAAACTCAGATTTTACCTATTCTTGATGAATACGTTGTATATTGTACGCTACATGGGCCAGATTCTAGAATACCTACCACGCTTGAAATAGTCACTTTCTTGTTGCAATGTCTTCTTTTAGCTAAAATATAATGAAAAATTATAAAATTCGAGCGCAGAAGCTAATATTTATATGATTTTTTACAAAAATAAAGTCAGATTTTACGTATTCTTGAAATGAATATTTTTGTTAAAACATTCATCTTCATGCTTTAGGATTTAGATTCTAGAATAACTACTAGACTTGAAATAGCAATTTTCTTGTTGCAATGTTTTCTTTTAGCTAAAATATGATTAACAGTTATAAAATTCGGGCGCGGAAGCAAATATTTATATGATTTTTTACAAAAATAAAGTAAGATTTTACCTATTCTTGATGAGTACGTTGTATATTGTAAGATACATGGGCTGGATTCTAGAATACCTACCACACTTAAAATAGCAATTTTCTTGTTGCAATGTTTTCTTTTTGCTAAAATATGATGAAGAATTATAAAATTCAGGCGTGGAAGCAAATATTTATATGATTTTTTAAAAAATACAGTCAGATTTTAACTATTCTTAAAGATTACGTTGTATATTGTAAGCTTCATGGGCTGGATTCTAGAATACCTACCACACTTGAAATAGCAATTATCTTGTTCCAATGTTTTCTTTTAGCTAAAATATGATGAACAATTTTAAAATTCAGGCGCGAAAGCAAATATTTATATGATTTTTTACAAAAATTATGTCAGATTTTACCTATTCTTGATGAGTACGTTATATATTGTAAGCTACATGGGCTGGATTCTAGAATAGCTACCACACTTGAAATAGCAACTTTCTTGCTGCAATGTTTTCTTTTAGCTAATATATGATGAAGAATTTCAAAATTCGGGCGCGGAAACAAATCTTTATATAGTTTTTTCAAACATAAATTTAGATTTTACCTATTCTTGATGAATACGTTGTACATTGTAAGCTACATGGTCTGGATTCTACAATACCTACCACACTTGAAATAGCAATTTTCTTGTTGCAATGTTTTCTTTTAGCTAAAATATGATGACGAATTATAATATTCGGGCGCGGAAGCAAATATTTATATGATTTTTTACAAAAATAAAGTCAGATTTTACCTATTCTTAATGAATACGTTGTATATTGTGAGCTACATTGGCTGGATTCTAGAATACCTACTACACTTGAAATAGCAAATTTCTTGTTGCAATGTGTTCTTTTAGCTAAATATGAAGAAGATTTATAAAATTCGGTCGCGGAAGTAAATATTTATATGATTTTTAAAAAAAATAAAGTCAGATTTTACCTATTCTTGATGAATACGTTGTAAATTTTAAACTACATGGGCTAGATTCTAGAATACCTACCACACTTGTAATAGCAGTTTTCTTGTTGCAATTTTTTCCTTTAGCTAAAATATGATGAAAATTTAAAAAAATTCGGGCGGGAAAGCAAATATTTATATGATTAATTACAAAAATAAAGTCAGATTTTACCTATTCTTGATAAATACGTTGTATATTGTAAGCTACCTGGGCTGGATTCTAGAATACCTACCACACTTGAAATAGCAATATCTTGTTGCAATATTTTCCTTTTGCTAAAATATGATGAAAAATTAAAAAATTCAAGCGCGGAAGCAAATATTTTTATGATTTTTTACAAAAATTATATCTGATTTTACCTTTCCTTGATGAATACGTTGTAAATTTTAAACTACATGGGCTAGATTCTAGAATACCTACCACACTTGTAATAGCAGTTTTCTTGTTGCAATTTTTTCCTTTAGCTAAAATATGATGAAAATTTAAAAAAATTCGGGCGGGAAAGCAAATATTTATATGATTATTTACAAAAATAAAGTCAGATTTTACCTATTCTTGATAAATACGTTGTATATTGTAAGCTACCTGGGCTGGATTCTAGAATACCTACCACACTTGAAATGCAATTTTCTTGTTGCAATGTTTTCTTTTAGCTAAAATATGATTAAGAATTATAAAATTCGGGCACGGAACAAAATTTTTTATATTTTTATCAAAAATAAACTCAGATTTACCTATTCTTGATGAATACGTTGTATATTGTAAGCTACATGGGCTAGATTCTAGAATACCTACCACACTTGAAATAGTCACTTTCTTGTTGCAATGTCTTCTTTTAGCTAAAATATGATGAAAAATTAAAAAATTCGAGCGCGGAAGCAAATATTTATATGATTTTTTACAAAAATAAAGTCAGATTTTACGTATTCTTGAAATGAATATTTTTGTTAAAACATTCATCTTCATGCTTTAGGATCTATACTATGGATGGTTTTAAGCATTGGACATGCAAAAGTGACCAAAACGTGGTAACAATGAGATAATAAACAATCAATTTTAAGGTGGCATTTTAATGAATACGTTGTATATTGTAAGATACATGGGCTGGATTCCAGAGTACCTACCACACTTGAAATAGCAGTTTTCTTGTTGAAATGTTTTCTTTTAGCTAATATATGAAAAAAATTATAAATTTCGGGCGCGGAAGCAAATATTTATATGATATTTTACAAAAATAAAGTCAGATTTTACCTTTTCTTGATGAATACGTTGTATACTGTAAGTTACATGGGCTGGATTCTAGAATACCTACCACACTTGTAATAGCAATTTTCTTGTTGCAATGTTTTCTTTTAGCTAAAACATGATGAAAAATTATAAAATTCGGGCGCGGAAGCAAATATTTATATGATTTTTTACAAAAATAAAGTCAGATTTTACCTTTTCTTGATGAATACGTTGAATATTGTAAGATACATGGGCTGGATTCTAGAATACCTACCACACTTGAAATAGCAATTTTCTTGTTGCAATGTTGTCTTTTAGCTAAAATATGATGAAGAATTATAAAATTCAGGCGCGGAAGCTAATATTTATATGATTTTTTACAAAAATAAAGTCAGATTTTACCTATTTTTGATGAAAACGTTGTATATTGTAAGCTACATGTGTTGGATTCTAGAATACCTACCACACTTGAAATAGAAATTTTCTTGTTGCACTGTTTTCTTTTAGCTAAAATATGATAAAGAATTATAATATTCGGGCGCGGAAGCAAATATTTATATGATTTCTTACAAAAATAAAGTCAGATTTTACCTATTCTAGAAACGGATATTTTTGTTAAAACATTCATATACATGTTTAGGATCCATACTATGAATGATTTTAATCATTGGACATGCAAAACTGACCAAAACGTGGTACCAATCAGATAATAAACATTCAATATTCGTGTGTCATCTTAATTAATACGTTGTATAGAATACCTACCACACTTGAAATAGGAATTTTCTTGTTGCAATGTTTTCTTTTAGCTAAAATATTATAAAGTATTATAAATTTCGGGCGCGGAAGCAAATATTTATATAATTTTTTACAAAAATAAAGTAAGATTTTATCTATTCTTCATGAATACGTTGTATATTGTAAGCTACCTGTTCTGGATTCTAGAATACATACCACACTTAAAATAGCAATTTTCTTGTTGCAATGTTTTCTTTTAGCTAAAATATGAAAAAGAACTATAAAATTCGGGCGCGGAAGCAAATTTTTATATATATATATATATATATATATATATATATATATATATATATATATATATATGTACAAAAATAAAGTCAGATTTTACCTATTCTTGCTGAATACGTTGTATATTATAAGCTACATGGGCTGCATTCTAGAATACATACCATACTTGAAATAGCAATTTACTTGTTGCAATGTTTAGTTTTAGCTAAAATATGATGAAGAATTATAAAATTCGGGCGTGAAAGCAAATATTTATATATATTTTTACAAAAATAAAGTCAGATTTTACCTATTCTTGCTGAATACGTTGTATATTGTAAGCTACATGAGCAGGATTCTAGAATACCTACCACACTTGAAATAGCAATTTACTTGTTGCAATGTTTTCTTTTAGCTAAATTATAATGAAGAATTTTAAAAATCGGGCGTAGAAGCAAATATTTATATGATTTTTAACAAAAATAAAGTCAGATTTTATCTATTCTCGAAATGGATATTTTTGTAGAAACATTCATATTCATGCTTTAGGATCTATACTATGGATGGTTTTAAGCATTGGACATGCAAAAGTTACCAAAACGTGGTACCAATCATATAATAAACATTTAATTTTCGGGTGTCATTTTAATGAATACGTTGTATATTGTAAGCACATTGTCTGCATTCTAGAGTACCTAATAAACTTGAAATAGCAATTTTTTTGTTGCAATGTTTTCTTTTAGCTAAAATATGATAAAGAAATATAAAATTTGGGTGCGGAAGCAAATATTTATATGATTTTTTACAAAAATAAAGTCAGGTTTTACCTATTCTTGATGAATACGTTGTATATTGAAAGCTACATGGGCTGGATTCTAGAATACCTATCACACTTGAAATAGCAATTTTCTTGTTGCATTGTTTGGTCTTAACTAAATTATGATGAAGAATTATAAAATTCTGGCGTGGAAGCAAATATTTATATGATTTTCTACTAAAATAAAGTCAGATTTTACCTATTCTTAATGAATACGTTGTATATTTTAAGCTACATGGGCTGGATTCTAGATTACCTACCACACTTGAAATAGAAATTTTCTTGTTGCAATGTTTTCTTTTAGCTAAAATATGATGAAGAACTATAAAATTCTGGCGCGGAAGAAAATAGTTATATGATTTTTTTCAAAAATAAAGTAAGATTTTACCTATTTTTGAAATGGATATTTTTGTTAAAACATCCATATTCATGCTTTAGAATCTATACAATGGATAATTTTAGCATTGGACATGCAAAAGTGACCAAAACGTGGTACCAATCAGGTAATAAATAATCAAATTCGTGTGCCATTTTAATGTATACGTTGTATATTGTAAGTGACATGGGCTGGATTCTAGAATATCTACCACACTTGAAATAGCAATTTTCTTGTTGCAATGTTTTCGTTTAGCTAAAATATGATGAAGAATGATAAAATTCGGTCTCGGAAGCAAATATTTATATGATTTTTCACAAAAATAAAGTCAGATTTTTACCTATTCTTGAAATGGATATTTCTGTAAAAACATTCATATTCAAAAGTGACCAAAACTTGGTACCAATCAGATAATAAACATTCAATATTCGTGTGTCATTTTAATGAATACGTTGTATATTGTAAGCTACATGGGCTAGATTCTAGAATACCTACCACACTTGTAATAGCAATTTTCTTGTTGCAATGTTTTCTTTTAGCTAAAATATGATGAAAAATTATAAAATTCGGGCGCAGAAGCAAATATTTATATGATTTTTTAGAAAAATAATGTCAGATTTTACCTATTCTTGATGAGTACGTTGTATATTGTTAGCTACATGGGCTGGATTCTAGAATACCTACCACACTTGAAATAGCAATTTTCTTGTTGCAATGTTTTCTTTTAGCTAATATATGATAAAGAATTACAAAATTCAGGCGCGGAAGCAAATATTTATAAAAAATTTTACAAAAATATAGTCAGATTTTACCTATTCTTGATGAATACGTTGTATAATGTAATCTACATGGGCTGGATTCTAGAATACCTACCTCACTCAAAATAGCAATTTTCTTATTGCAATGTTTTCTTTCAGCTAAAATATGATGAAGAATTATAAAATTCGGGCGCGGAAACAAATATTTATATGATTTTTTACAAAAATTAAGTCAGATTTTACCTATTCTTGAAATGGATATTTTTGATAAAATATTCATATTCATGCTTTAGGATCTATACTATAGATGGTTTTAAGCATAGGACATGCAAAAGTGACCAAAACGTGGTACCAATCACATAATTTTTTTTTATAATCAAAGTATCACACGTGTGCAGTCGCATTTTTCATTGCTCTAGCTTATTTTTACCATAACCTAGTATTTTAAATTTATTTCACTACAAAGTTTACGTCTTTGTGTTCTTCATGTTAATTGCTACACAGTGATTTTGTTTTTGCATCTTTTAAACTTTTACGTGATCTAGTTTTTTGTGTGCTTGTGTTCTGCGTTGATTAACTTTCTTAAGTCAATTCTAAACCTTGACCTACCACTTCAGACAAAATTTTGCTTGTTTTATCAACTTTTGTGTCACTGACCTCTTACTTCGTGTTGTGTTTGTGTATGATTTCCCGCCAAATTATGAATCATGATTAAGTGCGCGAAGTGCAAACGAAAAACACCGGACAACTTCATAGGGTGCGAAGGTACTTGTGGGCAGTGGTTCCATCTAGCTTGTGCAGACCTCACCAACGAAGAATGCCGTCTTCTAGAGAAATCCAACTCAGTATTTTTTTGGTGCTCTTCCTGTAAAATTAACTGAGTTATTATTGACCAAAGCAAAGAGACAGACATCAAGGACAAGCTCCAATTAATTAATGAGAGATTCACGACACTAGAGAACTCAATTGTCACCACGCTACTGTCTGCTCTTAAAGATGATATCGGCTCCATTGTCTCTAATGCTGTTTCTTCATTAAAGAATGACATTCAGAAAGATATAATATCTCATCTCCTAACTGTCAATAATAAGCAGTCCTCTTCCACTTGTAGCACACACACAACCATCAGTTTTACTGAAACCAAAAGATGCGTCACAATCTACCACCGTAACGAAATCCGATCTGTTTAAATCTGCGAATCCAGTGGCATCCAACATCACTATCAACTCTGTCCGTCATGCAAATAAGGGTGCTCTTATCATTGGGTCCGATCAGTCTGAAAAATTAAAAGACTTAATCAGCGATAATCTTAAGAGTAAATATGATGTCAAACATCTAACCACCTTACATCCTAGACTTCGCATAACTGGTATGTCTGAGTCCTTCACAAAAGAGACCTTCATTGAACATCTACTGCATCAAAATAAGTCACACTTCCTTCCTGGATACCAATGTGATGTCCTCGAATTATGTCCTACGAAAAACAATAGCCAGATAATCCAAGCGCTTATTCAAACTGACGTTACCACCTACAATAACTTACTGAAGGCCCAAAAAGTGTTTCTTGGCTTTGATATGTGCACTGTTTACGATGCCATTGAGCTGCGTAGATGTTTTAAGTGTTGCGGCTTCCATCACACTTCTAAACAATGCACCAAATCTGAGCAAGTATGTGGAAAATGTGCGGGAAATCATGACGCTAAAAACTGTCAATCAGCTCTACCCAAATGTATCAATTGCGTCAAATATAATGACATGCATAACACTAAATTGAACACTGCACATGATGTTTGGAACAAGAAGTGTCACAAGTATCTTGAAATTTTAAAACGCTTCAAATCTAATATCGTCGGCTCACAATAGCAACCACTGATCTCTCCAAGCCTCTCACTTCCAGACGGCCATCGTAGACTCTCCTGCTTTTACCAGAACATCCAAGGTATAAATTCAAAACTTCGTCATTTCCAGTCGATCAGTGCTACAGTCGACTTCGACATCATTGCCCTCACTGAAACTTGGCTCTCTGACAATGTTTTGAATGCTGAACTCTGTACAGACATGTTCAATGTTTATAGATGTGACTGTGATTTTGAGTCGTGCCGTCTTTCTAAAGGAGGAGGGGTTCTTATGCTCATCAAGAATGAATTATCATGAGGTTGATCTTAGTAATTTTATTGATATTATTCCTATAAACATTGACATTATTTGCGCTAAAATCATTATTAATAATAAACCTTTGTTTTGTTTTACCGTATATATTCCACCAGCACAACCTGTAAGTTCTTATGTTGCAGTATATGACTTTTTTGAGAATTTACCATTCTTACAAAACAATAACTTTTTATTATGCGGCGATTTCAATATCCCTGAGTTCACTACCAACTCTAACTCGCCTAAGGTTGAGAAACTACTCAACTTACTTGAATTTTATGATGCTTCTCAGCTCAATTCAATAAAAAATGGCAATAATAAACTCTTAGATTTAATTATCTCTAACACTCATTGCGATATATCACATGCTCAAGATTTATTATTTGACGCTGAATTTCCTTTGCATCACCCAGCACTCATTATTTCTGTTCAGATCAATCTCCCTACTCATAAAAGCTCATATTCTGCAACATCTCATAATTATAATTTTAAAAAAGCTGATTTTACCAAACTTTATAGTATGATTTGTAATTTTAATTGGAATACTCTAAAGGAATTTTCTGATGTTAATCAGGCCTGTGATTTATTTTATACTATATTATACTTCTTTTTCGACCCATGTGTTCCTTTAAAATTTAATTTTAATAGTAAATATCCACCATGGTTCACTAAAACAATTATTCGTAAACTCAAGGCCAAGATTCGCGCCAGAAAATTACTTTCTCGTTTTCCACATAATCAAGCTTATTGTAATAATTTCAAAAATCTTAGATCTGAGCTAAAATATTTAATAAAAAATTCTTATGCTGCTTATGTGACAAATTGTGAAAATAATGTTAAAACCAATCCAAACAAATTCTGGAACTATGTTAATTCTAAAAGAAAAATGTCTTCACATAATAACTCTATGTTCCTTAATGACAAAACTTTTTCAAACCCTAGTGACATATCTGATGCTTTCTCTTCATTCTTTCAGTCTACTTATCAAAACTCACCTGTCAATAAATCTACTATTTCGTTAACTCCCTCTTCCCTCTCGCATGATTCTATCTCTCTTAAGCATATTTCCCTTAACGATATAAAAACATCTATTAAAACACTCAAATCTTCTCTGTCATGTGGTCCTGATCTTTTCCCAAGTTTGCTGATCAAGGACTGTGTGTCTCCTCTGTCAACTGCACTTTTCCATATTTTTAACCTTAGTGTAAAGACTAGTACGTTTCCAAATGTCTGGAAAATATCAAGTATTACTCCGTTACATAAATCTGGTGAGGCAAGTAATATTTCTAATTATCGCCCAATAGCTATTTTATCTAATTTTAGCAAAATTTTTGAAAAAATTATTTACAATACCATACATCCATCTATAAAACAATATATATCTCCTTACCAACATGGTTTCGTTGGAAAACGATCTACTTCCACCAATCTCATGTACTTTACGCAACGAGTTTCTGCTGTTCTTGATAAGGCTAAGGCTTTTGACAGACTAGATCACGACATCTTGATCAGTAAACTACAATCTTTTTCTTTCTCTTCTTCTTTCATTGATCTTATTTCTTCCTATTTATTTCATCGTGAATTGTTTGTGAATTTTAAAGGCTTCAAATCGCGTACTTTCTTTGCTTCTTCAGGCGTTCCTCAGGGCTCTAACCTTGGGCCACTACTATTTTTACTTTTCATTAATGACATCACGAATATCCTCCACTGTGACAAACTATTATTCGCGGACGACTTAAAAATTTTCTACTCAGTTTCTACTATTAATGACTGTATTACTCTTCAAAATGATTTGAATAATTTATATCATTGGTGTACTAGTAACAACTTACAGTTAAATCTCAATAAATGTACTGTTATGTCATTCTCCAAGAAAATTGTTCCACTGAGGTATGATTATTCAATAAATACAGTCATTTTAAGTCGCTCTGAAATAATAAAAGATTTAGGAGTCCTATTTGACCGTAAGCTCACATTTATTAATCACATTCATGACATCTATAATTCCGCTCTGCGTATGTTAGGTTTCCTTATAAGAAATACTAAAGATTTTCATAACATTACAGCTATCTTTGCACTTTATTATGCTTATGTAAGATCCAAGCTTGAATACTGTAGTGTTATTTGGAGCCCTACTCATGAAATACATCAATACCTCTTGGAATCTGTACAGAAAAAAATTTTGAAGTACATTTACTTTAAAGTTAAGGGTAACTACCCTGAGCGCCACTTTCCTTATTCTTGTTTATGTTGTATGTTCAATTTCAAAACCCTATACGAACGTAGAGAAAACTATTCCATTCTTCACTTATATAAACTTATTAACAATCATATTGACGATCCTTTATGCCTTTCTATGATCAACTTCCACTCTCGTACTATCTCCACCATACTTCAATCCACCTTCTATCTTCCTTACAGTCGCACTAACCTATTAAAGTCTAAACCTCTTTAACAAATGTGTCACTTATATAACAACAAATTTTCTCATTTAGACATTTTTATTTTAAATTATACATCTTTTTCAAAATTTCTTAAAAATACTTAACTTTTTATATCTGTGTTAATGTATCTATTTTTTTTTTTTTTGTATCTTCTCTGTACCTCTCTACCCTCGTCTGGGCTTAGCCTGTTAGGGTAGTTCACATTTAAATAAATAATAAACTTTCAATTTTCGGGTGTCTTTTTAATGAATACGTAGAATGTTGTAAGCTTCATGGGCTGAATTGTAGAATACCTACTACACTTGAAATAGCAAATTTTCTTGTTGCAATATTTTGTTTTATCTAAAATATGATAAAGAATTATAAAATTCGGGCGCGGAAGTAAATATTTTTATGATTTTTTACAAAAATAAAGTCAGATTTTACCTATTCTTGATGAATACGTTGTATATTGTAAGCTACATGGGCTGGATTCTAGAATACCTACTACACTCTAAATAGCAATTTTCTTGTTGCAATGTTTTCTTCTAGCTAAAATATGAAAAAGAATTGTAAAATTCGAACGCGGAAACAAATATTTATATATATTTTTACAAGAAAAATGCTAGATTTTACCTATTCTTGATGAATACTTTGTATATTGTGAGCTACATGGGCTGGATTCTAGAATACCCACCACACTTGAAATAGCAATTTTCTTGTTGCAATGTTTTCTTTTAGCTAAAATATGATGAAGAATTACAAAATTCGGGCGCGGAAGCAAATATTTATATGATTTTTTACAAAAATAAAGTCAGATTTTACCTTTTCTTGATGAATACCTTATATATTGTAAGCTACATGGGCTGGATTCTAGAATACCTACCACAATTGAAACAGCAATTTTCTTGTTGCAATGTTTTCTTTTAGCTAAAGTATGATGAAGAATTATAAAATGCCGGCGCGGAAGCAAATACCTATATGATTATTTACATAAAATAAAGTCAGATTTTACCTATTCTTGAAATGGTTATTTTTGTTAAAACATTCATATTCATGCTTTAGGATCTATACTATTGATGGTTCTAAGCATTGGACATGCAAAAGTGTCCAAAATGTGGTACCAATCAGATAATAAACATTCAAATTTTGGGTGTCATTTTATTGAATACGTTGTATATTGTAAGCTACATGGGCTGGATTCTAGAATACCTACCACACTTGAAATAGCAATTTTCTTGTTGCAATATTTTCTTTTAGCTAAAACAAGATGAAGAATTATAAAATTCGGACGCGGAAGCAAATATTAATATGATTTTTTACAAAAATAAATTCAGGTTTTACTTATTCTTGAAATGGATATTTTTGTTTAAACATTTATATTCAGGATTTAGGATCTACACTATGGATGGTTTTAAGCATTGGACATGCAAAAGGGTCCAAAACGTGGTACCAATCAGATAATAAACATTCAATTATCGGGTGTCATTTTAATGAATACGTTGTAAATTGTAAGCTACATGGGCTGGATTCTAGAAGACCTACCACACTTGAAATAGCAATTTTCTTCTTACAATGTTTTCTTTTAGCTAAAATATGATGAAAAATTATAAAATTCGGACGGGAAAGCATATATTTTTTTTTTTCAAAAATAAAGTCAGATTTTACCTTTTCTTCATAAATAAATTGTATATTGTGAGCTACATGCGCTGGATTGTAAAATACCTACCACACTTGAAAAAGCAATTTTTTTGATGCAATGTTTTGTTTTAGCTAAAATATGATATAGAATAAAATTCGGGCGCGGGAGCAAATACTTATATGATTTTTTACAATAATAAAGTCAGATTTTACCTATTCTTGATGACTACGTTGTATATTGTAAGCTAAATGGGCTGGATTTTAGAATTCCTACCACACTTGACATAGCAATTTTCTTGTTGCAATGTTTTTTTTTAGCTAAAATATGACACAGAATTATAAAATATATGCGCGGAAGCAAATATTTATATGATTTTTTACAAAAATAAAGTCAGATTTTACTTATTCTTGAAATGGATATTTTTGTTAAAACGTTCATATTCATGCTTTAGGATCTATACTATGAATGGTTTTAAGCATTGGACATGCAAAAGTGACCAAGACGTGGTACCAATCAGATAATAAACATTCAATTTTCGGGTGTCATTTTAATGAATACGTTGTATATTGTAAGCTACATGGGGTGCATTCTAGAATACCTACCACACTAGAAATAGCAATTTTCTTGTTGCACTATTTTCTTTTAGCTAAAATATGATAACAAATTATAAAATTCGGGCGCGGAAGCAAATATTTATATGATTTTTTACAAAAATTAAGTCAGATTTTACCTATTCTTGTAATGGATATTTTTGTTAAAACATTCATATTCATGCTTTAGGTTCTATACTATGGATGGTTTTAAGCATTGGACATGCAAATGTGATCAAAAAGTGGTACCAATTATTTCATAAACATTTAACTTTCGTGTGTCATTTACAAAAATAAAGTCAGATTTGACCTATTCTTGAAATGGGTATTTTTGGTAAATGTTCATATTTATGCTATAGGATCTATACTATAGATAGGTTTAGCATTGAACATGCATAAGTGACCAAAACGTGGTACCAAACACATAATAAACCGTCTTTTTTCAGGTGTCATTTTAATGAATATTTTGTATATTGTAAGCTACATGAGCTGGATTTTAGAATACCTACCACAATTGAAATAGCAACTTTCTTGTTACAATGTTTTCTTTTAGCTAATGTCTAATGCTTAAAATTTCAAGAATAGGTAAAATCTGACTAATTTAGCTAAAAAAAAACATAGCAACAAGAAAATTGCTATTTCAAGTGTGGTAGGTATTCTAGAAACCAGCCCATGCAGCTTACAATTTACAACGTATTCATTAAAATGACACCCGAAAATTGAATGTTTATTATCTAATTGGTACCACGTTTTAGTCACTTTTGCATGTCCAACGCTTAAAACCATCCATAGTATGGATCCTAAAGCATGAATATGGATGTTTTAACAAAAATATCCATTTCAATAATAGGTAAAATCTAACTTAGTTTTTGTAAAAAAACATATAAATATTTGCTTCCGCGCCCGAATTTTATAATTCTTCATCATATTTTAGCTAAAAAAAAACATTGCAACAAGAAAATTGCTATTTCAAGTGTTGTAGGTATTCTAGAATCCAGCCCAAGCAGCTTACAATATACAACGTATTCATTAAATGACACCCGAAAATTGAACGTTTAATATCTGATTGGTACTACGATTTGGTCACTTTTGCATGTCCAATGCTTAAAACCATTCATAGTATACATGCTAAAGTATGAATATGAATGTTTTAACAAAAATATCCATTTCAAGAATAGGTAAAATCTGACTTAATTTTTGTAAAAAATCATATAAATATTTTCTTCCGCGCCCGAATTTTATAATTCTTTATCATAATTTAGCTAAAAGAAAATAGTGCAACAAGAAAATTGCTATTTCAAGTGTGGTAGGTATTCTAGAATGCACCCCATGTAGCTTACAATATACAACGTATTCATTAAAATGACACCCGGAAATTGAATGTTTATTATCTGATTGGCACCACGTTTTGGACACTTTTGCATGTCCAATGCTTAAAACCATCCATAGTATAGATTCTAAAGCATGAATATGAATGTTTTAACAAAAATATCCATGTGACGAATAGGTAAAATCTGACTTGATTTTTGTAAAAAATCATATAAATATATGCTTCCGCGCCCGAATATTATAATTCTTTATCATATATTAGCTAAGAGAAAACATTGCAACAAGAAAATTGCTATTTCTAGTGTGGTAGGTATTCTAGAATCTAGTCCATGTTCCTTACAAAATACAACGTATTCATTAAAATGAGACCGGAAAATTGAATGTTCATTATCTGATTGGTACATCGTTTTAGTCACTTTTGCATGTCCAATGCTAAAATTATCCATAGT
Organism: Stenolophus ochropezus; assembly: GCA_035578165.1. Classification (NCBI taxonomy): domain Eukaryota; kingdom Metazoa; phylum Arthropoda; class Insecta; order Coleoptera; family Carabidae; genus Stenolophus; species Stenolophus ochropezus. The sequence goes on along the minus strand of JAQOWZ010000055.1, from coordinate 1,284,486 downwards.
ATAGATCCTAAAGCATGAATATGAATGTTTTAACAAAAATATCCATTTGAAGAATAGGTAAAATCTGACTTTATTTTTGTAAAATATCATCTAAATATTTGCTTCCGCGCCCGAATATTATAATTCTTTAACATAATTTAGCTAAAAGAAAACATTGCAACAAGAAAATAGTTATTTTAAGTGTGGTAGGTATCCTAGAATCCAGCCCATGTAGCTTACAATATACAATGTATTCATTAAAATAGCACCGGAAAATTTAATGTTTATTATCTGATTGGTGCCACGTTTTGGTTCCTTTTTCATGTCTTATGCTTAAAACCATCCATAGTATAGAACCTAAAGCATAAATATGAATGTTTTAACAAAAATATCCATTTCAAGAATAGGTAAAAACTGACTTTATTTTTTAAAAAATCATATAAATTTTTGCTTCCTTGCCCGAATTTTATATTTCTTTATCTTATTTTAGCTAAAAGAAAACATTGCAACAAGAAAATTGCTATTTCAAGTGTGGTAGGTATTCTAGAATCCAGCCCATGTAGCTTACAATATGCAACGTATTCATCAAGAATATGTAAAATCTGACTTTATTTTTGTAAAATATCATCTAAATATTTGCTTCCGCGCCCGAATATTATAATTCTTTAACATAATTTAGCTAAAAGAAAACATTGCAACAAGAAAATAGTTATTTTAAGTGTGGTAGGTATCCTAGAATCCAGCCCATGTAGCTTACAATATACAATGTATTCATTAAAATAGCACCGGAAAATTTAATGTTTATTATCTGATTGGTGCCACGTTTTGGTTCCTTTTTCATGTCTTATGCTTAAAACCATCCATAGTATAGAACCTAAAGCATAAATATGAATGTTTTAACAAAAATATCCATTTCAAGAATAGGTAAAAACTGACTTTATTTTTTAAAAAATCATATAAATTTTTGCTTCCTTGCCCGAATTTTATATTTCTTTATCTTATTTTAGCTAAAAGAAAACATTGCAACAAGAAAATTGCTATTTCAAGTGTGGTAGGTATTCTAGAATCCAGCCCATGTAGCTTACAATATGCAACGTATTCATCAAGAATATGTAAAATCTGACTTTATTTTTGTAAAAAATCATATAAATATTTGTTTCCGCGCCCGAATTTTATAATCCTTTATCATATTTTAGCTAAAAGAAAACATTGCAACAAGAAAATTAGTATTTCAAGTGTGGTAGGTATTCTAGAATCCAGCCCATGTATATTGCTATATGTAACGTATTCATTAAAATGACACCCGAAAATTGAATGTTTAATATGTGATTGGTACCACGTTTTGGTCACTTTTGCATGTCCAATGCTTAAAACCATCCATAGTATAGATCCTAAAGCATGAATATGAATGTTTTAACAAAAATATCCATTTGACGTAAGTAGTAATGGGGGCGCTAGAGCGAGACTTTTAAATGTATAAGACAAAGACGTGTAATCCTGGCTAAATGGACATTCTGGGTGTCCGAGAGAGCTGCAAGAGTAGAATGAAAATCGACAGAGATGGGTTGCCAGAGTTTGAACGAATCGCGTTTCTAATTTTGGCTTGAGCTGATTGAATTTAGCAAATTAGAGTATAGTGTTAATTGAGCATGCGCGACTTAGTAACCATTTGACATAGGCGGCGCAGCGTGGATGTGTTTGGTGGTGCCGGATGTTTTTACGTATAGATATGTGTGTTTTGATATTATGGCAATGTGCAACGTGCATGTTGGTGTGCAGCATACTAGTATATTAGTAATAGAAAGACATATAGTTGTAAGAAAATATCATGGTATTTAATTAAATTAAAAAAAAAAATATATAGGTTTGTCGTCACTGAGATTTGAACCCCAGATCTCAGACTTTGCTTAGCGAGTCGGAGCGCGCTAACCAACTAAGCCACTACTGCCCACATTCATTGTTCCTAGATAAAATATAAATAATCATACTTATTCTTTGTCATGGGCGCCGCGCCTGTAGGAGAATTTGTTGCTGTGATTTAAAATGTATTTTACGTAAATATGAGTATTCTGATATTATGTTAACGTGCATTGTGCATGTTGGTGTACCCCATACTAGCATATTAGTTAATATATAATCTTATAGTTTAAAGAAAAAATAATTTTATTCATTGTCCATATAGAAAATATAAAGATACGCTCTTGCTACCGATGAATGTTTAAAAAAAATAAATACAAACGCTGAGATCAACTCATGGGTTGAGTGTAGCAATTATTAAATTAACATATTGCAACTTTAAGGAGCTAGGAATAAAACAACCATAATTATATATTTTATAACATTTATTTATAATTTTTATTACAGTACATTACATATTATATATATATATATATATATATATATATATATATATATATATATATAAGTACGCAATGATAGCTATTAATTTAAGAAAATTAAATTTAAATAAAAGCGTTAACAAGTATGGTTAACCCGGAGCACAATATTATATGAGTCTAGTACTATACACGGTAATATAAACGCAGTTGCCAAATGCCACATTTTCATTTTAAAAATATCAACTAGAATTACATCTACACCGATTTGAACACTACTTTGCATTAGTAGATAGTATATAGATGTCGTTAGATTAATATGTCATATAAACAAATAGATGTGTTAAAACTACTCACAATTTACAAGAAGTATTTATGCTGATCGCTACGATAATTTTGTAAATGTAAGTAAGTATTTATGTTATAAGCATACATAAAATTACTTAATTTAAATAAAAATAAAAAATATATATCAATCACGGCTAACACCCATTGCTGGGTGTACCAATCTGCATTGCATAGATATCAGAAATTTGATATTATATTTTATCGTAGAGAGCGTTTCCCAGGCGTTACCTCACAGGCTCTTGAAGCTGGTGTGGGGAGAGCGCCACAGGGTTCACTTTTGTGCAAATTAAAATTGGTAACAATTTTTGGCGTCGGCTGGAATCAAACTCGGGACCTCCCGGTTCTTAGTCCAACACTCTACGCACATAGATTTTCGATGCCACTTACATAATTTTTTTTTAGATTGCGGAAATGATTTATAGTTAAGATATGAAAAGTCTTCTAACTCAAAAAGAATCAGAAAAAAATGTTAAAAACCAGAAAAGGTCATTGAACTTTTAGTAAGGTTAATATTCGAAAATATTTTAACTCTTGGTTCACAGCAAGAAGCTCATATATTATCAAAGTGTGTGCCATGTGTCAATCAATGCTGTACGCTGAAAAACATCGAACGACAAACGACAACTAGTTATTAAAGTCATCGATCAATTTGTTCTGTATGCTGCAGAGTTCCAAAATGTTATTTAATTAATATTATTTTTGTACTAATATTCCTTTGCATGTAACATTATTTAAAATTATTAAAGTTTATAAGTTCTCACATTCATAATTTTTTAAACATAATATACGATGTGAGTATTAGTGGGAAAAATATCTGCGTACAGCACTAAGCGGTCTAGTCACTGATATTGAAAATCCGTCTGTTAACGTGTGTACATTTCAATAAATATCACTAGTTCTAGATTAATGTCCTACCTATATACCTGTCTGGAGGAAGGATAATATTTTAATAGCTACCGATGTAATTGTATATATGGAAAGTACATAAAATTCCTAATTTGGTATATTTTTTATATAATAGTTTATTTTCCCAGTTTTTGTATTGGAAATTACTGGTTTGCCCAAACATACATAAGGAAGAAAACAAAGAGAAATATGTAGAAAGCTGTATATTATTAATAAAAATACACATAATTTTATAAAATACAAATTAATAATATTACAAGTTAATCTTCATATCTACAGATATAATACAATCGAAGTCAACGTGAAGTAAGGTTCGTACACACCCGTCAAAAGAATATTTTAAAATATTGTATAACTTTGGGATCTGTCTGAAGACGTTATGTTTATAATTCAGATAAAAATATTATTTTTCTTCTTTTGATAAATAATTATTTTTATTTGCGATTATTAAATAATACGTGTATTATTGGTAAGAGCCAACAAAGTGTCTGACATCTGGTAGCAAAATAAAACATCTAAAACATAGGGAAAACGTTGTACTAACACATAAGGTTATAAACAACAACCAAAAATGACCAGCAAGTGGAAGAGATATTGTTCTGTATTTATTTGCATGTGTTGATATATCCGTTCATTACTTCCCAAAAAGAGAAATATTAAAAAATAAGTGGAAAAACGCATTAAAAATCGGAAAACACATAGCATCCTTCATAAACATATTATTTACATTTATATACAATATTTTTCACCTAACGATTTATTCCATGTAAATATTTACAATAATTTATGCTTCAAACCATTATTAGATTATTTTTGTGCCATTAAAAAAAAGCCATAAGTTACCGCAAAAAAATCGAGAGAACCTCTTTACATAGAAGAAAATAGAGAGAGACGTTACATGTAAGTAGTAATTATTATTCTTTAACATTATATACTTATTTTGAATTGTTAATAGGAAAGATAGAGAAAAACAAACAATAAAAATACTAGAAATTGAGCCACATCAGGAGAAAGACGTGCAAAGCAAAGAACATTTTCATATATATGTACCGATCGAATAAAATCTGTAACATTAAAAAATAAGGAATTTATAGCTTTTATGAAATATATATGATTTTTATTTTTTATGGTATATTGATATAAAAAATAAATAAATACAATAACAAAAAACGCTTGCACTACTCTCCATCTGCTTTATATTTAAAAACACAGTTCAATTATTTTTATATTATTCCGTTTATCTGCATTGTAATAGCATAAAATAATATATCCAGCTAAAAATAATAAAATAAGTAGTTAATAAGCAGATAACTGCAATTGTGAATCTTATTTTCCTTTCATAATCTGCTCCTACTTCGACCAAACAGCATCATTTAAATAAATGCATATATTTGAAATTGGGATGAACAAATTTGAATCGAATTAAAAATAACAAAATATCCTCAAACCAAAGTATCAAAATAACACTAGCACTTATGTAAAATACAATGTTTTCCCTATAAGTCAGTCAGTAGTGTTGCCATCTCTAGAAAGTGGCTCTCCCGAATACCTCGTTTCACCTTACGCATTCCGTATTGCAGAGAACAGAGCATACTTTTGACTTCTCTGATCGGCTGAAATTTTAGTCAAAAGACAAGTTTACCCAATGTAATTCAGCTACTTAAAACTGGCGCTAATGTGACGATTGGAGTACAAAACACGGTCGGGTTCTCCTCCAAAAGTGTAGAAAAAACAAAGTAGACATACTTTCAACAAAATCATTGGATAATATACAAAATATATATAGTTTACCACGGGTTTTACTACTACCAAATATAATTTCGAAAGTACCTACGTTACCATCATTTAATAGTTCATTTTGCGATAAACACGGGGAGGAAATGTTTATAAAAATTAACAAATTATTTCATTTAATTACGGTGAACGTTTGAAATACCGTGTTAGATGAATTTTATTTGAAAATAAAATAAAGTTTTAGTTTTCGTTATATAAATTAATTCTCGCTGATCAATTTGTTAAAATATGCAAGCTAACATTTCTAATCTTTCTAAATCTTCTTAAGGGTAGCTTCAGTGAATAAATAAAATAAATATATCATTACGGCATATTACCCATTGCTGGGTGTGCCAATCTGCTTTGTACGCAGATATCGGTAAAGATGATGACATATATGTACCGTGCGGGCGTTTACGAGGCGTCACCTTACGGGCACGCATTCCTGCCGTGGAGAGTGTACCACAGTTGTCAATTATGTGCCATTTAAAATTCGAAATATGTGTAAACACATGCTGTATAACATGAGGTTAAGTATTTCGAGACGAGGCTTGCTGACTCTCGAAAATTATTGACTGAATGTCATAAAGCTTGTTTACACTCGAGTTGCATACAAGATTTTTTATACGAATTTAAATAGAACAATATTACTGAAACAAATTAGAAATTTGACATATTATGAGCAGACGACAATTTGTAACTATATTAAAAAGAAAGTACAATCTGACATTTATTGAAATTGTTTTGTAATTATATAGTTTATTGTCCCTATAGTTTAATTATTCAAATTTACTTCTGGGGGTTTTAGTGTTATTTTACAAGCTCTCTGCAGTGTGTATGTGTAAAGTACGACCTTTACATATCAGAGTATAAAAACACTTTTCAGGGGTACTAGAAAGCAATCTCCATAATATGTTGTTGATCTTTCGATAAATTTCAGTTTTAATAATTTATGATATAATGTCTTACTAATTATTATTAATTTTACACCCTGTTGTGACATTTTACACTTTCTTTGTATTTTTTATCGTTACTTTATTATTTTGAGTAATTCTACATACAAACTATCTTATTTTATTTAGACAAAATAATACAAACTTGCAGCAAAATCAGTATGTATTAATTTTATATTTTACATTCAAACTACCGTTATTAATTGTTGGAATCAAATGGAATACAGGCATTCTAGCGCAAAGTTGGATTCATGATGTACACATAGATTCATGACGTCATTGTTTGGAAAAATTTTCATGGAATAATGGATTTGCATTCGTCACCAGAATTCGCTTCTTGTTTGAGATGCCAAGGGGACAGTATCAGGGATCATAGCGTAAATATAATAGACGTTAGTGATAATAACTTTTTACTTTAGGTGTTCTACACAAAAGGAATCTATAACAGAATAAGAATATTGACAATACAGGATCATGCTCCAAAAGTAAGTCAGCTCAGGATAAGCAATAACGCAAGTTGTCGATATTATATATACAGTGTTCAACTTCAACGAAAAAAAAAAATGGTCGCTTAAAGAGAAAATAACTTTGGCAATGTCAATGTTTACGTAATGTTTATAGTGTTCATAAAATCAAATTGAATTGAATATCACAAGAGTAGAGTACCATAAATATGAAGAAATTTCATAAGAAAAAAATATTCGAAATTAGATTATAAACATTTATGTAAAAAATAATAAATTCTACAAAACAAAGCAAAACAACGTTATTTTTATTTAGAAACACATTTCTTTATTATGAATAAATATTTTGTTATTGTACGTGTCCTCCAACATTGTAAATATATTTTTCAATTCTATTCCTAATATAAAAAATCATATAAATATTTGCTTCCGCGCCCGAATAAAATAATTCATTATACGTTAGCTAAAAGAAAACATTTTAACAAGAAAATAGCTATTTAAAGTGTGGTAGTTATTCTAGAATCCAGCCTATGTAGCTTACAAGTCAGCCAGTACGGTTGTGTGGGTCAGCCGGTACGGTTGTGTGGTCGTGGCGTGTCTTGTCTGATCGTGTAGATAAGCAACATAGCCCGCCCTGTCCAATTGGATGGGTTGCCGCACAACGGCTCGGTGTGTGCTGGCCTTGCAGAGACTGTAGGCTGACAACCTGCATCTCTAAAATGCAAGTAAAACACATGTCACGAAACAAGTACTTCAGGTACTTGAGGCCTTGTTCCACATAGGAATGTTGTGCCGTTGATGATGATGATTCCTAATATTATGTGTATTTTGGTACATTTTTTTTTCTAGATGTTGATAACTTTTTGCACAAATGTTTAAAATTTAAATTTGAATCAATTATTCTTATTATGTTTTATATATTTATATTTAGCGAACTAGCTCACTTTTATAATAATATCGTGATTTTAACTTTCAATTTTACATAAGATTTTGATGTTAAAGTGGACGTTAAATCGCGATTTTATTATAAAAGTGAGCTCGTAATACGAGCCATTATTTTTTACCTACCGGTTTTATTCCATTTAAATATTTATAATAATTTATGCTTCAAAACATTATTAGATTGTTTTGTAGTCATTAAAAGAAAACCATAAATTACCGTAAAAAAAATTCGAAAGAACCTCTGCAAAGAGAAGAAGAATAGAGATACGTTACATTAAATAGTAATTATTATTCTTTAACATTATATATTTATTTTGAATTGTTTATATATAGGAAAGATAGAGAAGAAGAAACGATAAAAATATCAGAAATTGAGCCATATCATGAAAAGGACGTGCAAAACAAAGAACATGATGAACATGTTTATATTTATATACCTATCGAATAAAATCTGTAACATTAAAGAAATGAGGAATTTATATGTATTGTGAAATATATTTTTAATTTTTTTTTGGTGTATTTATATAAAAAAATAAATAAATATAATAGCAAAGCAACGATTGCTTGCACTACTCTCTATCTGCTTTACAGATGCATACACATTTCTCCGAAGTGACAATTGTATTTAATGTTATTACGATTGATTCAAATTAGATATTTGAAGACAGTGCAATTATTTCTATATTATTCCGTTTATCTGTTTTGTATTCGCATAAAAAAATATGTCCAGATAAAAATAATTAAATAAGTAGTTAACAAGCAGATAACCGTAATTGTGAATCTTAATTTCCTTTTATAATATGTTTCTACTTCGATCATAGACCGGACAGCATCATTTAAATAAATGTATATATCTGAAGCTGCGATCACATTAGCTTTTATGTAAAACACAATGTTTTCCCTATAAGTCAGTCAGAAGTGCTGCCATCTCTAGGAAGTGGCTTTTGTGGATAGGTTGTAATTAGTAAACTTATTCGCCTTTAACATTACATGTCGTAGTTGTTTGTTATTCGGACTGTACTTTTAAAATTTTTAAGCGCGCGAAGTAGGATTCGCGCCAACTATTGTTTACTTGACGTTCCTAGCTAGCTGAAACAGTTATTTACGTTATAAGGCCGAAAGGTGAGTTATTACGGTACGTATGAAAAGTTTACGGACGAGGCGACAAAGGAGCCGAGTCAGGAATTTCGAAATGAGTACCGTAATACTTCTTCACGGCCGTAATACGTACAACATATTATTTCATACTCTCTACGCGTTTACACATTTATATTAATTCAAACTTGTCTATTTAACTTAGATCACATCATCTTTGAATTTGTGACAATTGCTAATTTGAGTCCGGGAAATGATACATTACAGTACCGGGGCCGGGAAATATTGCCTGAAAACATTTCTCGGTCCCGGTACTGTAATGTTTTATTTCTCGGGCTCAAATTAATAACGTAAAGTAGTAAATACCGGACAGTATGAAATAAAAGTCTTTTTCGGCTAGCTAATGTCACTTTTCCAGCTAGCTAATGTCATTTTCCAACAGTTAATACAAATCGTTGTCATTTTAACATGTCAAATTGTAATAAAAATGTCAATAATAAGAAAAAAGCGCGTTATTTAACAAATGGCATAAAAGTACGCAATAAATTAGTAAAAGTATAATAATTGAGAAAAACGGTAAAGCTTGAAAACAGGTTAAGATAACTCAACTGACAAAATCAATTAATATTTAATCGTTACCTAGCAACATGGTCATATGTTAAAGTAGACTAAATTATAATAAAATTGTCAAAAAATATTACTAACATTAATATCTTAAACCCAATAATTACTATATACTTGTGAATAAAATAGTATACAGGGTGTTTGGCGAAAGGCCGGCACCCAGAATATTTCGTTTATTATAAGATATACAGAAAAATGTTACAGAACAAAATTAAACTAGTCAAAGAGACTCATAAAATGATTTTAGTAAGAATTTTGTGTCACTTCCGGTTTCAGCGGAAGTGTGTACAACTTTGATTCTAGCATAGGGAATTGGTATTATTATATTTTTTTCGGAATGTACATAAAATTAGCTCTACAATGATACCAAAATATCATTGTTTTACTTCAACCATTTTAAAATAGCGACACTTTATTTTTAAAATATTTACTAATAAAAAATCATAAAAAAAACACCATAGCCAGCTATTTGAGTTTTTGTTACCTAAAATCAAACAAATAATGTCAAAAAATATTAGATCTACCTTTCCTGACGATGTAATGACAGAATTTGTTATATTTGACAAGTTGTGAAGAAAATGACAGCGGCCATTTTGAGTACTTTTAATTTTAATTTTGTTTATTATATTTAGTAAGAGTTATTGTATTGTGTTGATTGATATAAGCTTTTTTAAACATAATTTTTTTCGTTAATTACCTGCAGTTGTAACTACATAAATTTGAAAATAAATTGTCGCCATTTTGAAATGGTTGAAGTAAAACTATAATATTTTGATATCATTGTAGAGCCAATTTTATGTACATTACGAAAAAAAATATAGTAATACCAATTCCCTATGCTAGAATCAAAGTTGTATACACTTCCGCTAAAACCGGAAGTGACACAAAATTCTTACTATGATCATTTTATGAGTCCCTTTGACTAGTTTAATTTTGTACCGTAACATTTTTCTATACCTCTCATAATAATAGTTCAGCACTACAAGCCTTCAAGGCCCATGGCTTTGTTGATGACACCTTTCCACTTCACTCTGTCTTTGGCTATATTTTTCCAGTCTTTCACATTTAAAGTTTGTAAGTCTCTTTGGACAGCATCACTCCACTTTTTCTTTGGTCGTCCTCTCCGTCTCCTGTTCGGTTCTCCTCGCTCGAAAACCTTTTTTGCAACCCGATTGTTTGGAAGTCTTTGTAAGTGCCCTAGCCACCTTAACCTTTGCACTTTCATCACTTGCACAATGCCCGGTTCCCCAAATAGGTTCATTACCTCGTTATTTGTTTTTCTAAACCATAAATCTCCCACTTTATTTCCCCCATATATTAACCTTAATTGTTTTCGTTCCCAACACTCAAGTTTTTTTTGATTATCCGTATTTAGTACCCATAAGTCACACGCGTATAATACTACCGGTCTTATTATCGTTTTATAAAGTCTCACTTTTAATGCCGTTGATATGTTCTTTGAGCGTAACACCTTATATAGACCGCCCGCACTCCTTGTTCCTTTCGCCATTCTTGCTGAGATTTCTTCATTTTCGCTGTCGGTATTTGTAAGTATTGCACCTAAGTATGTAAAATTGTTGACTTTTTCAAACTTGTGCTGTTTTCCATCTTCATCTGTGATTTTCAGTCCTTCTTCTGCCTGTGTTTTCTTTATTAGCATGTATTTTGTTTTTCCATCATTTAGTTTTAGTCCTATTTCTCCTGCATTTTTTATCAGTCTGCTTGTAATATTTTCCATTTCAGTTTTAGATCTTGTGAGTAAAGTAATGTCATCTGCATAGGCTAGGATCTGGTGTCTGTTTTGTTCTATTGTCCCTTTGGTCTGGATTTTGCTTGCTCTTATTATCCGTTCTAGTACCAAATTGAATAGTACTGGTGAAGTGGGATCACCTTGCTTTAGACCTTGTTTAACCCAAAAGCTTTCTGACATTTTCCCTTCCACTAGTACCTTGAGTTTTGTGTTTGCCTGTGTCATTTTTATTAATCTTATAAGCTTTCCTGGAAGTTGAAAAAGATGTAGTATTTCATATAATTTGTCTTTTCTGATGGAATCATACGCTTGTTTGAAGTCTATAAACAAAACATGTAATTCTAGATTTTGTTCATAGCTGTTCGATATAATTTGTTTTAGCGAGAATATTTGTTCTGTTGTAGACCTGTTTTTTCTAAATCCTGCCTGGTATTCTCCTATCTTTTTTTCTGCTTCTTTTGTTACTCTATTTCTGATGCAGATGGCTCAGATTTTATAAGCAACATCTAACAGCGCAATTCCTCTGTAGTTATGGTATTCTGACCTGTTGCCTTTTTTAAAAAGCGGACAGATCAGTGCTTCGTTCCATCTTTCAGGCATTCTCTCAGTACTCCATACTTCTTTTATTATTCTATATAGATATTGGTGTAGCTTTTCTCCTCCTAGTTTCAGAACTTCTGCAGTTATTCCGTTCTCGCCTGGGCTTTTGTTGTTCTTTAGATCGAATAGGATTTTTGTTACTTCTTCTTCTGAAGGTAATTCTTCTAATTCCTCTTCTTCTTCCATTTGTGTTCCTCGTATTTCGGGATTTGTTTGTTGAAATTCTTCTTCGGGATTTAGAATATCCTGGAAATATTTTACCCAACCATGCATTTTTTCATCTCCTGTAATAAGTCCGTCTTTGCTTTTCATGTATATTGTTCTGGGCCGATATCCGTGTTTTTGATTTTTCACTTCTTGATATAAATTTTTTATTTCTTGGTTTTTGTAGTTTTCCTCCATGTTTTCTAGAACCTCTTCGATCTTTTTGCGTTTCTTATTTCTACAAATTTTTTTCGCTTGTTTTTTTGCTGTACGATATCTCTCTTTGTTTTCATTATTTAGGGTTTGGTATAGTTTTAACTTTGCTTTGTTTCTTGTTTCTAATGCTTCTTTACAGTCTTCATCGAACCAGTCTTTTGTCTTCGTCTTTGGATTTTCTTTTAGGAACTTGCCTGATACTTTACATAACACTTCTTCTACTGTTCTCCACTGTTCTTCTATATTATTTGTATTTTCGTTTTTTGAAAGTTCTTGCTCTATTTCGTCTTTATAGTTTTTTAATATCTTTTCATTTTTTAGGTTTTGTATGCCAAACTTTCCAGGTCTAGTTATGTTTGATTTCTTAATTTTTGGGATTTCTTGTTTCATTTTCACTTGTACCATGATATGATCGGAGTCTGCAATCGCTCCTCTTCTGCTCATAACGTTTTTAACTGCTTTCTGATGTTTGTTTTCTATTAAAATATGATCAATTTGATTGAAAGTGTAGCCATTTGGAGCTGACCATGTACCTTTATAGATATCTTTCCTCTGGAAATGTGTACTCATGATTTTCATTTGGACTTGACATGCGAAGTCTATCAACTTTAGGCCATTTTCATTAGATATATCGTGTTTGCTGTTACCTCCTGTGATTGTTTTAAACTGTTCTTCTCTGCCGATTTTTGCATTACAATCCCCTATAATGATTTTGACGTCGTATTTTGGAATTTTGTTTAATATTTCTGCAACTTCTCCGTAAAATTCGTCCTTCTCTTCCTCATCCTTGTCGTTGGTTGGTGCATGAATATTTATGATACTTAGTTTCCTGTACATACCTTTAATTCTTATTTTGCAGATTTTCGGTGATATTGCTTCGAAATTACAGCTTGTTGCAATCTTCTATGTATCATAAAACCTACTCCAAATATGCTCCTTTTACACCCACTATTGAAAAAAATGTAATCATCCACCTGGCTTATCGTGTTATCCGGTTGTTTTGTTTCTTGTATAGCCCCAATATCTATTTTATAATTACTAAATACCATTGCTAGATTTTTAATTGCTCCTTCAGCCCTTGTACCTTGCATATTCCATGTAGCTAGCATGATTATGTTTTTATTAACCTTTACTCGTTTTGCGTGTACCTTGTCCATTGCTGTGGTTGTCATATTTTCTTTTGTTTTAACTTTAGATTCTAAGATTATTTCTTTTCCCCGTTTTTTGACGGAATATCCTGTACTATTCCTTTTACAGCTTCACTCCACTTATAAACTTCTCCGTTAATAATAAGCTTTTGGTACCCTACTGTGACTGTTTTGTTGTTTTTCCCTTCTTCTTTAGCAATGTTTCTTAACTCCTTTTGTATAAAGCTTTCTTCAGGTCATCTGATATGTATACATTTGGTTTATTGGTTTTCAGTTTATTTTTGTTACTCATTATTTTCCTTTTATCTTCCCATGAATTCCATTCTACTATATAAAGTGTTTTATTTCTTTTAGTTTCTACTTTTTTTACATTTTTAAACTCTGCTTTTACATTCATCTCATCCTGGATTAATTTTTGAATGGTTCTTTCAGGGTTCTCTTCGCTTATTTCAATTCCTGAAATGACCGAGTTGTTTTTCCGTTTCTCTTTTTCCGTTGACAGTACTTTTCTTTCCAAATTCTCAATTCTATATAATAGTTCTTCCTTTTCTTTTTGCCATTTTTCTTCTCTTTTATTTATGTCCTCCCTCAGATTTTTAATTTCTTCGCTATTGGTTCTTAGTTCGCGTAGGACAGTTTCCAATGTTTTTTGAAATTTCTCCATGTTGTCAATCTCAGGATTTTTATTTTGAGTTCTGTTACGTACTTCAGGAGACCTTAGGACTTTTTTACTTGTAGCGAAAATATTTTGCTCTTCGTAATTTTCTTCTTCCCTTAATCTTTTATCACCGTCTTTCTTAGTATTCTCCATGCACAGTACCTGCTACGTCACCCTTCCTAAACTCTACGCCACTGGCGAGCTGGCGACTCGCATATGCTGTAGGCACGCGCACGCACACTTTACTCAGCTGTCACTTCGCTTGACCTTGCCAGTACACAGATTTTTAAAAAACTTTAAATATTTAAATAGTTCTTTCGCACTTGCTTTAAAATATGTACGTAGCTTCAGAAAAACTTTATTTACACTCTGCACTAAAGACCGCACATTTAAAGACGCGACAATGCCCGAAAACTAGGGTAAAATTGCCGGCGCACAAATGCACGTTTAAAACAATTTCACTACGTGTCGAAGTCCAATACCTCTTATAATACACGAAATATTCTGGATGCCGGTCTTTCGCCAAACACCTGTATACACCTCGCGGATGTGCAAATTTCAGCCTCGCGCTTATAGCTAACCTCGGTAAACCTCGATCACCTTACATAGCGCTCGGCTGTAATGGAGCATCCCCGGCTCGGTATGTAATATACTATTGTAATAAAAGAAAATATCAATTAGATAATATAACCTCAGATAATGTTTTGGCCAAAATTCTAACTGACTAGGCATACAACATGCGTAAAATTAATGGAGAAAATTATAAAGAAGTAACAGTAAAAACCATTTGGAAAACCACAGCAAAATGGTCATGAAAAAATATTATCGTGAATATGGGAGAAAAATTTACCTGTTTGAAGCTATAGAATATAAGGAAGCAAAAGAAGCTGGAAATACTAAGAGAAATGAGTTACAAGCAATTCCTACGAAGCGTAAAGAAAGTTCTGTATCCTTATCTTATAGTGAATTTAACAAATTAGTAGATTTTTGCAACGAAAACACTCCGAGAGGTCTACAAAAGAAAGTTTTTTATGTAATTTCTTTACGAGTTGGCCTGGAAAGGAGGTGAAGGTAGGTTTTTAAAGAAGCATTCAACAATTTGGGATGCAGTGCTGGGAGGAGAGACTACAACACGATTTTTTTAAAAACTGCTCAAGGTGGAACTAAAAAGTGTGCAGAATCAAAGTGGTTAATTGCTAGCAAAACTAAATTAGATTTATGTCCTGTAAGACTCTTTAAAAATATGTGGAAAAACGAGTATATGTGAAAAGCAATCGATTCTTCTTGACAAGCAATCCTTATTGGAATTTAAGTGGCAAGTATAAAGACGTTCCTGTAGGCAGAAACGAAATTTCTAAATGAACTAAAAATACAGCAAATGAAGTGGGTTTTGATGTTTCACACAAAAAATTACCAACCATTCTTTGCGATCTTCAGAGCCGTAACTAGGGTTTTTAGCACCTGTGGAAAAAATCTTATTTGTGCCCCTACATATCAAGAAAATAAAAATAACATAAACTTCTGATGAGCGGTTCACGAGTTACTAACAACTTAAATTTATATGAACATTTTCTGAAATTTAAAATATCTGCAAATAGGTTGTTCTCATTTTTTTCATCTAAAATATTGACGCGACGCAATATTACGTATTTATTACGTACCGAAACTTCAGATGAAATGAGATCTATACCGATTTCCAGATGTTTAAAATTTTAGAGGAATTTCATGTAAATTTAAGTTGTTAGTAACTCGCAAACCGCTTATTGGCGAAAATCGTCTATACTATGTTTCATATTCAACCGAATTTACATTGAGTGAACTTGTCTCTTGTCTCCAGTTTCAGCCAGTCAGAGACGTCGAAACTATGCCCTCTTCTCTTGCAATACTGAATGGCTTAAAAGGTGTAATACATGACATGAAGGAGAATTTCATGCTGAATTTAAATTTTTAAACCTCATTATCGTATCTTAACTAGGTTAGAGTTGTGGATGAATTTAATTTAAAAAAAAATAGGGCCGAAGTGGTCTCGAACCAGGTCCTGTAGATTATTTATATTATGAATCAGCCCTCGTATCCACTCGGCTATGGAGCATTTTGTTTTTGACGTTTCTTATTCGAAAATATGAAGGATAACCTTGAAAATACAATTTATTTTATCAAATATTTCTGTTAGAAAAGGCCATATTACACAACATTTGGTTTTATTAGATGCAAAATTAAGTAATCTAACTAACGATACCATATACACCCGATTTTATTTAGCGGGACAGATGGAAACAGCAAAAAACTGTTTTCCCATGTTATTTCCCTATGTCAAGGTTTTCAGTATTCATCCTGTATATATACCGGTCTGAAAATTGCCTTGATACTCCATTTTCAATTTCAGAACATATGCAAAAAAAAATTGTCTGAAACGAGTGCATAAAGTATTATACTTAATAGCGAAATAAAAAGCGCATTAAATAGAGCTGAAAGAGTAAAAAAATAATGAGTTGAAAGTAGAAGTCACAAAAATAAAAACCGTAATAAAAACTTCATACGATACATAAATTCGCAATAATACTACATATTCTGCAATGAACTCTTTCATTGTAGATGTACAAATGTACCAATAGAATTAGATTGGTACAGAGATAATATGACATGGATTATTATAATGAAAATGTTGTTGATGAGAATCAATAGCTGTAATTTTGCATTGTAATCAAGCTATGCGTTATGACTTAGAAACTAAAAGTAAAGCGAGATTGGATTTGTGGTGTTGTAATATTTTCTAACCAACCATACTTAGCATGTAGGCTGATGGTTTTATCAAAACAGAAAACGGATTTGAACTTCTGGAAATAAAATGTTCTTATTCCTGTCAAAACAAATTCATTGTACATTTACAAAATAACAAGTCAGCTGTAAATGATTTAGAATTCGATGAAAACAGTTACGTTAAACTCAAGAAATCCGACAAATTTTACATACAAGTCCACTTTCCAATGCACATACTTTATATCACCGTTTGCCATTTCAATATTCGCAGAAAAAGATGAGAACACCTCTCTTTTTTCCAACAAATTTATTCATTTTAATATTTTACTTTTAAATGTCAAAAATTAAATACCAATTGCTGCTCATATTACTGCACGCTAACAAGTTTCGTTTGGCGCCGCATTACAGGGTTGGCGTATGCAACATACAACATACGCCATCTAACGGGATAATACGTCCTAACGCAATTTTTTAAGTTACTGTACAGATTCAAGCTCCCAAATACATTAATATATTCGCTGGGCCACCCTGTATTTTAGCTACTTCAGTCTTTAGTTTCCGTGTGCACTATTTTAATACAATATTACGGTCTATTTTTGCGTATTCCTCAAATATATTCCTACTCTTGGTACACGTGTTACGTGTTGGATTATTCACTTATAAGACGTGTTAGTTAACGTTTTTTCCCAGTTTTTTGGACAATTTCATACAGGTAAGGAATCTATTTTATAATTTTTTTTTTAATTTTTACAATTATTTGATATTATATAACAAATATATTCACATAAATATTTGCGGGATAATATGTCCCAGTAGTTGGGCTTATATATCCCAATAGTCTTATACATACAACAATTATTTATTTATTATATTAGTCATTTGTATACTGTTGGGATATATAAATATAAGTTAAAGAACAAATTTATTTGTTCAATAAAAAAAAATATTTTTATAAGTACAAACAAATTAGGAATTACAATACATAAGTTTTATACAATGTTTACAGTAAAGGATTCCAGCTAAGACTAAATATTATAAGTTTCTTCATCTTGGTGGATGACACCTGAGATGCGTCGCGATTTGGTGGTCGCCTGATGTTTTCCAGGTTCGTGTGCAACACAGACTGTAGTGTCAGCACAAAAGCGTGAGACCGGGTAGTGTTAACTCCTCCCCCCTAAGATGTGGGCTTCATCGGGAAGTCGGATGGACTGGCTTGGTGAAGGCCTAGATTCGATGTCTTGGGGTGGCCCTGATTTTGAGTTAACAATTTTTTTGATAATGTTGGCTGCAATTATATTGAATGCGATTATTAGAACAAGACAATATAAAATAATTATCGAATAATTCGTTGTTGGAATGGTATTGGCGATGATTCCGGAGTCGATGTCTTCCAGTTTGTTGATTGGCAGTTGTAGTTCTTGAATGTTGTTCAGGTTGATGGTGAATTGGGGTTTTTGCGTCTCGTTGAGTTGAATATTAAAGTCATTAAAGATGATTGGTTTCCCAAATGATTTTTGTGTAAATGTTAAAATTTCGTTTCTAAATTTAAATTTACAATTTTCGTCTTTTATTAAAAAAATTCCTTGTAAATTTCTGATTTCTTCACTTTTGTTGCAAGACAGACTAATATTTTCTGATTTTGGAAAAATTACTAATATTTGATTTATTTCTTCTAAAATTTCAACGTGGTTCTTTTTAATGTTGATTTTAATGTATTGGCAGTTTTCCGCGTTGTTCCTCGCGATGATGTTCGTCTCACAGGAATTGTCGTCAAGTCGATTGACCTTATTTGGACATTGATACTTATCTCCTTTAGTACATACGTCATTAAGAGATATAACAGTACCATCTATTGATTTTAAAAAATAATTTTTATCTGGAATAACAGTTACAAAATCGCTTTGGTGCTTCGTTGGGATGGGAATAAGGTGGAGTAATTCAAAGTTAGTTTCATAATTGAGCGGAATTTCTATGAAATAAACAATTCTGTTTGCTTCTAATTTACAATTAACTGTAATTAATTTTTCAAATTTTTGTATATTTGTTGGAATAGGTTCAAAAGGTAGTTCATTGTTATAATGTTTGTTAATTTTGTTTAGTTCTGTTAAAAGGTCTTGTTTTTGAATAATGCTTGGGTGTAAAACATGCAAATTACAAAATGTTAAAGAGTCTTCAATGTCTTGTAGACTATGTAAGATCATCGTATAGAGTATATCGAACTGATTGTAAATGTCAAGGATAAATAAAAATGAATTTTCGTGAAAAGATCTGCCAGTAACAATTTCCATTAGTTTTTCAACTTTTGACTTCAGAATGTTTTCGTTTTCTTTAATAGTTATTAAAGTACTGTTGAACTGTTCTGTAAGTTTAGAAGTAATTGAGTATTGTTGTTTTATTTGTTTATTTAAATTTTGTTGGTTGTTTTCCAAATGTTTCAAAATTTCATCATAACGTTTTTCGTCTTCGGCATCGAGATTTCCAGTAATTGTTTTGAGAATTGAACCAAGCCCGTTTATTAATCTTCTTTTTTGTCTATGTGTTGTCTTTTCTGAATTTATTGATAGATGATCAATTTTATTGTCTATTGAATTTTGTATATAGTTGATAATTTTATCGTTGTTAATGAACTCTTGTGATGTTTCATTAGTCAGGGTTTTCTTTAAATTGGAATATTGAATATTCAAATCATCGTAATGGTTGAATAATGATAACAAGTCGTAGTAATGTAAAAATGTGTGCGTGGACTTTTGTAGTTTAGCTTGTCCTAAGTTAAGAGTCAGCAATCCAGGGTTATGCGTTATGTTCATCAGGTTTAGTCCGTGGGTGAATGGGAACAGGATGGATCTGGAATATTGGAATTCTTTGTTATTTTCCTGGATCTTTTAATATTTGCCAAATGAATTTTAGCTTGTTTCTTATCTTTGCCGTCTGTTTCTATTTTCGCGGTTTTCAAATTTTCATTTACGCTTTTAATTTTTTCTTTCTTATATTTGACTTGTTTAGTTTTATTCACTTTTGTTTATTGTGTACGAAAACTGTTTCTGGAATTTCTGGTAATTTATCGCGGGATTCGTTTAATTTTGTAATATATTCTTGTTTTCCTGATTGCAAACGTTCGTTAATAATTTTGTAAGTTTGTTTGGTTTTCTCTTTGTGTTTTTGAACATAATCTTGAGTTATTTTATTTTCTATTTCAATATCTAAAGGCGAATTTGTGTCCAAATGTCCGGTAATAATTTCTAAAGGTTTAATTTTTGTTGAAGAGTGTGTGGTATTATTATAAGCCAAAATCGCGTAACATACTTTAATTTCAATGGGTTCTCTTTTGAAATTATCTTGTAAATTGAATAAACGAATGTGTTCGACAAGTGTCGAATGAAATCATTCAATTAAGCCATTTGAATCTGGATGTTGGGAACTTGTGAAATGAATTTCAATTCGGTGTAGAGCTAATAATTCTTGAACAACATTGTTTTTGAATTCGAGACCATTATCAGAAACTATTTGCCTGGGTGTGCCATGATGAGAGAAGTATTGTATTAATTTGTTACTAATTTCTATTCCGATGTTCGAATTTAATTTATATGTTTGAGCATATTTTGAGAATGAGTCTATAATCGTTAAAAATTTCGATTTCTCTAAACTAATTGTGTCAATATGAAGGGTATCAAAAGGTTTTGATGGTGTGGGAGTTATATTGTACTTAGGTTTTAATGGGTTACGGTCATATGGAGGCAAGACAGATTTCGCATTGATTGATATAATCGGTTATTGTTTTAATTTGGTTTGGCCAATAAAAATTTTTTTAATTTGATTGTGAACTTCATGAATGCCACGATGGTTAGTTTTACCTTCGTGATAATTCTTTATCTTTTCAATGACGTCATCCTCTTTTTCTACGTCTACGAGTTTCGTATTACATTTTACAAAGTTTATCTGTGAGTGTTTAAAATTTGTTTTCAAAACTTTACTAAATTTTTCATATATAGGGTTTTCAAAATATAAATAATATTTGACTTTTGGTACAATGTAGGTTTTTTCAAAATTTGTAATATCTTCACTAAAGTTATTTTTTGAAATTTGTAAATGAATTCTCATTTTATCAGCATGCAATTTTGATATTTTTGGGTTTGAAGGAGAGTGCGGGACTTCGGATACAATGATTTGATTCTTGCCGGTATTGATAGGAGATTCGGAAATAGGAATTCCTATGATCGGGTTCTCAGGGTTAGAATGTGTAGTTTCGTAGGAGTCTGAATCGGGTGAGTCATCTGGTTCGGCTATCATTGAATTTGACTCGCGGTTTTGTTGTAGCTGTTCATTAGAATTTTTCATATAGTCGAAAAATGGTTGAAATTCTGTATCAACTGAATTTGTGTTCAATTCAATTCGCGATAAAGCGTCGGCATTTTTATTTAAAGATCCCTTTTTATACTTGATGTTGTAATCATATTCTTATAACTGTAAACGCCATCGAATTAATTTCATGTTCGGTTCTTTTAAATTTGCAATCCATTCTAGGGGTTTGTGATCTGTTATGATGTTAAAAGTTCTGCCAAAAAGGTATGGTCGAAAATATTTGACTGCCCAAACTATCGCTAAAAATTCTTTCTCGATAGCAGCATATTTTTGCTCTGTTTCGTTAAGAGTACGACTGGCGTATGCTACGGGAAGATCTGAACCTATAGGGCCTTGTGAAAGAACGGCGCCTGTTGCAAAGTTACTAGCGTCAGTAGTCAAATTAAATGTCTTTTCAAAGTCAGGATATTGTAGGATAGGATCATTCGTAAGGAGATCTTTGCATGCATTAAAACAGCTGATGTATTCTGGGTCATTTATCTTAATTTGTGCACCTTTCTTTAGTTTCTTAGTAAATGGTTTAGTTATATCTGCAAAATTTTTAATAAATTTTCGGTAATAGCCAAGAAGTCCGAGAAAAGCTTTAATTTCTTTAGTATTTTTGGGTATTGGGTAATTTTTTATAGCTTTAATTTTGACTGGGTTTGGTTTAACCCCGTCGGGTGTTACGACGTGTCCTAAATATGATACTTCTTTTCTGCAAAATTCCGATTTATCAAGCTGAATTTTGAGGTTGGCGCTTTTTAATCTTTCGAATACAGCTCTTAAACTCTGTACATGCTCTTAAAGGCTAGTGCTGAAAATTATAACATCGTCTAAATAGACAAGGCAAATTTTGTTCACTAGGCCGCGTAGGACATTGTCCATAACGCGCTGGAATGTAGCAGGCGCGTTTTTCAACCCAAACGGCATTCGTAAAAATTCGAAATGTCCGTTTTCTGTCGAAAAAGCTGTTTTTTTCAATGTCATCAGGATGCATTTCGATTTGATGGAAGCCTGATGCGAGGTCAAGGGTGGTAAAATATTGGCATCTGCCTAATTTATCCAGGAGGGTGTTAATATTAGGGATAGGATATTTGTCACTTATCGTCTTGTCGTTTAATTTGCGATAGTCTATAACTATGCGCCATTTACGTTTCCCTGATGCGTCAATTTTCTTTGGTACAACAGAAGATATAGGGGTTAGAGTAGGAGCTGTCTATAATTTATTCAAATCAGCTACTTTGAAAACCAGTCGAGAATTAGGTCAAAGTAATAAATTTGAATCGCCGAAACATATTTATTTTAACATTTGACCTTCTGCAGGGTAATTTATGGCCGGAAATGCTTCATAAGAACCCTTTGTTTTGGACCATTAATACTTATATTCAAATTTAACTTCAGTTTAATTTAATTTCAAATTTACTTAAAATAAATTAATTTGAATTTTACATAATCTGTTTTAAAGTAAGCTGTATGTAATAATGTATTTGTACAATTGTTTAATGGTAATAAATTTAAATAATAATCTGTGAATGAGTGGTGGGGATAACTTTTTGACTATTTAACGAAGATTTGTATACTTTGAAAACTGTATATATGTTTAAGTATAGAAGAAGAAACCGCTGTCGTGATGAGTACATATGAACAATTATGTATGGACCCCTTCGGAGAAGGTAGCCAAACCTTTAAACAACCAGAGACGAAGAAAAAGAAGAATACTGAAATTAGCGGTAATGTTAAAGTCAAGTCAGCTCGGTCTACGAATAGAAAGAATAAAGAAATGAAAAGTGAAAGAGACGAAATCCGTAAATGAACAGCAACCAAAATATGAAGCCCGCGAAGATCTAATTTACACGATCGAGCATCCTTCGGTACAGGACATTATCATCATTCCTACAATTAATGAAAAACACAAGGAGATGAGGCAATCTGTACAGGACATCAGTATAAATGCTAGTGATTATGTCAAAGATAAAATACAGTGGGATTCTCCAGTCCCTACACCCGAACGAGCCTACAACACCTGATGTCCAGGTAGCAGAGTCCACACTTTCACCAATCAGCACGGTTCATCTAGAAGAAAATTTATCACAGCTGGATCGTTATACATACGAATGGATTGATGAAAGCGAAAATACAACACCTGATGTCCAGGTAGCAGGGTCCACATTATCACCAATCAGCACGGTTCCGCTAAAAGAAAATTTATCACAACAGGATCGTTATGCACATGAATGGATTGATGAAAGCGAAAATATAAATTTTGAATTCATAACGGGAACGGCTTCAGTCAATCCATATTTCAATTTACCTGTCAATATAAGTAAGTACGATCATAACAACAGGTTATTACAAGGAAGTTTTATATATATCGATGAGGTTCAACGTTAAAAAATTGTTAATATTGGTTTAAATCCTCATAATAAATTTAAAATAACTGTAACACTTGTAGACATTCAAACCAGTCAACAAATAGTTATTATTAATATAGCGAAAATATGTGAATATTTAAATCAGAATTTAAAGAATTCTCTGATGATACAGACTTCAAGAGGGTGCAAGGGTGTTTATGTAAGCGGAGTTAATATTACGAAGCTACCCATACAAAAAATTAAATTACTGTACAAAAGAAATTGTATTGTTTTAGATAAAAAGTGAAATTGAAAATTTAATAAATGTTTAAAATTTGTTACAGAGTATAGTATTATGTTTGGAAAAGAGAATTTCTAATGCCGATATTTATAAAAACTATTTAAATTTTCTACAAAAAAAAAGTCGAATGTAAACTTGTCGATGTAACATTAGATTTAAGAAAAACAGCCTATAAAATCTTATTAGAGAATTGTGACATGGATGATTGTTTTATAAGTACAATATTATGGGAACTGTCTACATACTATAATATTAAGTTAAACATGGATATGGAATATGTATATCATCATATGAATAGGGAAAAAAATATGTAACTATGCCGAAATAAAACAATTATTTAAAAAAAAAATGTATATGTATTCTCAATAGTAATTACCTACATATTTACACTGTTTGAAATTATCTTATGTCTATAAAATATATGTAACAATAATAAGAAATATATAGTTAATTAAAAATAAGTTTTGTATTTTTATCATTAATCTAACCTAGTTACATTATCGTAAAGTAATAATGAAACAATCTTTTAATATAAACATCATTTTGCAGACGGTTATGTCTGCTAAACAATTTTTTAAATGAGTTTAAAGAATATCCGTTAATTCTAAAAAGCAGATAAATTAAACAGTAATGTCCGCCCTCTGACGAAAAATAGTCTTGCATATTAAGTGTATTGTAATCCCAAATTACTGTATTACGGTTTCAAAACTGGATATGTTCATGGATATACGGCGAGAATTAGGTCAAAGTAATAAATATGAATCGCCGAAATATATTTATTTTAACATTTGACCTTCTGCAGGGTAATTTATGGCCGGAAATGCTTTATAAGAACCCTTTATTTTGGACCATTATCGTCTCGTAAATTGGCTTTTTTTTTAGCATCTATCACTGTATGTATTTAGCTTCGGCCACTACCTGCCAAGGATAATTTATGCAGTAGTATGCATCATTGTTTGAAAAGTTATATCAACGTAATAACCTATTTGTACAATTTGTTTAATTGTAATGAAAACCTTTCTATCGTTGTTATTATTTATTTGAATTTGCTATATAAAAAGAGTTTCGGTATATGGAGACCTGAACATTGTACCAGTAGACCTTCGCTTACAAACATCGCGCTAAGTAAGTATATCTGTGAATTATTTTATATGTATGTAACTAAATATTATGTTATTTTATAGAAATGGATTTCTCCTTATTAAACGAAAGAGGGATGTTGAAAAATGATAAAACAGTCAGGAGAATATCTGAATTAGAAATAAACAAACCGTATAAACTAAATGATTTACGGAGTGTAAATACTAGCTTCGGAAAAAAAATCCTCGCCGTATGTGACACTTTTGTAACGTATTTACCATCTCGCTTTGACGATCTTTCGGACGAGGAGATTTCGAATTTAAGAAAATCTATTACCAATATGAGTTTAAAATATATGGGTGTTAAAGAGTTTGGAAAGAACAAAAAAGCGAACCTTGTCGAATTTCTTCAATTGTAATGAAATATAATAATAAAGCATATGTACTTAAATTTTATTTATTGTGTATTATTTCATTAATGTATTTGATAAATCCCGAAGTACCTCCGTGTGAAGTTATTATTATGTTCTTTAGGTAAATAAAACACAAAAAGAACATTTTTTCGTGTAGGGTTCTATCGGTTGTCGAAGAACTATACTCTCCACATGTAAACGAATATGGCATTCTTGTCTTACTATAAGAAGTCAGAAAATATTTTTATTCAGTCTGTCTCTAGTTTCTAACTAAGCGTTTCATTTTTAAAAGTGTTTTCTAAAAATTTCGATAATTCTGTTATTCCTCCTTCGGGAGTTGTTTTAGAAATTAAAAATAATAGAAAATATTCAAATAAGAAAACCATACGCTTCAACTTCTATGGCGTACTACAATGAGTGGATAAACGGTTTTGTCTCATTGAACACTAAAGTAGTGCAGCGCGAGTCAAGTCAAATTCATTCATCACCGATAACTGAAGCTGACTTCGAAAAAAACTTTTATAGACATTTTAGATTATAGTAAGTTAGATTATTATTTAAAAAGAGTTCAATTAAAAATCAAGTGCAGTGATGAGGATATGAATAAAATATATAGTTTAGTTTGGGTTGATTTTAGCAATTTTACCGCGGGAACAATTGAAATGCAGGTTTAAGAATAAGTTTATAGTTTTGAATAAGGATCATATTAAAAATTTAATTAGGTTAGAAAACAAAGTACGCAATATAATTAATAGTAATAATTTAAAATATAATAATTTTAGTAATATATATAAAAAAAAATTACAGAATGTAGTTTTATTTAGTATAAGTAACCAGTCAGACAAAGAGTAGTTTATACGAATATTTATTTTTTAAGAATTTAGATTTTAAAGTCATATTTATAAAATATTATACATATTATTATAATAAGTTAAATAAAGATGTACAATATGTAAAAACTTTCATTTTAAGAGAAAAAAAATATATCATATAAAGTGACAATAATTTTTATTTATACTTGGCCTAGTGTGAAAGACCGGTCCCACAATTATTGAAAAGGTAAGATATGAAATTAAATACTTAGTAGAGATGGGGCGAGCGATTTTTTTCCTGAATCGATTTAAGATCGATTCGATAAAAAAATAATCGATATAATCGATTCAATTTTATGTTTCTAAAAAAATAATAATATTCGTGAAGACAAATCAATAAACATTAACTAGTTATGAAATATCAGTCGATTTATTTATTTTGATAAAAGTACGAAAAAAATACATACATAAAACATTGTAAAAAAAAAATATCACAAAATATATCACTTGAAAAAAAACTTATTCAAGAACATCAAGCAAACTTAGAACTATCAAAATATAAAAGTTATTTATACATAAAAATTAAACACAACTATCAAAAATAGTAAACATCACATGCAATGCATCGCCATTGCATATTCAAATGAAACATAACCTCATTACCAACCTACAAGCTGCAACAGTGCAACCTACCAAGTTCAAGTACCAACTTCTAAGTTGCAAGTTCAGATCGGAAAGAGAGAGAGAAAAAAATAAATATATAAAATTAAAATAAAATAAGTTTGCATTCTCTCATAATCGTTGCATATCTTAAAATAATTTTTTTAATTTCATACTGATTTTATACATAAATCGATTCGGACTGAAATTTAAGCGAATCGATTCTGAATCGATTAATCGAATCGTTCGCCCTACCTCTAATACTTAGTAATGGGGCGGTGTCTATGTTTATAAAATTATTAAGAGGGGGAAGCACGCCTAGCTCTTTATAAGGCAGACACACACGCTTGTTTTTAGTACATTTGTTTATTTGTATACTGTAATATAAGACTTGTGTGATAGTAAACAGTGTAAAATAAAAAATGTTGAATTGGGATACAGAATCTTCAGAGCCGATACAAACAGTGTCTTCTACTACGCCAATGTTACACCCCGTTCAGCCGTACTATGTTGAATCAACGGAGAATTGGGATACAGAATCTTCAGAGCCGATACAAACACTGTCTTCTACTACTACACTAATGCTACATCCCATTCAACCGTACTATGTCGAATCAACGGAGAATTGGGATACAGAATCTTCAGAGCCGATACAAACACTGTCTTCTACTACTACACTAATGCTACATCCCATTCAACCGTACTATGTCGAATCAACGGAGAATTGGGATACAGAATCCTTAGAACCGATAGAAACGCAGCCCCCTATTCCGCTACATTCCGATCAACCGTACTACGTGAAATCCAGGGAGAATTGGGATACAGAACCTACGAGTACGTATAATCCGTCTATGCACCCGTTTCAAAATTACAAGGTAGAATCCCAAGAGAACTGGGATGACTGTGATGAGCCGACATATAACCCCACATCGGTTATAAAAAATAAATTTGTTTTAATTCCACCACCAACAAATGCTTCCAGGACTGTGAAAAGAGCATTTCGTGATAAGGAGAGAAGAAGATTGCAGGGAATAAAAAAACCAATCGTAATTATACAGACAAATTTTTTTATTTATTTTATGTATTCCTGTATATTAATATGTTTTGCTACGTAATGTTATAACTTTATACTTGGATTCAGGCATCCAAATATACAGGGTGAGTCTGGGAAGACGCCCCCCCCCTTTAACTTTTTTTCTATAAGTAATAGAAAAAAATGGCTTATATAAAAGTTTTATTATTTTACATATACTATTTGATGGCAGATGTAGATATTTTTTAAAAAGTCAGGTTTACAAGATACGACTATCAACTTTTATTTTTCAAATGGTAACCTATAATTATTTTAATAAAATAGTAACCACCATTTTTTTCTCTTTTTAATGATGTATTAATTTTTATTAATGTATTTGAAAATTTTCGAGAAAAATGAGATAATTTAAAAATATTAGAAATCATTTTTACACAAAATAAACAAAACGTAACAATGTAAAACAATTAAATTAATGTCAAAAATGTATACATTTGTTTGTTACTTAATTTAACTTATTTTGTAAACAAAAAAAAAACATTTTGAAAAGTTCACGATGAACGAATTAATTGATATGACTCTAATAATTGGTTAATCGACTTGCATCATACGTTGCAGACGTTGGCAACCGAGTTTAAGAACACTGAGAAGGATTTTTACCCGGTTTCGAGAAACATGGCCACCTATAATATTTGTTTAAAAATGATTTCTAATATTTCTAAAGTCTCATTTTTCTCGAAATTTTTCAAATACATTAGTAAAAATGAATACATCGTTGAAAAGAGAAAAAAATGGCGGTTTCTATTTTATTAAAATAATTATAGGTTACCATTATTATTATTATTATTATTATTATTATTATTATTATTATTATTATTATTATTTGAAAAATAAAAGTTGATAGTCGTATCTTGTAAACCTGACTTTATAAAAAATATATACATTTGCCATCAAATAGTATATGTAAAATAATAAAACTTTTATATAAGCCATTTTCTTCTATTACTTATAATAAAAAAGTTAAAGGGGGGGGCGTCTTCCCAGACTCATCCTGTATTTTTCTGATGTTATTAAGTCCAAGATTTGAAACATAAATAACTATATATTATATTTTAGGAATATATTTGTAATATTTATATTTAGTTAATAAAATGCTTTATTTACAATTATTGTCTTTTATTGATATAATAACGAAACATATACCTTACAAACAGGTCATTTTCTTGTTTCTTAAATGTATTGTATTTTAGGAATGTATTTATATTTACATAATAAAATGGTTTATTTACAATTGTTGACTATTATTGAAATATAAACGAAAGAAATATCTTACAAATAGGCAATTTTCTTGCTCATTAAGTACAAAATTTGAAACAATTAATCTGAGCTGTGTAATTAATTTAAAATTTGAATTTTGCTCATTATTTGAAATGTATATGTGCAGTTTAGATACTAAAGGAAAAAAAACTAGATTCCTCATATGGATTCAGGCATCCAAATATATTCCCACATCGATTATAAAAAATAAATTTGTTTTAATTCCACCACCAACAAATGCTTCCAGGACTGTGAAAAGAGCATTTCGTGATAAGGAGAGAAGAAGATTGCAGGGAATAAAAAAACCAATCGTAATTATACAGATAAATTTTTTTATTTATTTTATGTATTCCTGTATATTAATATGTTTTGCTAAGTAATGTTATAACTTTATACTTGGATTGAGGCATCCAAATATATTTTTCTGATGTTATTAAGTCCAGGATTTGAAACATAAATAACTATATATTATATTTTAGGAATATATTTGTAATATTTATATTTAGTTAATAAAATGCTATATTTACAATTATTGTCTTTTATTGATATAATAACGAAACATATACATTACAAACAGGTCATTTTCTTGTTTCTTAAATGTATTGTATTTTAGGAATGTATTTATATTTACATAATAAAATGGTTTATTTACAATTGTTGATTATTATTGAAATATTAACGAAACAAATATCTTACAAATAGGCAATTTTCTTGCTCATTAAGTACAAAGTTTGAAACAATTAATCTGAGCTGTGTAATTAATTTAAAATTTGAATTTTACTCATTATTTGAAATGTATATGTTCAGTTTAGAAACTAAAGGAAAAAAAATACTAGATTCCTCATATGCTTTTACAAGTTTTTATATATATATATATATATATATATATATATATATATATATATATATATATTCTAATCATTTTATGAAATATCAACTTGTATGTGGATCATTATTTTTTCTCTCTGTCAACAAAAACTTACGCATATAAAGTGTATAATCCTATTAGCCGTGAAACTAAACAAATATGTAAAGTTAAAGGTTTCACTTTAAATTTTAACAACTCACAAATAATTAACTTTGATTGTTTAAAAAGAATGATACTAAAAGAAAACGACTAAAATTGTAATCCTTCTGTTATTGTATCTAATAATATAAGAAATACTCTCGATCATAATGTAATTACTCGCACAGAGAGCAAAATTTTTATTGTTACATGTATGAAACGTCGCTTTATAGATAATAATAATTTTTCTGTACCCTATGGCTTTAAGAAACATAGAATAAATTATAATTAAATTATAACTCCTAATTTATTGTTTTTGTTGTTCCTTCTCTTTTCCTGTTAAAAATGTATATAAGAGTTTTTATTATTATTATAAATGAATTGTCCTGCAAAACATACATTAATGAAATAATACACAATAAATAAAATTTAAGTACATA
Organism: Stenolophus ochropezus; assembly: GCA_035578165.1. NCBI lineage: Eukaryota > Metazoa > Arthropoda > Insecta > Coleoptera > Carabidae > Stenolophus > Stenolophus ochropezus. The sequence goes on along the minus strand of JAQOWZ010000055.1, from coordinate 1,253,980 downwards.
TGCTTTATTATTATATTTCATTACAATATGTTTGCAGGACAATTCATTTATAATAATAATAAAAACTCTTATATTATTAGATTATATATATAAAAACTTGTAAAAGCATATCAGGAAACTAGTATTTTTTTCCCTTTAGTTTCTAAACTGCACATATACATTTCAAATAATGAGTAAAATTTAAATTTTAAATTAATTACACAGCTCAGATTAATTGTTTCAAACTTTGTACTTAATGAGCAAGAAAATTGCCTATTTGTAAGATATTTGTTTCGTTAATATTTCAATAATAATCAACAATTGTAAATAAACCATTTTATTATGTAAATATAAATACATTCCTAAAATACAATACATTTAAGAAACAAGAAAATGACCTGTTTGTAATGTATATGTTTCGTTATTATATCAATAAAAGACAATAATTGTAAATAAAGCATTTTATTAACTAAATATAAATATTACAAATATATTCCTAAAATATAATATATAGTTATTTATGTTTCAAATCCTGGACTTAATAACATCAGAAAAATATATTTGGATGCCTGAATCCAAGTATAAAGTTATAACATTACTTAGCAAAACATATTAATATACAGGAATACATAAAATAAATAAAAAAATTTATCTGTATAATTACGATTGGTTTTTTTATTCCCTGCAATCTTCTTCTCTCCTTATCACGAAATGCTCTTTTCACAGTCCTGGAAGCATTTGTTGGTGGTGGAATTAAAACAAATTTATTTTTTATAACCGATGTGGGAATATATTTGGATGCCTGAATCCAAGTATAAAGTTATAACATTACTTAGCAAAACATATTAATATACAGAAATACATAAAATAAATAAAAAATTCTATCTGTATAATTATGATTGGTTTTTTATTCCTTGCAATCTTCTTCTCTCCTTATCACGAAATGCTCTTTTCACAGTCCTGGAAGCATTTGTTGGTGGTGGAATTAAAACAAATTTATTTTTTATAACCGATGTGGGGTTATATGTCGGCTCATCACAGTCATCCCAGTTCTCTTGGGATTCTACCTTGTAATTTTGAAACGGGTGCATAGACGGATTATACGTACTCGTAGGTTCTGTATCCCAATTCTCCCTGGATTTCACGTAGTACGGTTGATCGGAATGTAGCGGAATAGGGGGCTGCGTTTCTATCGGTTCTAAGGATTCTGTATCCCAATTCTCCGTTGATTCGACATAGTACGGTTGAATGGGATGTAGCATTAGTGTAGTAGTAGAAGACAGTGTTTGTATCGGCTCTGAAGATTCTGTATCCCAATTCTCCGTTGATTCGACATAGTACGGTTGAATGGGATGTAGCATTAGTGTAGTAGTAGAAGACAGTGTTTGTATCGGCTCTGAAGATTCTGTATCCCAATTCTCCGTTGATTCAACATAGTACGGCTGAACGGGGTGTAACATTGGCGTAGTAGAAGACACTGTTTGTATCGGCTCTGAAGATTCTGTATCCCAATTCAACATTTTTTATTTTACACTGTTTACTATCACACAAGTCTTATATTACAGTATACAAATAAACAAATGTACTAAAAACAAGCGTGTGTGTCTGCCTTATAAAGAGCTAGGCGTGCTTCCCCCTCTTAATAATTTTATAAACATAGACACCGCCCCATTACTAAGTATTAGAGGTAGGGCGAACGATTCGATTAATCGATTCAGAATCGATTCGCTTAAATTTCAGTCCGAATCGATTTATGTATAAAATCAGTATGAAATTAAAAAAATTATTTTAAGATATGCAACGATTATGAGAGAATGCAAACTTATTTTATTTTAATTTTATATATTTATTTTTTTCTCTCTCTCTTTCCGATCTGAACTTGCAACTTAGAAGTTGGTACTTGAACTTGGTAGGTTGCACTGTTGCAGCTTGTAGGTTGGTAATGAGGTTATGTTTCATTTGAATATGCAATGGCGATGCATTGCATGTGATGTTTACTATTTTTGATAGTTGTGTTTAATTTTTATGTATAAATAACTTTTATATTTTGATAGTTCTAAGTTTGCTTGATGTTCTTGAATAAGTTTTTTTTCAAGTGATATATTTTGTGATATTTTTTTTTTACAATGTTTTATGTATGTATTTTTTTCGTACTTTTATCAAAATAAATAAATCGACTGATATTTCATAACTAGTTAATGTTTATTGATTTGTCTTCACGAATATTATTATTTTTTTAGAAACATAAAATTGAATCGATTATATCGATTATTTTTTTATCGAATCGATCTTAAATCGATTCAGGAAAAAAATCGCTCGCCCCATCTCTACTAAGTATTTAATTTCATATCTTACCTTTTCAATAATTGTGGGACCGGTCTTTCACACTAGGCCAAGTATAAATAAAAATTATTGTCACTTTATATGATATATTTTTTTTCTCTTAAAATGAAAGTTTTTACATATTGTACATCTTTATTTAACTTATTATAATAATATGTATAATATTTTATAAATATGACTTTAAAATCTAAATTCTTAAAAAATAAATATTCGTATAAACTACTCTTTGTCTGACTGGTTACTTATACTAAATAAAACTACATTCTGTAATTTTTTTTTATATATATTACTAAAATTATTATATTTTAAATTATTACTATTAATTATATTGCGTACTTTGTTTTCTAACCTAATTAAATTTTTAATATGATCCTTATTCAAAACTATAAACTTATTCTTAAACCTGCATTTCAATTGTTCCCGCGGTAAAATTGCTAAAATCAACCCAAACTAAACTATATATTTTATTCATATCCTCATCACTGCACTTGATTTTTAATTGAACTCTTTTTAAATAACAATCTAACCTACTATAATCTAAAATGTCTATAAAAGTTTTTTTCGAAGTCAGCTTCAGTTATCGGTGATGAATGAATTTGACTTGACTCGCGCTGCACTACTTTAGTGTTCAATGAGACAAAACCGTTTATCCACTCATTGTAGTACGCCATAGAAGTTGAAGCGTATGGTTTTCTTATTTGAATATTTTCTATTATTTTTAATTTCTAAAACAACTCCCGAAGGAGGAATAACAGAATTATCGCAATTTTTAGAAAACACTTTTAAAAATGAAACACTTAGTTAGAAACTAGAGACAGACTGAATAAAAATATTTTCTGACTTCTTATAGTAAGACAAGAATGCCATATTCGTTTACATGTGGAGAGTATAGTTCTTCGACAACCGATAGAACCCTACACGAAAAAATGTTCTTTTTGTGTTTTATTTACCTAAAGAACATAATAATAACTTCACACGGAGGTACTTCGGGATTTATCAAATACATTAATGAAATAATACACAATAAATAAAATTTAAGTACATATGCTTTATTATTATATTTCATTACAATTGAAGAAATTCGACAAGGTTCGCTTTTTTGTTCTTTCCAAACTCTTTAACACCCATATATTTTAAACTCATATTGGTAATAGATTTTCTTAAATTCGAAATCTCCTCGTCCGAAAGATCGTCAAAGCGAGATGGTAAATACGTTACAAAAGTGTCACATACGGCGAGGATTTTTTTCCGAAGCTAGTATTTACACTCCGTAAATCATTTAGTTTATACGGTTTGTTTATTTCTAATTCAGATATTCTCCTGACTGTTTTATCATTTTTCAACATCCCTCTTTCGTTTAATAAGGAGAAATCCATTTCTATAAAATAACATAATATTTAGTTACATACATATAAAATAATTCACAGATATACTTACTTAGCGCGATGTTTGTAAGCGAAGGTCTACTGGTACAATGTTCAGGTCTCCATATACCGAAACTCTTTTTATACAGCAAATTCAAATAAATAATAACAACGATAGAAAGGTTTTCATTACAATTAAACAAATTGTACAAATAGGTTATTACGTTGATATAACTTTTCAAACAATGATGCATACTACTGCATAAATTATCCCTGGCAGGTAGTGGCCGAAGCTAAATACATACAGTGATAGATGCTAAAAAAAAAGCCAATTTACGAGACGATAATGGTCCAAAATAAAGGGTTCTTATAAAGCATTTCCGGCCATAAATTACCCTGCAGAAGGTCAAATGTTAAAATAAATATATTTCGGCGATTCATATTTATTACTTTGACCTAATTCTCGCCGTATATCCATGAACATATCCAGTTTTGAAACCGTAATACAGTAATTTGGGATTACAATACACTTAATATGCAAGACTATTTTTCGTCAGAGGGCGGACATTACTGTTTAATTTATCTGCTTTTTAGAATTAACGGATATTCTTTAAACTCATTTAAAAAATTGTTTAGCAGACATAACCGTCTGCAAAATGATGTTTATATTAAAAGATTGTTTCATTATTACTTTACGACAATGTAACTAGGTTAGATTAATGATAAAAATACAAAACTTATTTTTAATTAACTATATATTTCTTATTATTGTTACATATATTTTATAGACATAAGATAATTTCAAACAGTGTAAATATGTAGGTAATTACTATTGAGAATACATATACATTTTTTTTTTAAATAATTGTTTTATTTCGGCATAGTTACATATTTTTTTCCCTATTCATATGATGATATACATATTCCATATCCATGTTTAACTTAATATTATAGTATGTAGACAGTTCCCATAATATTGTACTTATAAAACAATCATCCATGTCACAATTCTCTAATAAGATTTTATAGGCTGTTTTTCTTAAATCTAATGTTACATCGACAAGTTTACATTCGACTTTTTTTTTGTAGAAAATTTAAATAGTTTTTATAAATATTGGCATTAGAAATTCTCTTTTCCAAACATAATACTATACTCTGTAACAAATTTTAAACATTTATTAAATTTTCAATTTCACTTTTTATCTAAAACAATACAATTTCTTTTGTACAGTAATTTAATTTTTTGTATGGGTAGCTTCGTAATATTAACTCCGCTTACATAAACACCCTTGCACCCTCTTGAAGTCTGTATCATCAGAGAATTCTTTAAGTTCTGATTTAAATATTCACATATTTTCGCTATATTAATAATAACTATTTGTTGACTGGTTTGAATGTCTACAAGTGTTACAGTTATTTTAAATTTATTATGAGGATTTAAACCAATATTAACAATTTTTTAACGTTGAACCTCATCGATATATATAAAACTTCCTTGTAATAACCTGTTGTTATGATCGTACTTACTTATATTGACAGGTAAAGTGAAATATGGATTGACTGAAGCCGTTCCCGTTATGAATTCAAAATTTATATTTTCGCTTTCATCAATCCATTCATGTGCATAACGATCCTGTTGTGATAAATTTTCTTTTAGCGGAACCGTGCTGATTGGTGATAATGTGGACCCTGCTACCTGGACATCAGGTGTTGTATTTTCGCTTTCATCAATCCATTCGTATGTATAACGATCCAGCTGTGATAAATTTTCTTCTAGATGAACCGTGCTGATTGGTGAAAGTGTGGACTCTGCTACCTGGACATCAGGTGTTGTAGGCTCGTTCGGGTGTAGGGACTGGAGAATCCCACTGTATTTTATCTTTGACATAATCACTAGCATTTATACTGATGTCCTGTACAGATTGCCTCATCTCCTTGTGTTTTTCATTAATTGTAGGAATGATGATAATGTCCTGTACCGAAGGATGCTCGATCGTGTAAATTAGATCTTCGCGGGCTTCATATTTTGGTTGCTGTTCATTTACGGATTTCGTCTCTTTCACTTTTCATTTCTTTATTCTTTCTATTCGTAGACCGAGCTGACTTGACTTTAACATTACCGCTAATTTCAGTATTCTTCTTTTTCTTCGTTTCTGGTTGTTTAAAGGTTTGGCTACCTTCTCCGAAGGGGTCCATACATAATTGTTCATATGTACTCATCACGACAGCGGTTTCTTCTTCTATACTTAAACATATATACAGTTTTCAAAGTATACAAATCTTCGTTAAATAGTCAAAAAGTTATCCCCACCACTCATTCACAGATTATTATTTAAATTTATTACCATTAAACAATTGTACAAATACATTATTACATACAGCTTACTTTAAAACAGATTATGTAAAATTCAAATTAATTTATTTTAAGTAAATTTGAAATTAAATTAAACTGAAGTTAAATTTGAATATAAGTATTAATGGTCCAAAACAAAGGGTTCTTATGAAGCATTTCCGGCCATAAATTACCCTGCAGAAGGTCAAATGTTAAAATAAATATGTTTCGGCGATTCAAATTTATTACTTTGACCTAATTCTCGACTGGTTTTCAAAGTAGCTGATTTGAATAAATTATAGACAGCTCCTACTCTAACCCCTATATCTTCTGTTGTACCAAAGAAAATTGACGCATCAGGGAAACGTAAATGGCGCATAGTTATAGACTATCGCAAATTAAACGACAAGACGATAAGTGACAAATATCCTATCCCTAATATTAACACCCTCCTGGACAAATTAGGCAGATGCCAATATTTTACCACCCTTGACCTCGCATCAGGCTTCCATCAAATCGAAATGCATCCTGATGACATTGAAAAAAACAGCTTTTTCGACAGAAAACGGACATTTCGAATTTTTACGAATGCCGTTTGGGTTGAAAAACGCGCCTGCTACATTCCAGCGCGTTATGGACAATGTCCTACGCGGCCTAGTGAACAAAATTTGCCTTGTCTATTTAGACGATGTTATAATTTTCAGCACTAGCCTTCAAGAGCATGTACAGAGTTTAAGAGCTGTATTCGAAAGATTAAAAAGCGCCAACCTCAAAATTCAGCTTGATAAATCGGAATTTTGCAGAAAAGAAGTATCATATTTAGGACACGTCGTAACACCCGACGGGGTTAAACCAAACCCAGTCAAAATTAAAGCTATAAAAAATTACCCAATACCCAAAAATACTAAAGAAATTAAAGCTTTTCTCGGACTTCTTGGCTATTACCGAAAATTTATTAAAAATTTTGCAGATATAACTAAACCATTTACTAAGAAACTAAAGAAAGGTGCACAAATTAAGATAAATGACCCAGAATACATCATCATAAATTAGATCTTCGCGGGCTTCATATTTTGGTTGCTGTTCATTTACGGATTTCGTCTCTTTCACTTTTCATTTCTTTATTCTTTCTATTCGTAGACCGAGCTGACTTGACTTTAACATTACCGCTAATTTCAGTATTCTTCTTTTTCTTCGTCTCTGGTTGTCTAAAGGTTTGGCTACCTTCTCCGAAGGGGTCCATACATAATTGTTCATATGTACTCATCACGACAGCGGTTTCTTCTTCTATACTTAAACATATATACAGTTTTCAAAGTATACAAATCTTCGTTAAATAGTCAAAAAGTTATCCCCACCACTCATTCACAGATTATTATTGAAATTTATTACCATTAAACAATTGTACAAATACATTATTACATACAGCTTACTTTAAAACAGATTATGTAAAATTCAAATTAATTTATTTTAAGTAAATTTGAAATTAAATCAAACTGAAGTTAAATTTGAATATAAGTATTAATGGTCCAAAACAAAGGGTTCTTATGAAGCATTTCCGGCCATAAATTACCCTGCAGAAGGTCAAATGTTAAAATAAATATGTTTCGACGATTCAAATTTATTACTTTGACCTAATTCTCGACTGGTTTTCAAAGTAGCTGATTTGAATAAATTATAGACAGCTCCTACTCTCACCCCTATATCTTCTTACAACCCATACTGGGGATGACCACGGGGAATGCGAGTGTCTTATGATGTTCTGATTTAGCATTTCTTGTATTTGTTTTTCTACTTCTTTACGATGGATTTCAGGGTACCGATAAGTTTTGGTGTAATTGGGAATTTCGTCCTTTGTCCTAATGACGTGTTTATGTTGTTTGTGAAACTAAGAGGCTTGTCAGCAGTGTGAAATAAATTTGAATATTCTTTTAATAATTTAGTTATTTCGCGTTTTTCTTCAGAATTCATGTGATTTGTTCTAATTTCAGCAATATCATTTTTGTTTGAATTTGGAATATTAAAATTTAGATTATTTAATTCAAAGTTTTCAAGAGGCTGTGCGATAATTTCAAATTCAGGCGAAAACACGTGCTCATTGTTATCTGCGTTGATAACAGGGTATACTGTTTCATGATTCTCAACTTTCGCGATACCTGCTGGTATGATTAGATTATTCACAATTAATTCTGGGATAAGGACTTCTCCGTTTTCTATATTATTAATGTAAAGTTTCGTGATTTTTTCAGAATTTGGTGGTATGCTAACATGTTTTTTGATAGGTAAAATTTTATGGTAGTTTATGTTCATTTCTTGTGTGGGTGTTATAATTTTGTCTCTTGTTAGGTCTATTATTCCTTATATTAATTTTAAATTATTAAGACCAATTAAAATATCAAATTTATTATGAAAGTCGAAGAGGTGATATTTTAATATTAAATTTGGATTTTTGAATAATTTGGAAGGTGGTAAATATACACTAAAATTTTCAATTGATGTGCCATGAGCTGTTGTGACTTTAAAGTGATCATTAATAATTTTATTGCCAAAATATTTGTATGCTATTTCGGGTGTAATGAAAGATCTTGTGCTGCCGGTGTCAGTTAAGGCTTTTAAGTTATGCTCGCGGAGTATAATAAATGGTAGTTCGCTCTGTGTATTGGAATTGTTTAAATTTAAGAGTTCGACTGTTCTTCCGAGGCTATTTTCGATAAAAAAGAATCTGGATCAAAATTTTGTTCAAAGTCACTGTTATCAAAATTTTGGTTTGTTTCGCATTCATAATTTTGATAATAATTTTCATCAAAATTTTGATAATTTTCGTCATAATTTTGGTCCGTGTTATACAATTCTTCAGCAATGAAATTTGGTCTTTGTGTTTGCTGTATAGGACGATATTGTGTGTTATAAGAAGGACCTGCTCTAGGAAGTGAGGACTGCCTTGTGCTGATGCTCATAGGCGTCGGTTTGGGGAACCTTTGGTTGTTATTGGGTTTAAATATGTTAGTTTGATTATTGGGATTGTATGGTGGATTATTAGTAAAAGGTTTTGGATGATTAAAACTGGGTCGGTAATTATAAGTTAATGGCTGTGTATTTTTCTGGGGTGTGAATTTAGGAGGTGGTGGAGGTTGTTTAGGTTTTTGTAGGTGGTGTATTTGTTTATGGTGGTGTCCGCTTGTAGATGATTCCATATTAAAATCATTTGTTAACATACTAAGAGCTTGATTGAGATCTTTAGGGTCTTTGGTTCTCATCAAAGTACCTAAGGGTTCTCTTAAACCTTTAAGGAATACTCTCAATGCGTACTCGCGGAAATATTCGTTAAGAATTGTAGCTTGAGTAGGTTTGTTATTATTAATGTAAGAAATTTGTAATTGTAATAAATCTTGAATTTTAGTATAGAAATCAAACGGTGATTCGTTAGTTTGTTTTAATTCCGTCATTTCTATTGTTAACGTGAAACAATCTCGTTTGTCTTGGAACGAGTTCAACAATGCTTTCTTTACATCGTCCCATGTTGATATGGTGGATGTTGCTAAATTGTTAGCGGCTTCTTCTTTAATTTTGCTTAAGATAGTTGCCATTAAATACTCATTTTGAAAATCTGTTTCATCTATTGTGTTATAAAATTTCTTTACTAATTTTTCGCAAATTTCTAAAAATCGCGGTAAGTGTCTTCTATCGCCACTGAATTCTGGGATCATGTCCAGATATTCTTTCATAATTGGTGGTGGTAGAACCATTGTGAGATTATTAATTGGTTTTATAAGGGAATTTTCTAATTCTAAATTGTTAATAGGATTATTGTAAGCAGTTAGTGAGTCACCAGAATTCGATTCTGTATCTGTATTACTTAATTCTGTATCACTAGTAAATTCTCTAATTGACATAGGTATTTACAGGAGTAAGACGATGTCCATTGGTCTGTGATCGACGATATTCGCTCGGCGTGTCACTCTGGTCAGTTGCAACGGCTGGATGGGCGATGCGTGTCTCTTGAAGATCTGGGGTTCGATGTTCCCTCGGCCCCGATGTCTTCGTAGCTGATGCGCGACGCGACCGCTCAATCTTCTTGATTTCGAGTCCTCAGTTAATCGTTGAAACGAACGAAATCGATTTTTGTATTTCGCTGAGAATCCTACCGACTGCGCCAGTTAAAGAACAAATTTATTTGTTCAATAAAAAAAGTACAAACGAATTAGGAATTACAATACATAAGTTTTATACAATGTTTACAGTAAAGGATTCCAGCTAAGACTAAGTATTATAAGTTTCTTCATCTTGGTGGATGACACCTGAGATGCGTCGCGATTTGGTGGTCGCCTGATGTTTTCCAGGTTCGTGTGCAACACAGACTGTAGTGTCAGCACAAAAGCGTGAGACCGGGTATTGTTAACTTATATATACCCATTGCACATTGCCATTTGTATAGTGTTGGAATATGTAAACCCACTGCATATGACCAATGGGACTATATGTCCCAGGGTCAAAGTTGAAATCTACAAATTTTCAATATTTAATACACAATTACTTATGTATATAATATATCCAAACATTATAGGAATTATAAAAAGTGCCATAAAATGTTTAGTTTAGAAAATAAAAATCCGGCTCGAAAGGGTTGTTTAAATTTCGGCAGAGACCCTTTTGAACTTATGGTCTTAAATTCTACTTAATATTTTTAAATGAAAATTTGGCATTTGGCAACTGCGCATATATGTATATTACAATGCACAGTACTGACTCAAATAATATTTTGTTCCTACAGCAGTACGAAACTGTCCGTGACTGTCAGGAGTCTGCGCAGTTGAATTATAGGTGTTCCAACAGCGGTTGTGGAAAATCCGTGACTAGTTCCTGACTAAAAATCCCCTGTTCCTACAGCACCACATGACAGTTTGCTAACAGTCAGAAAAGTTTCTGTACTTTCCTCAAATTTGAAACACGCATGCGCATTTAAAATTGTACGCTATAGAAATTGAAACGAGAGTGTACCTGATAGATTTGATATTACTATAAGCAGTTTACATCGATTGATAAATTATGCCAGTAATTTATTACATCAAATAATTAAGTGGCCAACTAAAGACAAAAGAAATAATACCGAGATATATTTTTGTAGAAATAATTAAATTTCTAGCTACCGTCCATATTATAATTTTAACCGATATATTTAACGTTTGTTTGTTAAAAATGGCGCATGGTTCTTTTGACCATATACCTATTAGTAATTACTAATAGGTATATGCTTCTGACTACTGATCATGTGTTCCAACAAACAATCACCAACAGTTCAAAACAGTCCTTAACTTGCACATGCGCGTAATGAAAACGTACGAAACTGTCAGGAACTCGTCAGGGATTTGCAGTAGGAACAAACCTATTATGTTTCAGGCTGACAATACTTGTTACCGCTACTATCTAAATTTCATTTTCTTGAGTTCAAGATATTATTGCATGCTTACGGAAATATATATTTATTAATCCATGAGTGAAATAGGCAACTAAAATTATTTAAAAAAAAACTCCGTGTTTTGGACACAATTTTTTCTGTAGACATACATTGCCATAGAAAATTGGAATGAAGTTGTGTAACAAAATTCGGTTCTTCAAATTTTGGGAGTCTCTTGACCTTTAGTTGAGCATATGAGACAAAAATGCGCCTAAAATTTAAAAATGTTCGGTGCAATCAGCCTTTGTGCTAAATTTTATGTGCGTAGAACGTAAGGAAGTTTCCCGACCCATATTAATGTATTTGACCAAAACAAGTCTACAATTTACTAAATTTTTATGGAAATTAGACTTTTATATTTCAGATTTCTAGATTATAATGGAGAGTCTTCAAATCCGTATTTGCGTATAAGTATAACAATAAAATTATTCCATAATTTATAAATCTTCTACGAAATTGCGATGTCTACCACATTTCAATTTTCTAGGATATATAAAAAAGTTCTCCAATCCATATTTATGTAAAATACTCAAATGACACTAAAATATTCCGCGAAATTAAGATATATACTAAAATTCAGCTTTATAGGATGTTTGTAAATCAGTTAAAATAGCTTGTGCAAAATTACAGCTTTCAAGAACATAGGAAAGTATGTCAACCCATATTTGGGAAAAACCGTAATATAATCCCATAATTTAGAAATGTTCTGCTAAATTAGAACATGTACTATATATTCAGTTCTCTAAGAGGCAAAGGAAACTTTCCCATCCCATAGTTGGATATAAAATCCCAATGACACTAAAATTTTAAAATATTTCCCGGTATTACGTTGTATGTATACTAAAATTTCATACCTATAGCTTATATTGTGTTCTGAACCACTATTTATTAATAAAACGTGTTTACACTATCAAGTAAATACTTATATTTTAAATAATAAAAAAAACTTTTGAGGACCACTCGTCTTGATTCGGCATGTCGCCAATGTGACGGGTAGATTACCATGTGGCACTTCCGCGACGTCGCCGAAGTGACCACCTTGTCGTTGAAATGCCGGGTAGCTACCAGGGTTGGTCGTCGAAGTGCCGCATAGCGGAATATATATAAATAATAAGTTAATTTTCCGACGTTGCGTTTTTAAAAACAATTTATTGTTTATTATTTATTACAATGTTGTTTATTGCTAATTTACAATTCTAAGTTACAACAAATCTAGCATAGTAACAGCAGATAAAGACTGACATAAAACTACAAGAGAGCTATTTTATACTTAAACTAGGTTGGGTGTAGGGTTGCTCGGTGGGAACTGCAACCTATGCAGTTTGATGGTGGGAACAGCGATGTAACTCCTCCATCCCTAGAACGAAGCTTCCCCTGGAAGGTGAGGTTCATCGGGTTGCTGGCCTGGTGGGGTTGGTCTGGCTCGTTTTGCTATGAAACATCTCCAGGCGTAGTACATAATAATTATTAAAAGTCCACAATAGATTAATACTGTCCAAATACTTGGCACTTGATATATTACAGGCACACTAGTGATTTCTACTGGGGGTTTTAAGGCAATGTCCTCTAATTTGATTGTTTTTAATTTGATTGTCATGTTGGATAATTTATTCTGTTTTATTTCGAAGTTCAACTTTGGTATCAATATTGGTTTTCCAAATGTCTTATCAAGATATATTAATTGTTTATTTTTGAATATAATTTCACATTGGTTTTGTTGTATTAAATAAACACCTATGAGGGATTTGATATTAGTTTTGTCGGGGCACTTTGTTTTAATTGTTTCTATTTGTGGAAACACTGCCAAATATTGATTGGTTTGGAGAATTAGTTCGATATGGCTGGTGACTTGAAGCTTGGTGTAATGACAGCGACTTGTATTTTGTTTAGTGAGGATGTCTTCTTCACAAGATGGGTTGAAGTGCGGATGATATTCGTTTTTGCACTGGTAGATTCTACTCTTGATGCACATATCGCTAAGAGGTTTAATTTCGTCTTGACTTTTTAGAAAATATTTTGTATTGGGAATAATTGTCACGTATTCTGACCCATATTTTGTTGGTAATGATTGTAAATAGTAAAGTTCAAAGTTCTTTTCGAAATTTATAGGAACCGAGATAAAATATGTAATCTGATTTGATTCTATTTTGCAGTTTATGTATAGTAGAGCTTCGAAATCTAATAGATTCTCTAATTTTGGTTCGTATGGTAATTGATGTTTGTAATGATCGGATATTTTCTTTAGTTCACTTAATAACTGATTAGGGTCTATTATTGAGGGATGAAGTGTTTTCATTTTGCAGAATGTGATTGAGTTTTCTATGTCTTGTAGTGTATTCAGGATGGAATTATACAAGGAACCTAGTTGGATGTACAAGTCCTTTATATAAAGAATTTCATTAATGGTTTTAACAGAATTAAGTAATTTGTTTAAATTCTGAATTTTTGTTCTTATTATTTCCTCGTTATGTCTGATGTTTTCAATTGTGTTGTTAAATTTCTTTATTATTTCTTGGTTGATTGAGTATTCTAATTTCAATTGATTTTGCAATGAATTTTGGTTTTCTTCTAAATAGTTTAAAATTGCATTATATCTTTTGCCATCTTCTGCGTCCAGGTTTCCTGTAATTTGCTTAAATATACTCCCTAATCCATCTATTAGTCCTCGTTTAGTGCGTGCTTTAGAATATATTGTTATGTGGTTTATCTTTTGAATTATGTTTTGTCTTATGTGTTCCAATATTTTATTGTTATTTATTAATTCCTTGTTTAAATTTGTCTTATTAGTTATACTATTTTTTAATAGTTCGTATTGATTATTGAGATTTTCGAATTCATCAAATATTGGAGTAAGGTCATAATAATGAACGGAAGTATGTTTAGATTTTTGTAGTTTAGCTGCTCCGAGTTTGATTGGCATTAGTCCTATGTTATCGGTAATATTAATTATTTCGGATCCGTGAGAGATCGCGAACAACCTGGAATATTTTTAAATTCGTAGGTTAGTTTTTTCGGTCTTTTAATATTTGATAAGTGAATATTATCTGTAGTGTTACCATGTCGTGTTTTAATTTTGGCTGTCTTTAGATGAGGGTTTATAGATTTTATTTTTTCATTTTTATATTTATTCCGCGTTTTATTTTGTTTTTGGCAATTCTTTACATAAACTTGTTCTGGTATGTTAGGTTATTCTTCCCGATTGTCATTAATTTTATTGATAGTTTTTTCTTTTGTGTGTTGAATTTTTTCATTTACTTTTTGGTACAACAATTTCATTTTATTTTTATGGTTTGAAATATAATCGTTAATTAATTGATTTTCTAAGTCCATGTTAAAGGGGGAGTCTGTTTCAAGGTGGCCGGAAATTATGTCAAAGGGTTTAAGTTTAGTTGTGGAGTGGATAGTGTTATTGTACGCTAGAAGAGAATAATTTACTTTTGTCTCTATTGGATCATTTTTATAATTATTTTGATTATTGAAGAGTTTAATATGTTCGATGAGAGTTGAATGAAATCTCTCGACTATCCCGTTTGATTCGGGGTGTTGGGAGCTGATGAAATGAATGTTAATTTTATGCAGTTCTAAAAGTTCGCGGACTAGTGAGTTCTTGAATTCTAAACCGTTATCTGCAATTATTGAATCTGGGATACCGTGGTGTGTGAATGATTTAATTAGGTTATTTACAATTTCGATGCCTTGGGAAGAGTTCAATTTGTATGCTTGAGCAAATTTTGAAAATGAATCTACTATTGTGAAAAATTTTGTGTTCTCCAAAGTAATAGTATCTACGTGTAATATATCAAATGGTTTAGTTGCCGTTGGGGTGATGTTAAATTTTAATTTTAAAGGGTTTCTATCGTATTTTGTTAGTTGGCAGATTTCACAATTATTTATAAAGGTCTGAATAGATTTCTTTTGATTTGGCTAGTAAAATCTTTGTTTGATTTGGGCTAATGTTTCGTCTATACCACGGTGATTAGTCTTTCCTTCGTGGTAGTTTTTGATAGTTTGAATTATCTCGTCTTCTTCTACGATATCTGTTAGTTGTTTCCCGCATTTTATCATTTTTATTTTGGAATTTTTAAAATAATTCTGAAGTACTAAACTGAATTTTGATAAAGATCGTGTTCGAAATATAAATAATACTTTACATTTGGTGCTATATATTCTTTAATAAATTTTATCATTTCTTGTTCATATTTCCTTTTTGAAAATTGTACGTAAATCTTTTGTTTCATATCGTGAATTTTTTCAATTTTGGGTTTGCTTGGGCTATGTGCTACTTCAGAAATGATTACTTGATTTTTTCCATAATTAACCGGGTATTCTACGATCGGTATACCAATGACGAGGTTCTCATGACTAGAGTGTATTGTGACGTCATCATCACTAGGTGATTCGTCGTCTTCTTTGTCGCCTATTTCTACGATTAATGATTGATTGTCTGGAATTGTGGATTTATTTTCTAACTCTTTATTGAATTCTTCTATGTATTTTGTGAGGGCATTGAGATTGTCTGAGTCGTTTACGTTTAGGTCTAATGTCGGTATTTCGTTTGCTTTTTTAAATACTGTGATTAGTATATCAGTTTCGTTGAAAATTAATTCTAACATGGATTTAACATCGATCCAGTTTAATTGGTCAATTCTACATCCAATTTTTGGAATGCATAAATTTTTTATGTTATTTTGTATACAAAATGATTTTAGATTTAGTAATGTGTAAAACATATCTTGTTTTGTAGGTTTGTCGAAATATTTTTCTTTAGTAATTAGGTAAATAATAAATCGAAATTTGTCTTTTAAATAAACAAGAGAATGCAATTTTGGATTTTGTTTATAGAGGTTGTTTACATTTCCAAATTTATTTCTGAACTGTGCCGCAATTCCAGCTGACATTCGTAAATCGCGGCTTACACAATGAGCTAGATTACTAGTGGGTGGTGAATCAAATAGATCGCCTTTCACTTCTAGGATATTATTATGATCTAATTTGGTTTTATTAATTTTGTTAGTTAAATAATTTTCATACGAGTCTAAAGGTTCTTTTGAATTTTGGACAATAATTTTTTCGTTCTGAATTTGTGGGATACGACTTAAAGCGTCAGCATTTGTATTTGTTTTACCTTTTTTGTAAATAATTTCGTAGTCGTATTCGGCTAATTTTAGTCTCCACCTGATTAATTTTTGGTTACACTGTTTCATAGATAATAGCCATTGTAAGGGTTTGTGATCAGTGTAGATTTTGAACGGTTTGCCAAAAATGTAGGAACGAAAATATTGGACGGCCCATATGATTGCTAACATTTCTTTCTCTACAGCTGCATAGCTTGACTCAGTTGAGTTCAAGGTTCTGCTGGCGTAGGCAACAGGGAGATCTTGACCTACTGTTCCTTGAGATAGAACAGCTCCTATCGCGGTGTCACTGGCATCGCATGTTATATTAAAATTTTTTGAGAAGTCAGGATATTGTAATAGTGGTTCATTTGTTAGTAAGGTCTTACACGTTTCGAAACATTTTATATAGTCGGGGTCTTTAATGTCAATAGTTGCGTCTTTTTTCAGGCATTTTGTAAATGGTTTTGTTATTTTCGCGAAATCTTTAATAAATTTTCGATAATATCCTAACAAGCCTAAAAATCCTTTAATTTGTTTCGTGGTTTTGGGTATTGGATAATTTTGAATTGCTATAATTTTATCTGGATTGGGTTTTACGCCGTCTGGAGTAACAATATGGCCAAGATATGAGACTTCCTTTTTCAGGAAGTCACACTTATCTAGTTGAATTTTGAAATTAGAATTTTGAAATCTTTCGAACACTAATTTTAAATTTCCAATATGCTCTTGAAGACTGGTACTAAACACGATAATATCGTCTAAGTAAACTAAACACTTGTCGTTGTTTAGTGCACGTAGAACATTATCCATTACGCGTTGGAAGGTTGCCGGCGCGTTTTTAAGGCCGAAAGGCATGCGCGTGTATTCGTAATGCCCTTCCTCAGTGTTGAATGCCGTCTTTTGAATATCGTCTTTGTCCATTTCTATCTGGTGAAAACCAGAGGCTAAGTCCAGAGTAGTAAAATAGTGACAACGTCCTAATTTGTCAAGCAAGTCCGTGATGTTTGGTAAAGGGTACTTGTCATCGATTGTCTTATCGTTTAACTTCCGATAATCAACCACTATTCGCCACTTTCTTTTCCCTGAAGCATCAAGCTTCTTGGGGACTACCCATATGGGTGACGACCACGGGGAACAAGACGGTCTAATAATGTTTTGTTCGAGCATTTTTTGTATCTGTGATCGCACTTCCTCCTTATGAACTTCTGGGTATCTATTCGATTTAGTATAGGTGGGAATTTCCTCTTTGGTCTTAATAGAGTGCTTTATTTGGTTCGTGAAAGTGAGTGGGGCGTTATCCAAATGGAAAATATTTGAAAATTCGCAAATTAATTTGGTGATAGCTGATTTCTCTTCATTGTTCATATGATTGGTCCGAATCTGTGATATATCGAATTTAAATTTTTCTGAATCGATTAGCTTTAAATTTTGACTTGTGTGTGTTTCGTAATTTTCAAAATTTTCAACGTGAAATGGTTTTAACTGTTAATTTAATATCTGAATCGGTAGTGTTTGTGATAGTGCAGAATGCATGATAATTTTTTGCTGTCGCAACGCATTCAGGAATTATCAGTGTATCTGTCGTGTGTTCGGGAATTAAAATAGTTCCGTTTTCTTGGTCAACTAATAATTTTACTACATTTTCAGAATTCGATTTTAATGTGGTATAAGTATTTGTGTGAGTAACGATGTTTGAGTTTGTTTCGCGTTCTAAATTTTGATGATAAATTTTTATTTCAGTTGTAGGTGTTGATATTAAATTTTGACTGAGATCGATTACAACTTTTAAGAATTTAAGGTTGTCAAGACCTAATAGTAAATCAAATTCGTCGTGGAAATCGAAAATGTGATATTTGAAACTCACTTTTTTGTTGATTTTAAATATTTTAGAAATTGGTACAAAGGTACTGAAATTTTCAATGGAAGTCCCGTGTGCGGTGGCAATTTTGAATGGGTCACTAATTATTGAATCTTTATAATATTTTTCCGCTATATTGGGATTAATAAACGATTTGGTACTGCCGGTGTCAATGAGCACTTTTAAATTATTTTCAGGGAATATAATGTAAGGCAATTTGCTTTGATTCGTGAGATTCATTAATTCGAAATTTGGTAAATATTTTGTTCGGTTTCCGAGGCATCGATCTCTAAAAAATTATTAGGGTCATCGAACTATTGATCAGAAAGTACTTCTGATTGTTCTAAGGGTAAATCGGAATTTTGTTCGTCAAATTCATAATTTTGATCAAAAGGTTCTTGTGATGATTGGCCATGATTTATATTAAACAATTCATTTCGAGGTCTTTTTGGTCTTTGTTGATAAGTATTGTTTGTACTAATACTCATGGGTGTGAGCTGATAACTTTGGTTATTAAATGGTCTAGGATTTGAATTATTTTGTTTAAAGAATGGCTGGTTTCGTATGTGTGTCTGAGGTTGTGTTTGATGTGTAATTCTAGGAAATTGATTTTGTATGGGAACTTTGGGAGTATTATTAATGTGTGTTGGTTTTTTATTTGAATGAAACGACGGGTTATTTGCTTTAAACGGTATTATTATTTTATTAGATTTTGGTGATTCGTATTGAAAATCATTAGTGAGCATATTTAAGGCTGTATTAAGATCAGTGGGGTTTTTGGTTCGCATAAGCTGGCCAATTGGATCTTTTAATCCTCTTAATAATATTCGCAATGCAAAATCTTTGAAATAATTGCCTAATATTGTTTGCTCGTCAGCGGTTTTTTGAGTATTAATATAACTAATTATTAAATTTAATATGTGTTGTATTCTATTAAAATATGCAAATACAGATTCATTATGTACTTGTTTGGCGTCATTTAACTCAATATTTAAAGTAAAGAGATCGCGTTTATCAGCGTACGTGTTGATTAGTGCACTTTTTAAATCGTTCCAAGTTTTTATATTGCACGCAGCTATGTTTACTGCGGTTTCACCTTTAATTTTTGAATACAAACTGAGCATTAAATATTCATTTTAAAAATCATTGGGATTAGCAGCATTGAAAAATTTTTTGACTAATTTTTCACTTATTTCTAAGAATCTAGGCAAGAGTTCTCTCTGCCCATGGAACTCAGGAACCATATCTAAGTATTCCTTCTTTAATTCCATTTTGTTTGTTACTTGTAATGTGGGGTTACGAATTAAATTTTTTCTGTTTGAATAATTTGGAATACGATCGTTATGATCGGAGTCAGAATCGTTATTATTTGAATCTGATGATTCGCTAGCGTAATAAATATTGCCTCTTAACGACATGTACTCACAAGAGAATCCAGTACATTGGTCCTTGGGGTGGTACTGTGATGTCGTGAAGTCGCTCGGCCTCGATGTCCTGGTGCTGATGTTCGTTCAGCGGCGGTACGTCGATGGGTGCTGATGTACGTTCAGCTGGCTCGGCGGACGAATTTTATTCGCGGCAATAAATGGCACAACGACGAAGTTTTTGGGTCCGTTGTCAGGTAAATCAAAAATGAACCTATATTATATTCGTTAATACCGTCGCGACGGATCCTACCGACTGCGCCAATAATAAGTTAATTTTCCGACGTTGCGTTTTTAAAAACAATTTATTGTTTATTATTTATTACAATGTTGTTTATTGCTAATTTACAATTCTAAGTTACAACAAATCTAGCATAGTAACAGCAGATAAAGACTGACATAAAACTACAAGAGAGCTATTTTATACTTAAACTAGGTTGGGTGTAGGGTTGCTCGGTGGGAACTGCAACCTATGCAGTTTGATGGTGGGAACAGCGATGTAAATTATATATATATATATATATATATATATATATATATATATATATATATATATATTTATTAAATGGTTAGAATTCGACAGTAAATATAATTCATGGATTTCTAAAGATAGTTTAGTGTAATTATTGTATAATATATATATATATATATATATATATATATATATATATATATATATTATACAATAATTACACTAAACTATCTTTAGAAATCCATGAATTATATTTACTGTCGAATCCTAACCATTTAACAAAATATTTATTTCCTATTCTTTGTAAAAATTTTTCAACTAAATAAGTATCAGGATATTTTGTCTTCTGTAATTATTCTTGATAAAATCTACCTTTAATGCGATTCCCTTCCAAGTCTACTAATATAAATGTGACAGGTATTGTATGTTTTACTTCAGCTATTCTAAACACTTCTGTCGTTCAATTTGGAGTATATCCTTTTTCAAACACATGTTTATGCTTACTAATTCTGACATGATCACTCACTTGAAATAACGATGGTTTCAACAAATGATATCTTTTATTACGATAGGCTTGAATGTATATATCTTGTTTAACTTCTATCGGTTTCATTTATATTGTACGATGTTTAGAGTTATTATATTCTTCAACCAAATTATTGAGAATATCTATCCACTTATAGGAGCCCCTATAATTGAGTTCTACCCACCCATTTTGGTTTTAAGGGTCCGGTTCCAGCGTTCAAGAATGCTAGCTTTTAAATGCGAAAACGTAGAATAGTGATTTATGTGATAATCTTCCATTAGTTTCTTAAAATCTTTGTTAAAAAACTCTTTGCCGTCATCTGTTTGTAGGTTTGTTGGTACTCGTCCACTTGAAAGAATTATTTTCATAGCTGCCGTTACATTTTTTGCCGATTTTGGGGCGACTGGAATTGCCCATGCAAACTTTGAGTATGTGTCAATAACAGTAAGCATAAACTTGACATTATTATTGTCACTCTCATACGTTGACATATCCACCAAATCTGCTTGCCATAAGTCATCGAAACCTTGCAATATAACTTTGCGTCTAATAAAATTCCGACGAGCTGGTTTATGCAGTTTATATGTTAGTAAACGCTTAATATTACTCATTATTATTTTTCCTCGGGTTGAATAAAATAACTTATTTGTTGCTTGAGAATTGCTACGTCTGTAGCAACACTCTTTACACTTTGTAAATCTTTGTTTAAATCATTAACTGAGTCATGAATACGTTATATTTCTTCTTTAAGTGTAATATTTTCAGTCTGTTCAATGAGACTAATATTATGTTGTATATTTTGTGTATCTTGATTTAGTTTATTAACAAGCAATGCTACACTGTCTCGTACAATTTGTAAATCGTTTTGTATACTCTTTGTAAAAGAAGTGACACTCTCGTCTACATATTTTTTTGATGCAGCGTCGTGAAGATTGCGTGGAAATCCGATATTAGTTAATCGTTTATTGTTGAAATTTGTATCACCCTCGCTTGTTAATGGAAATTGTAGTTGAGTTTTATATGACGAAGGAGAGGAATGTTTACCACCCGAAGTAATATAAAACGGATCCAAGTATCGTCCGAATTTGTCGATTGACATGATGAAACTGACTTTGTACAATGATGTCCTCTTCTCTTAACTCTTCTTCTACCGATGCTATTTCCGAATCAAGTCCACTATGGCCGATCGCACGTGACGAATGTAGTAAATAAAGTCGTTGAACTAATTCATTAGGATCGTTCCAATATTTGAAATCAATTGGTTTTTTAGAAATTTGTATTAAATTTGTACCACCCTTTCCAGTCACTGGCTGAGATTCAATATATTTTATAATATTTTTTTATTTATACGAATTATTCTTTTTAGTCGGTTCCAATGGTAAGTAATTTATCTTATGGGCGTTTGTATCGAGAAGAATAGCTTTATAGTTTTGTAAATCTTCCTCTGTATACTCTGTTTTATTAGGAGAATTAAGAAAGAGTAATTGAGCCAGACCTCGTGTTACTTTATACTGTTTATTGTTTATAATAATATTGTCATCACTTGTCATAAACAAGTGTGAATCTCCAATTTTAAAGTCATTCCCTATGCGTCTTACACCATACTGTTTATCTATAATCTTATTTTGTCCAACACGAAATAATAATTGTTTAATATATTTTCGTATTATTGGCCCTGTATGTGTTTTAAGATACTCTTCAATTACACTTCTTCCATTTTCCGTTTTAAGTAATGTATCAAAATCTATTTGATCTACAATTAATTCATTAGATTCCTGTTTGATATTTTCGTCTTGTTTCTTATGTATATCTGTTATTAACGGAATAGATAGTTTATCAAGTGCGTTTGTCTCTCTCGGTTTACAATACTTCTATATTTACGTCGTATATTATCAGCTGTTTTTTCAATAATATTATTACTTGACAGTGCTTTCTTCTTCGGCTTATATTTTTTATTCATTATCTGTGAACATAACAATGACATACTTGTTCAACAGTTCAATATGTACTACTTGAAAAATTTACGTACCGACCTTTATGTATGAATCAAAACCTGAACGATACCGTCCAGTATTTAATTCTTTATCTTTATCAATTACCAAGAAACCATACTTGCTTTCATTCCAGCATAGTGAACGTAAATCCTTAAATTGTGCGAAATTCATATCTGTGTTAACGTGATCTTTATAAATATGATTTAAATTCATGTCATCTTGTTTAAAGAGTACTAGTAAGTTAGCATTGTCTCGAATTAAATGTTTCGGTATGTGAGTATAGGTCTGACACAAATAAAAACAGTCAACTAGATTGTGGCGACCCATACTTAAATATTCACTCATAGTTTTTTGTTTGTCACATATAACGTCATCGAATATGAAAAGAGAATTCGCTTTGGCATTGTGTGGTTCTATAATATTTTCAGTACTATTGAACAGAAAATATCGCACATCTGGAACGCGTTTTAATATATTTTGAAGTAACTGATATTTAGGTTGATTCGGAGTTTTTGTATACAAGTAAATATTTTCAAATTTTAAACCATTTGGATCCATAATTAAACTTAACATTAAGTTAGTTTTGCCACAGTTGCTGGGACCACTTATAATACATCTGATTGTATTTGGTAACAAAGAACTATGTCTAGGTGACTGTGTTTTATTAAATTCGGATGTTATATTATCCAAATTTTGAATCGTTATTGACATGGGCTGCTTAATCAACTTCATTTTTTATACTGACGAATTTCACATGCATTTAAATTTATATATTATTTACAGTTGATATAAATATGCAATAATATTATTTAAAATATTAGTACATAAAAAGTCGTTGCCATGTTCAGATCTCGTTATATACATAAAGGCAGTGGTTTAGTGAACTCATTAATCAATCGTCTTCCATTCGAACTGCACGTGCCTGGTTACCAGTATTGTGGTCCCGGTACTAAACTTCAGAAACGTTTAGAACGGGGCGACCCCGGAATAAATGAGTTAGACAAAGCGTGTAAGGAACACGACATAGCATATTCTTGAAATAAAGAAAATTTGACTGCTCGTCACGAGGCAGATAAAGTGTTAGAAGATAAAGCCTGGTCAAGAGTATTAGCCTCAGATTCTTCATTGGGAGAGAAAGCTGCAGCCTGGAGTATAGCCAACACCATGGAAGTTAAACGGAAACTAGGAATGGGAATGAAGATGGATGTAAAAAATAAAATCAAAAAACGGGCAAATAAAAAACCAACTTTTAATACAATAAAGAAAATAGCAAAGTTAGCCATTAAATCGAAAGGAAAATCAAGCAAACTTATTTATGATTTAACAGCAAAAGGAATTATAAAAACAGCATTGAAAGCAGCTAAACGAGAAGTTAGTAATCACAAACCATCTATTCCTACTATAAATAAAGAAAGAATAATCCCATTACCGAAGACTGGTGATATTCTTCCATTAATTCTTATTTTTGCTGGATTATCTGCACTGGGAGCTCTTACTGGTGGGGCAGCAGGGGTAGCAAAAACAATAATTCCTACTAAGAATGCTAGAAAGGAGTTGGAGGAAAATAAGCGTCATAACCGTAATATGGAAGCTATAGCTATAGGAAAAGGCATACAAGTAGCTCCTACATCTAAATGATTCGGATTATATATAACCCCGTTTCCAAAAAACCATTAAAATTACCAAAAGTACTGCTAACTAATGTGGATTTAGAAAACTATGCTCGTCATTACGAAATACCATTCTTTCGAGGAGTATATATGCGTAATGATTTGCCAAACAATCCAAGAATGAATGAATCTGCTATAGTTAATTTGGATGATTTAGATGGAAAAGGAACACATTGGAT
The DNA here is from genome assembly GCA_035578165.1 of Stenolophus ochropezus. Taxonomy (NCBI): domain Eukaryota; kingdom Metazoa; phylum Arthropoda; class Insecta; order Coleoptera; family Carabidae; genus Stenolophus; species Stenolophus ochropezus. The sequence continues at coordinate 1,229,267 of JAQOWZ010000055.1, read as the reverse complement.
AGCTTACAAAAAACGTAGTTATAATGTAATTTACTCTGACAGCATAGGCAACTTACCACCTCCAAAAGAAATAATAAGGTATCTCGGTAATTGCAAAATTTTCTCTAATTACAATCAAGAACAAGAGCCTAGTACAGTAGTATGTGGTCATCTTTGTTTAAAACTTCTTATGAAATAAAACTAGTGGACAGGAACACAAGAGAATCATTTAAGTAATACTATTTGGTACGTGAACATTATAATGTCTTTAACATTAACGTTACAAAGTAATAGTTCTATATTAAATGCGAATTTTTTTCCGGCAATTGAATTAAAAAAAGACACAAATTACGAATTGGGTTTAGTGCTTTTTCAAACATATAATTCTATAAAAAATATAGAAGAAAAAAATAGTAGATTATATATTGGTGATTCACACATACATCTTCCAGAAGGATCTTATGAAATTAAAGACATAAATGAATATGTTAAATCACAATTACCTAGTGAAATTAATTTTGAACTGAGAGCCAATAATAATACATTAAAGAGTGAAATAAAGTGCAGTTAATGGATTTAATTTAATAAACCAAATAGTTTTGGATCTTTTTTGGGATTTACAAAACGAATTCTCGAACCAAATAAATGGTATGAATCGGATATACCTGTACAAATTATTAAAGTGTCTAATATACGCATAGAATGTAACATCACAACAGGATCTTATATAAATCAGAAATTAATGCATACAATTTATGAATTTACACCAATGGTACCACCTGGTTATAAAATAATAGAAAATCCTAACAATATAATCTATCTGCCACTTCGAGTAAATACAATTGATAATATAACACTTAAAATACTCAAATCTATTTTTCATAAATACAAATGCTCATCTCAAAAAAGTATCAGAACCGATTCTTCCGTTCCGAAGTTAACAACATACAGTCAAAACATCCTGAGAGCTATTGGCTATAAGTTAAAACATGAACAGTGCAACAACATACATCACTGATGATATGTTGTCAGTGATGGCATACACATCAGCCATATGTGACAACCACTTTTAATAATAATGACGAGATACGTATACCAATTCAGCAGCAAGATATATACACACTACCATCACACAGTTTTCTCTACATAGAAGGCAAAATTCAAGCTGGTCAGTAAGGTCCACAGGCAGAAATTAAGTTCATCAACAATGGAATAGTCTACTTGTTTGAAGAAATACGTTACGAATTGAATGGAATCGAAATTGATCGCACGAAAATATTAGGCATAACATCTACTGTAAAAGGATATACGTCATTCACACCAAATGAAATATTGTCTTTGGAAAACGCGAGTTGGAACACAAAAAATGATAATCATGCAATTTGTTACAAAGAAAATTTCAATGTATGTATACCATTGAAAATGTTACTAGGATTCGCTGAAGATTTTAACAAAATTATTTTGAATGCACGTCAAGAATTAATACTGGTGCGTTCTAAGTCTGATAATGACGCTTTACTGTGTACACAAGCAGACAATGTAAATAATATATCTGTAAAACTTAATAAAATCCAGTGGCGAGTACCGTACGTATACGTAGCCAATCCTGAACGTTTATCTTTGTTGAAAATAGTTGAAGAAGGTAAACCTGTTCACGTAAATTTTCGGAGTTGGTCAACATATGAGTTTCCTATGCTACCAAATACTACGAAGCATACATGGACTGTAAAAACAAGGGCCCAAATGGAAAAGCCACGTTATTTGTTACTAGTATTTCAAACTGATAGAAAAAACTCATTGGAGAAAGATACGTCCTCGTTTGACCATTGTAATATTACTAATGTAAAGCTGTATTTAAATTCAGAATGTTTTCCTTATGACAATATGAATTTAGATATTGACAACAATAAATATGCCTTAATGTATGACATGTATAAAAGATTTCAGTCATCATATTACGATCGAAGTGGTTACGGTGAACCATTATTTGGAGTTCAAGAATTTAAAAACACAGCACCAGTTTTCGTAATTGACTGTTCAAGACAAAACGAATCTATAAAAACAGCAACTGTAGATATTCGATTGGAATTCGAATCAAAAAATTCAATTCCAAATAACACATCTGCATATTGCATAATATTGCACGACCGTCTCGTAGAATATAACCCATTAACGAATATTGTTAAACAAGTTTTGTAAGAAAATAATTCTCAGTTCACAAGTAACTCTACTACACATCACGTCGTACTGCTTATAAACAAAAATATTGTTTATTTAATCACTAAGAAAGTGTTATAAAAATGAAAGAGTTTATTATTGATATCTAAGGATATGGACTCAGTAATTATCGCTTTATTTTGAAAGAAGTTGCAATGTTAACAAAAAATGATACGCAGTTACAACACTTATACGTACGACCGTCTTGTTTTTGGAGTGACGTCAGTTTTTCATTACGAAAACAAATATGTTGGCTTGAACGCAATTATCACGGACTTTCGTGCAATGATGGATATATAGATTACTATGCAGCTCAAAATATAATAAAGAATATATTGTCATGTGAATGCAGGATATATTTGAAAGGAAATTCGAAAAGAAAACTCATTGAAAAGTTACTGGAAAATAATAATAATATGTGTACTATAATTGATTTGGGTGAAAATGTTCATGAATATGATGAAATGCCACCGTCACTACGAATGGAGAACAAATATACTTCAAATATTACATGTTTTTCTCATAAAACACTTTCAACAAGAAGAAATTCCTTGCCATCTTGTGCCCTTCGGAATGTATTTACACTTCAAGCGTGGTTGACTAGAAAATACGAGGATGATTTACTCTAATTTATACATATAATTGCTCTATTTTCTTTTATTGTTATTGTTAAAAATATATGTTAATAATATAACTAAAATTAATGTTAATAATATTGTACTTATATGTATATATGTTATACTTGTATGTATATATGTTGTAAAATATTTTTTTTTTAAAAAAAAAGAACATCATTGTATTATTTGCATATGCATATACTTAACCGCTATACTTACTTCATTACTTTTTCAGATGATATAACTAAATATTGGTCAAGGTTTAAAAAGAATAAGGTAAGTATAAGATTTGTAATTATACGCACAAAAACATTTATTTTGTATTATATTTTCAAATCTTCATTCAGTTTATTTACAATTTTCATTTATTAAGTGTTTAAATTTATTATAATTACTGGGTACATAATACCCATAATTTACATACAAAATAACGATAATTTGTGTTTAACTAGAGCTATTGTTCTATGTATTGCATATTTAGAAAACAGAAGTCTGTTTAAAAAATAAGTGAAAATGAAAAACTACAAAAACAACACGCCACGGAATTATGTCAAAAATTTAACATAAATTTAGAAAATGGTGCAGGAATTGAAGAATTACAGGAGTTTCAAAATAATTTAATAGAATTTAATTGGAGATGATAGGCTAGGTCGGGAAATTATTTTCGAAGGACATGATGTACGTACAGACAAATATATCGATGTTTTATATTTTGACAATCATTATAATCCGATAATCAGTATAACTGGTGCATTTAATCTATCATATTGTTGTCGTAAATGTCACTTAGGTTACAAAATGAAGGGCACTCATAAATGTCCGTTTTTATGTTCACGATGCAATAGTTCACACAGCGAAAATGAAAATAATGTACTTTTAATATGTGACGAATGTAACAGACAATTTGATGGCCAAGTTTGCTTTCAAAATCATAAAATGGTTAATACTTACTCTAAAAACAGATCAATGTGTGAAGTTATCAAATATTGCAAAAAATGTTCCAAAACTTATAATTTGAATAAAAAGACATCACCGCACGAATGCTTCGAAATATTTTGTTCTGTATGTAAAGTAAGTAATTCAGTTTTACTATACTTTATTTTAATAAATATTTTTTTATTTTTGTTTTTGTTAGCAACATTTTCCACCCAATCATCAATGTTATTTGAAAGTTATTACAACTGACGATTCAAAAATGGCTGCCCGTATGCTCTGTCTTTTTCGATTTGGAGTCTTCACAAAATACACCATTTATCGACGATAATAAATTGTCAAGTTTGTCTAAAAAGAAGAAAGAAAATAGTTCATTCGAACATGTTCCTGTCCTATGTGTAGCCCAACAATGTTGTACAAATTGCATGCATACCAGTATTAATGTAAGTAATAAAATTTGTAACACTTGTGGTATGCGTGAACATATATTTATAGAAAATCCCATAAAAAAATTTTTTTTGAATATCTAATGTTACCACGACAAAATCTCAAAGAGATTATTGTTACTGCTCATAATCTAAGATCGTATGATGGACATTTTCTTTTAAGATATATAGCAGATACTTCAAATTAACACCTGGAGACCTTTTCTGTGGCACATATCACTAGTGATAAGTGATAAGTTTTAGGTGAAAGACGTGCTGCCATCTGTGAGAATTGATGTGAAACCTCGGTATGACGTCATGTTAAGTGGTAGACTTATCACCACCAAAGCAGGTAGTGTTAGATACTTCTCACTAGTGATACAGAGTGGGCGTGTGATACAGTGTATATTTCTTGGTTTCATTTTGTGGAGTTTTTGAAATTTTAGATTAGTTTACTTGTATTTAGGTGAACGTACTATTATTTGCTTATAGGTAAGTGAAAAATGTATCAAATTTTCAAAAGTATAATACTTTTTATTTTTATATTCAAGGAAGTATGGCATTTTTGCACGGGCAGATAGCAGTGATTGGAAGAGTTGGATAATGAAGAAAGAAGAGAAGAAGACCGGTTGTTTAGATGGCATATGAGAGATATGCAAGATCCGTTCAGTATCTCAGAGCGAGAATTTAAATCTAATTCTCGACTGAATAAGGAAGCGTGCCTGTATTTGATAAATACTTTGGTTTCGCACATGGATGCTGGCCAAGCCGCGCCTTCTAGAATACCGAACAACATGCGAGTGAGTAATCATATCAATAATAATATTTTAAAATAGTATTGTTATATTGTCATACTATGTTTGTTTCAGATTCTAATTGGATTGAACTTCCTTGCGCTTGGGAGCTACCAACGAAGTGTTGGCAACAATTTGTTGGCATGTGTTAGTCAGCCGATGGTGAACCGCAGCTTGAAAGAATTTACCAATGTGTTAATAAATGTATGCGGCAGTGGATACAATTTCCGAGAAATAATATCCAAAGACAGGATTTGAAGCATGGGTATTTATTTGTATGCGTATATTTTACGTTCCATTTAATATTATATCTTGTTTTTTCAGTTTTAATGTGATCCAGGATTGTATTAGCGTGTACCATTTTGCACAATATCGCCCAACACTACAATGTCGAGGAGCCAGAACCAGGATACGATGAAATTGATTTAGAAGTTCCACCAGTTGCTGACAACGCCCAGGATGATGTTTTGTATTGACATATATAATGTATGTATTTTTGTGTTTTGTATTTGTGTAATTGTTGTATTTTTTATTTTTGTATGTTATGTATTGTATTTTTATAATTTTTGTATTCTATATTTTGTATAATGTATTTTTGTATTCTGTATTTTGTGTAATGTACTTTTGTAATTTTTGTATTTTTATAATGTATTTTTGTAATTTTTGTATTATTTATTTTTGTATTCTGTATTTTGTATAATGTATTTTTATAATTTTTGCATTATATATTTTCGTAATTTTTTGTATTCAGTACTTTGTATAATGTATTTTTGTATTATGTATTTTTGCAAATATGGAAAATATTTACAAAAACGTAGAAAATATTAACAATATATACATTAAATAAATAATTAGTAAAATTTGTGGAAATACAGAGATCCCAGAATGGCCGCTTGTTATTATGTGATTCATATTTTGAATATTTGAATGTATAGCCAACGTAAACATGTACTGGAAAAAACCTAACCATTCAAAAGAAACTAAAGTATCACCCGCAAACTATCACGAGCTGACGTCATCAACTTATCACTAGTGACAAGTGATACGTGCCACAGAATAGGTCTCCTGACGTATTAATTCGCGGTAATAAAATACTAAATATTCGTTTAAAGAACATAAACTTTATAGATAGTTTAAATTTTTTGCCTATGAAATTAAGTGAAATGCCAGCTGCATTAAACTTGAAATGTAATTATGTTTTGGAAAAAAGTTACTTCCCCTATTATTTTATTCGAAGTGAAAATTTAGATTATGTGGGATCCATACCTCCAAAACACTATTATTCTACGGAAACTATGAACTCCGAAGAAATTTTAAAATTTAATAAATGGTATGATGCAAGCAAACAGTCAAAATATATTTTTAATATGAAGAAAGAATTAATAAATTATTGTATAAATGATGTCAATATATTACGTGAAGCGTCTATAAAATTTAAAGATTTATTTTTTGAAAATAATAACGTTGATATTTTCAGACGATCTATTACTATAGCTAGTGCATGTCTTTACTCGTATAGAAAAAAATATTTAAAAGAAAATACAATTGCTATTGTACCTTCATCTGGTTATATTCATATGAAGCAACTGTTTGGTTATTATGGGAGGAGAAAGAACGAAATATTAAATTTGGACAAGCATATAATAATAATGAACGCAGTATATTTGGTTTTAAAGTGGACGGTTACGCAGAAATAGAAAATAAAAAATAATATTTGTATATCATGGCTGTTGGTATCATGGTTGTCCGCTATGTTTTCCACATAATCGTAATAATTTATTATTTAAAACTGCAAATGATACCATGAATTTTAGATATGAATCTACAATTAGAAAAACAGAAATATTAACAAGTACAGGATATGAATTAGTAGAAATGTGGAGTTGTCAATTTGAAAAAATTCGTAAAAATAATATTAATTTGCAACAATTTTTAAATACTGATAAAATAATAACAATAAAACCCTTAAATCCACGTGATAGTTTTTACGGAGGAAGAGTTGAAACAATGACAACTTATTATAAAATAGATGAAAGTAAAAACGAAAAAATCTATTATTCTGATATCTGTAGTTTATATCCATTTATTAATAAATATGGAAAATATCCCGTTAATCACTCCAAAATATATGTAGGCGACGACTGTCCAGATATTTATTCATTTGAGGGTTTAATTAAATGTACAAGTTTGCCGCCACAAAATCTCTATCATCCGGTATTACCATTAAAAATAAACAAAATATGTATGTTTGTTTTATGTCGAACTTGCGCTGAGACATTGAATATTTATGATTGTAAACACATTGATAGCGAAAGACAGCTGACTTCTACATGGGTTGTTGACGAAGTTCGCTTAGCTGTTTCTAAAGGCTATAAAATTATTTAGATATATGAAGTTTGGAAATTTGATACTGTACAATATAATTCAAAATCAAAATCTGGTAGATTATTTGCAGAGTATGTCAATAATTTTTTAAAAATTAAGCAAGAAGCTAGCGACTGGCCTGCTGAATGTTTGAATAAGGAAATATTAAAAGAAAAATATATTCAAGATTTTTACAAAATGGAGGGAGTCCTTTTAGATAAAAATAATAAACAAAATAATCCTGGTTTAAGATCAACTGCAAAATTAGAATTAAATAGTTTATGGGGCCGTTTTGGCATAAGGGATGACTTAACTCACACTAAAATTATTTGTACTTATGAAGAATTATTAACATATTTCTGCAATCCAAATTATGAAGTACAATCTTCCATACCTATCAATGACGAAATTATGTACATTACTTGGAAAGACAATCAAAAACAAATGTCTCCTACTACAAATGTTTTCATAGCGGCAAATACAACTGCTCTAGCAAGAATTCACTTATATAAATACTTAGATAAACTTGGAACACGGGCACTATATTGCGATACTGACAGTATTGTTTATACTCAAAAATCTGATGAATATATGCCTGAACACGGAAATTTTCTGGGTGATATGGCTAACGAAATATAAGATAAATATGGAAAAGGGTCATATATAAATATTTTTGCATCTGGGGGTCTAAAACATTACGCTTTTCAAGTTTGTGTATGTGGCGATAAAAACAATATTCAAACAGAATACAAAGTTAAAGGTACAACTATTAATGTAAGCAACGAAAATAAAGTTAACTTTGATAATTTAGTAAAAATGATTACAGAATATACTGAACCTATAGTACTACAATACAGAAATATTATTCGAACTAAGCATTTTAGAGTACTGTCTGTGGATCAGATCAAAACATATCAACCTGTTTATCTTAAAAGAAAATTTAACGACAGTATTTCTGAACCCTTTGGATATTTTAAGAGGCAAAAAATATCATAGTATTGTTTAAAATATATTATATATTTAAATATGTTTTAAATGTACTTATCACATATTATATTAGAGTTTTAATATTCATGAATATGTAAACTTATTTAAAATACGAAATATTTATTACTATTATTGTATTACCTATATTATTAAATACACTTGTAATAAAATATATTTGCGATGGTAATTATCATATGTATTAGAGTATAACAATAGTGAAATAAGCTTATTTATTATACTGTGTTCAACGAAACAAGATTACTATTTTTAGTCCCTTAGTTTTTTTTCCTTTCACATATTTTATAGGTAATATGAAGATAAACAAATCAAATATTAAAGCGATTATATTTTACGTAAGTATTAATTCTAATTAAATTTATTAATCATACCTTTATACAGATAAAACTCCTCTCGTATTCCTTTTGGCTTTAATTCCACACACAGGCCCAAACATACAAAAACAGTACACATCACTAAGTTAGAAACATTAAATTGTTCAATAATAAAATAGAAAAATGAACATAGAGTTATACAAGTATATGATACAGATAACACAAAATAGTGAAATGTGAACAGTTCGTCTCTGCTTGCGACAATGAAAACTTTGTTTATTTAATAATTACTACACTCAACCCATGAGTTGATCTCAGCGTTTGTATTTATTTTCTTAAGACATTCATCGGTAGCAAGAGCGTATCTTTATATTTTCTATATGGACAATGAATAAAATTATTTTTCTTTAAACTATAAGATTATATATTAACTAATATGCTAGTATGGGGTACACCAACATGCACAATGCATGTTAACATAATATCAGATTACTCATATTTACGTAAAATACATTTTAAATCACAGCAACAAATTCTCCTACAGGCGCGGCACCCATGATAAAGAATAAGTATGATTATTTATATTTTATCTAGGAACAATGAATGTGGGCAGTAGTGGCTTAGTTGGTTAGCGCGCTCGCTCCGACTCGCTAAACAAAGTCTGAGATCTGGGGTTCAAATCCCAGTGACGACATAACTATATATATATTTTTTAATTTAATTAAATAACATGATATTTTCTTACAACTATATGTCTTTCTATTACTAATATACTAGTATGCTGCACACCAACATGCACGTTGCACATTACAATAATATCAAAACACACATATCTATACGTAAATACATCCGGCACCACCAAACACATCCACGCTGCGCCGCCTATGTCAAATGATTACTAAGTCGCGCATGCTCAATTAACACTATACTCTAATTCGCTAAATTCAATCAGCTCATTCCAAAATTACAAACACGATTCGTTCAAACTCTGGCAACCCATCTCTGTCGATTTTCATTCTACTCTTGCAGCTCTCTCGGACACCCAGAATGTCCATTTAGCCATTATTACACGTCTTTGTCTTATACATTGAAAAGTCTGGTTCTAGCGCCCCCATTACTACTGACGTATAGGTAAAATCTGACTTAATTTTTGTAAAAAATCATATAAATATATGCTTTCGCGCCCGAATTTTATAATTCTTTATCATATTTTAGCTAAGAGAAAACATTGCAACAATATAATTGCTATTTCAAGTGTGGTAGGTATTCTAGAATCTAGACCATGTAGCTTACAAAATACAACGTATTCATTAAAATGACACCGGAAAATTGAATGTTTATTGTCTGATTGGTACCTCGTTTTAGTCACTTTTGCATGTCCAATGCTAAAATTATCCATAGTACAGATCCTAAAGCATGTCCAATGCTTTAAACCATTCATAGTATAGATCCTAAAGCATGAATATCAATGTTTTAACAAAAATATCCATTTCAAGAATAGGTAAAATCTGACATTATTTTTTAAAAAATCATATAAATTTTGGCTTCCGTGCCCGAATTTTATAATTCTTTATCATATTTTAGCTAAAAAAAAAAACATTGCAAAAAGAAAATTGCTATTTTAAGTGTGGTAGGTATTCTAGAATCCAGCCCATGTAGCTTACAGTATGCAACGTATTCATCAAGAATAGGTAAAATCTAACTTTTATTGTAAAAAATCATATAAATACTTGCTTCCGCGCCTGTATTTTATAATTCAGCATCATATTTTAGCTAAAAGAAAACATTGCAACAAGAAAATTGCTATTTCAAGTGTGGTAGTTAATCTAGAATCCAGCCCATGTAGCTTACAATATACATCGTATTCATTAAAATGACACCCGAAAATTGAATGTTTATTATCTGACTGGTACCACGTTTTAGTCACTTTTGCATGTCCAATGCTTAAAACCATCCATAGTATAGATCCTAAAGCATGAATATGAATGTTTTACCTAAAATATACATTTCAAGTGTATGTAAAATCTGACATTATTTTTGTAAAAACTCATATAAATATTTGCTTCCGCGCCCGAATTTTATAATTCTTCATCATATTTTAGCTAAAAGAAAACAATACATTAAGAAAGTTGCTATATCAAGTGTGGTATGTATTTTAGAATCCAGCCCATGTAGCTTACAATATACAACGTATTCATCAAGAATAGGTAAAATATGACTTTATTTTTGTAAAAAATCATATAAATATTTGCTTCCGCGCCCGAATTTTATAATTCTTCATTATATTTTAGCTAAAAGAAAACATTGCAACAAGAAAATTGCTATTTCAAGTGTGGTAGGTATTCTAGAATCCAGCCCATATAGCTTACAATATACAACGTATTTTTTAAAATGACACTCGAAAATTGAATATTTATTATCTGATTGGTACCACGTTTTGGTCACTTTTGCATGTCCAATGCTTAAAACAATCCATAGTATAGATCCTAAAGCATGATTATGAATGTTTAACAAAAATATCCATTTCAAGAATAGGTAAAATTTGACTTTAATTTTGTAAAAAAATTATACAAATATTTGCTTCCGCGCCCGAATTTTATAATTCTTTTTCATATTTTAGCTAAAAGAAACCATTGCAACAAGAAAATTGCTATTTCAAGTGTGGTACGTATTCTAGACTCCAGCCCTTGTATCTTACAATATACATCGTATTCATTACGAATAGGTAAAACCCGACATTGTTTTTGTAAAAAATCATATAAATATTTGCTTCCGCGCCCAAATTTTATATATCTTCATCATATTTTAGCTAAAAGAAAACATTGCAACAAAAGAATTTTTATTTCAAGTGTGGTATGTATTCTAGAATCTAGCCCACGTAGCTTACAATATACAACATATTCATTAAAATGACACCCATAAATTAAATGTTTAGTATCTGATTGGTACCACGATTTGGTCACTTTTGCATGTCCAATGCTTTAAACCATTCATAGTATAGATCGTAAAGCATGAATATGAATGTTTTACCAAAAATATCCATTTCAAGAATAGGTAAAATCTGACTTTATTTTTGTAAAAAATCATATAAATATTTGCTTCCGCGCCCGAATTTTATAATTCTTCATCATATTTTAGCTAAAAGAAAACATTGCAACAAGAAAATTGCTATTTCAAGTGTGTTTGGTATTCTAGAATCTAGCCCACGTAGCTTACAATATACAACATATTCATTAAAATGACACCCGAAAATTAAATGTTGAGTATCTGATTGGTACCACGTTTTGGTCACTTTTGCATGTCCAATGCTTAAAACCCTCCATAGTATAGATCCTAAAGCATGAATATGAATGTTTTAACAAAAATATCCATATCAGGAATAGGTAAAATCTGACTTTATTTTAGTAAAAAATCATATAAATATTTGCTTCCGCGCCCGAATTTTATAACTCTTCATCATATTTTAGCTAAAAGAAAACATGGTAACAAGAAAATTGCTATTTCAAGTGTGGTAGGTATTCTAGAATCCAGCCCATGTAGCTTACATTATACAACATATTCATTAAAATGACACCCGAAATTTAAATGTTTATTATCTGATTGGTATCACGTTTTGGTCACTTATGCATGTCCAATGCTAAAATTATCCATAGTATAGAACCTAAAGTATGAATATGAATGTTTTAGCAAAAATATCCATTTCAAGAATAGTTAAAATCTGACTTTTTATTTGTAAAAAATTATATAAATATTTGCTTCCTCGCCTGAATTTTATAATTCTTCATCATATTTTTGCTAGTTAAGAAACACAATCTACCGACTATCAACATGAACATGAAACCTCCTCGTAGAGATAACGTACCTGGTGAAGGACAGCATCGCCGTAGCCAGACCTTAGACTAGGAAGATCTGGGAGAGGAACAAAAATAATCCAAACCTATAGGCATTAGGTTAAGAAGAATAAAAATAGACATATTTATGTAAGTACAAACAAAGCTCATATCCCAAACAAAACTATTCCCACATACCGTAGCAACAGTTTCAACTAGAATAAAAATAATTTAAAATAAGCCACAACCGAAATATTTATGTCTAATAACGACATCCTAAACTTATCTGAAATACTAACTCAATTTAATTTGGGAGCCACAGATACAGAAATGTCACCACCACCTACCCAAGCTCAACCCCAAATAACAGCCCCAGTCAATTACCAACTCTTAAAATTGTATGTAGATTCGATTCCACACTATGAAGGAAATTCCCACACATTAAATATATTTCTTGATTCTTTTTAAAATTTAATTATTACTTTTGGAACTCATACAAATATAACATTAAACAATTTCCTTGTAAGAGCTATATTAGGAAAATTAACAGGCAGAGCTCATATTTTAATTGGATCCCGTACAGAACTCAGTACATGGAAGGAAGTAAAAAATGCTCTAAGATTAAGTTTTGGAGATCAAAGAAACATTGATTGTCTAGTTCAGGATTTGATATCGCTTCGTTCAAATAAAAATGAATCACCCTATAATTTGGTATGAAATGTCAAGATTCACGTAGCTTAATTATGTCTAAATTAAATAGTTTCGAAATAACTGCTGAAGAAATAAAGATAAAACAAGAAAATTATAATGATTTAGCATTAAAAACATTTATTCGCGGCTTACCACCTAACATACAAACAAACATTAGATTACGGAACCCTGAGAGTTTAGAGAAAGCTATGAGTTTAGTTATTGAAGAAGAAAATTTCCTCTATTCTACACAGAGGCAAAGTTCAATAAACTCGCAATCAAATTTTAAACCTGATCATAGAATTTTACCAGCCAGACAACAAATAACGTCCAATTATAGCCAAAATTACCAATACCGACCAAATCCAATTCCTACACCAAATTACTAAATCTCTCAACAACGTCCTACATTGCATTCACCTCCAAAAATGAATCCTTTCCAAAATACTACTCAACCTAATTATAGACCCGTGCATTATGCACAAAGACAACCACAAATCCAAATGCGTCCACCTACATTTCAACATATCCAGAGACCAGTAAATTTCCCACAGAATTTCTCACGTCCAAATGTACAACAAAATACTTTCGGTCCTAATTTCCAACAAAATTTTACACGTCCAAATCAACCCCAACCATTTAAACCCGAACCGATGGACACTTCATCAATCCATTCTAGAAGAAGTAACCCTCAAAAAACATTCACATCAACCCAATTATTTAATCAGAATATCCAGTCTGACACCGAACAATCACCCCAAACTTCCCAAGACATATCCTATAACACCGAATATGAAACCTATGAGAACAATCCCGTAGACTATGAATATGACACGTATTATGACTATTCACACACTTTAACTTACGACGATTCCTATTACAACAGTGATGATAACATCAGGTATGAAGAACTCGTTATCAACAATGCTGAATCAAATGTAAATTTTCCTATGACCAGCAATGCCAACAATCAGACGTAGTACAATTAAACACAATAAAAGCAAATTTGCCCCACATATATATCCCCGAATTAAATGCCATTTTTTTGATAGATATTGGTAGCACTAAAAGTTTAATAAATCCGGAATTAGCATACACATTTTATCCAAATTACATTTATAATCAAAATTTTAATACTCAAACAGCACATAAATGTATCATACCACAATGAAGTTGCAGAAATCCCTATTTTCAAAATTTTAATATTCCCGAAACTCATATATTTTATTTGTTTAAATTCAGTAACAAATACAATGGCCTCATCGGTGTTGATCTTTTAAGACAACTAAACGCAAATGTAAATGTCACAAACAAACAACTAACAACACCAGACGCCGTTATATCCATAATTTTCAATCCCGACAACGAAACAAAAGTCCATAATAATTTAGCCCTTTTACATTCCATTATTGTACCACCTCGAACATCATTTGTAGCAAAATTACCTATTAAAATGAGAAACGGTATAGGAATTTTAAATCATACTAATTTTGAAAATGGTTTCACACAATTTTGCTATAACTACATTAACAAATATTAACGAGAACCCTGTTCAGTTACACATATTAGAACCATTAGAAATTAAACCTTTAGACCCTATCGAAATTAATTTTGTTGAAAAAAATGGAAATTGATGAAGAACCCGATATAGAATACGATAATCTTTTAAAACAAAATTTGAAAAATATTAGAATAGATCATTGTAATAAAGAAGAAAAAGAAGCAATTAGAAAATTATGTTTCGAATATAGAGATATATTTTATTGCGAGAAAACACATTTGAGTTTTTCGAACGAAATAACCCACAAAATTAAATTGAAAGACGGTACACCAAGTCATTTAAAATCATATCGATTCCCCGAAATTCATAAAAACGAAGTCAAGTCTCAAATTAATAAAATGCTTGAGCAAGGTATAATACAAGACATCGTATCCCCTTGGTCAAGTCCTATCTGAATAGTCCCGAAAAAACTCGACGCTTCTGGTAAGAAGAAGTGGCGCGTAGTTATAGACTACCGAAAATTGAACGAACAAACCATTGACGACAAGTACCCATTACCAAACATTTCTGACATACTAGACAAACTTGGCAAAGCAACTTACTTTTCGACTTTAGACCTAGCTAGCGGCTTCCATCAGATAGAAGTAGATCCTAATGATATTCAAAAAACAGCATTTTCTGTAGAAGGCGGACATTATGAATTTAAACGCATGCCATTCGGTTTAAAAAACGCCCCATCAACCTTTCAACGAGTTATGGACAGTGTTCTTCGCGGCCTTCAGCACGAGACATGTTTAGTATATCTCGATGACATCATTATTTTTAGTTCATCCCTACAGGAGTATATTGAAAGACTAAAATCAGTATTTAATCATTTACGAATCAGTAACTTCAAAATTCAACTTGACAAAAGCGAATTTCTTCAAAAAACCGTTCAATATTTAGGACATGTAATTACCTCCGATGGTGTAAAACCTAACCCACATAAAATTTCGGCAATCAAAAATTTCCCCATACCTCGAACACCAAAAAAAATTAAAAGCTTTTTAGGATTACTAGGTTACTATAGACGTTTCATCAAAGACTTTGCAAAAATAACAAAACCCATGACCAAATGTTTGAAAAAAGACGCCAAAATTATTCACGACAAAGCATTCATAGACAGTTTCAATACATGTAAAGAACTACTTACAAACGATCCCATATTACAATACCCTGATTTTGACAAACCTTTTGTACTAACGACAGACGCCAGCGATTTCGCGATAGGTGCCGTTCTTTCGCAAGGCGAAATTTCACGTGACAAACCTATTATAGCTTACGCATCTAGAACTTTGAATGATACTGATACACGCTACTCCGCTGTCGAAAAAGAACTACTAGCGATAGTTTGGGCTTGTAAGCATTTCCGTCCGTATCTTTATGGTAGAAAGGTCACAATAATGACTGACCACCGACCTCTTACTTGGTTATTTAATATTAAAGAACCAAATTCTAAACTTGTTAGATGGCGACTAAAATTAGAAGAATACGACTATGACATACAATACAAAAAAGGAAAATTTAACACCAACGCAGACTGTCTTTCTAGAATAAAATTAAATGACATTGAAACAGAATCCATAATTAATAATCCCGGCGAAATTAATAACGACATTATCGAATATTTTAGAAACATTGCTGAAAATTTTACACCCGATGAAAATGAATTACATCTCCAACCTTCCACTAGTAAACCGACTAAACCAAAAATCAAAATCTTATCCAACATCCAAATTAAACCCCCAAACACTACATATACTAATTCCCAACAAAACATTGATAACGAAGACATAGACGTAGACACAGACTCTGAATCTATTACACAACACTCCACTGAGAATGACAATACATACACCGGCATAACAATATTAGACGAAATTATAAACAATAAAACAAATCAGATTCACGTTTTTCCTCATATATATAACAAACCTTCTATTACACATAACAATTACGAACATCAAAAAATTATTAAAATCAAATTACCGGAACAAAATAATCACCAATTTATATTTGAATTCTTAAGTGACTATACCGACTCAAAAAATATTTATCATCTTTATTTTCACACTGACAAACTTTTCCGCGATTTCTCAAAAGTCTATTTAGATAAATTTTCAATGAAAGGTCTGAAATTAATTAAATGCACTAAAATTATTAACACCGTACCGTAACTGACAAAGAAGAACAAATTTTGCTTATAAAAATCATCACGAAGGTAGTACTAACCATAGAGGCATTAATGAAACTTTGGAATATCTTAAAAGAAATTATTATTGGAAACATATGAAAACAACAATAACAAATTTTATAAACGCATGTGAAATTTGTCAAAGAGCAAAATATGCTAGGAAAAAACCATATGTCCCGCTCATGCTTACTGAAACAGCCTCACGACCTTTTCAGATAATACACGTAGATATCTTTATGGTTGATAATAAAATTATCTTACTCTTGTAGATGCCTTTACAAAATTCGCACAAGCTATATTCATAGAAGGAAATACTGCTCTTCATACTAGTAATGCCTTAATAAAATATTTTGCTTCATTTGGCATACCCGAAAATTTAATTTTGGATAACGGTAAAGAGTTCAATAATAACACTACCAAAGAACTATTAAAATTTCATAAAATTAATGTCCATTTTACCATCCCTTTACATCACGAATCAAATTCCATTATAGAACGATTTCATTCAACAATAATTGAACATCTAAGAATTCTAAAAGAAATGTATCCGGACGATAACACTGATCAAATGCAATATGCAATAATTGGTTACAATAACTCCATTCACAGCGCTACAAATTACACCCCCTTTGTATTAGCATTCGGACACACAAATTCTAGAAATCCAAACGAAATATTCCTTCCCAATTCCTTTTACAACGATTACATTCAGAATCATAAAGACAAATTAAAACATGTTTATCAAGAAGTCTCTGATAAACTACATTCCGATAAAAAGAAGATAATAACGAAACATAACATCCACGGTGATACAAATTACGCTTTCAAAATAGGACAAACCGTTTATAAACAAAATCCTTTAAATAGAAGTAAAAAGTCATTGCAATTTTTAGGACCATTCAAAATAACTAAACTTTTAGACAAAAATTAAGTTGAAATTTGCAATGGAAAGAAAAAAAATAATGTTGCCAAATATGTCATTTTCATCGAACTTTGTGGCTAAAACCCCATAGTTCTCATCTAAGGCCGGAGGAGTTAAGAAACACAATCTGCCGACTATCAACATGAACTTGAAATCTCCTTGTAGAGAAAACGTACATTATAAAACAGCCTGTACATGTCATGTATCTTGTCTTTTGTACTTCTAATACGAATAAAGAACGTAGATTAGACCCGTTGTAATTTTAATTCTTTATAAAAACTCACTTTCCCGGACAACAAAAAAAATTAGCTAAAAGAAAATATTGCAACAAAAAAATTGCTATTTCAAGTGTGGTAGGTATTCTAGAATCCAGCCCACTTTTTGTAAAAAATCATATAAATATTTGCTTCCGCGGCCGAATTTTATAATTCTTTATCATATTTTAGCTAAAAGAAAATATTGCAACAAGAAAATTGCTATTTCAAGAGTGGTAGGTATTCTAGAATCCAGGTATTCTAGAATCCAGCCCATGTTGCTTACAATATACAACGTATTCATTAAAATAACACTCGAAAATTGAATGTTTATTTTCGGATTGGTAACACGTTTTAGTCACTTTTGCATGTCCAATGCTTAAAAAATTCCAAAGTATAGATCTTAAAGCATGAATATGAATGTTTTAACAAAAAAAATCCATTTCAAGAGTAGGTAAAATCTAACTTTATATTTGTAAAAAAATATACATACAAATAGTACAGATTCTAAAACATGAATATGAATGTTTTAACAAAAACATCCATTTCAAGAATAGGTAAAATCTGACTTAATTTTTGTAAAAAATCATATAAATATTTGCTTCCGCGCCCGAATTTTCTAATTCTTCATCATATTTTAGCGAAAAGAAAACATTGCATCATAAAATTGTTATTTCAAGTGTGGTAGGTATTCTAGAATACAGCCCATGTAGCTTACAATATACAACGTATTCAAATTTAAAATGACACCCGAAAATGTATTGTTTATTATCTGATTGGTACCACGTTTTGGTAACTTTTGCATGTCTAATGCTTAAATTATCCATAGTATAGATCCTAAAGTATTAGTATGAATGTTTTTACAAAAATATCCATTTCAAGAATAGGTAAAATCTGACTTCATTTTTGTAAAAAATTCATATAAATATTTGCTTACGCGCCGAATTTTATAATTCTTCATCATATTTTAGCTGAAAGAAAACATTGCAACAAGAAAATTGCTATTTCAAGTGTGGTAGGTATTTTAGAATCCAGCCCATGTAGCTTACATTATACAACGTATTAATTAAATTTACACCCGAAAATTAAATGCTTATTATCTGATTGGTACCACGTTTTGGTCACTTTTGCTTGTCCAATGCATAAAACCATCAATAGTACAGATACTAAAGCATGAATATGAATGTTTTAACAAAAACATCCATTTCAAGAATAGGTAAAATCTGACTTAATTTTTGTAAAAAATCATATAAATATTTGCTTCCGCGCCCGTATTGTATAATTCTTTATCATATTTTAGCTAAAAGAAAACTTTGCAATAAGAAAATTGCTATTTCAAGTGTTTTAAGTATTCTAGAATCCAGCCCATGTAGCTTACAATGTACAACGTATTCTTCAAGAATAGGTGAAATCTGACTTTATTTTAGTAAAAAACCATAGAAATATTTGCTTCCGCGCCCGATTTTTATATTTCTTTATAATATTTAAGGTAAAAGAAAACATTGCAACAAGAAAATTGCTATTTCAAGTGTGGTATGTATTCTAGAATCCAGCCCATGTAGCTTACAATATACAACGTATTCATTAAAATGACACCCGAAAATTAAATGTTTATTATCTGATTGGTACCACGTTTGGTCACTTTTGCATGTCCAATGCTTAAAACCATCCATAGTATAGATCCTAAAGCATGAATATGAATGTTTTAACAAAATTATCTATTTTAAGTATAGGTAAAACATGATTTAATTTTTGTAAAAAATCATATAAATATTTGCTTCCGCGCCCGAATTTTATAATTCTTTATAATATTTTAGCTAAAAGAAAACATTGCAACAAGAAAATGGCTATTTCAAATGTGGTAGGTACTCTAGAATCCAGCCCATGTAGCTTACAATATACAACGTATTCATTAAAATGACACCCAAAAATTGAATGTTTATTATCTGATTGGTACCACGTTTTGGTCACTTTTGCGTGTCCAATGCTTAAAATCATCTATATTATAGACCGTAAAGCATGAATATGATTGTTTTAACAAAAATATCCAATTCAAGAATAGGTAAAATCTGACTTTATTTTTGTAAAAAATCATATAAATATTTGCTTCCGCGCCCAAATATTATAATTCTTCAACATATTTTAGCTAAAAGAAAACATTGCAACAAAAAAATTGCTATTTCAAGTGTGGTAGGTATTCTAGATTCCAGCCCATGTAGCTTACAATATAGAACGTATTCATTAAAATAACACCCGAAAATTGAATGTTTATTATCTGATTGGTACCACGTTTTGGTCACTTTTGCACGTATAACGCTAAAATTATCCATAGTATAGATCCTAAAGCAGGAATATGAATGTTTTAACATAAATATCCATTTCAAGAATAGGTAAAATCTGACATTATTTTTGTAAAAAAATCATATAAATATTTGCTTCCGCGCCTGAATAAAATAATTCATCATATTTTTGCTAAAAGAAAACATTGCAACAAGAAAATTGCTATTTCAAGTGTGGTAGGTATTCTAAAATCCAGCCCATGTAGCTTACAATATACAACATATTCATTAAAATGACACCCGAAAATTGAATGTTTATTATCTGATTGGTACCACGTTTTGGTCACTTTTGCATGTCTAACGCTAAAATTATCCATAGTATAGATCCTAAAGCATGAATATGAATGTTTTAACAAAAATATCCATTTCAAGAATAGGTAAAATCTCACTTTATTTTTGTAAAAAATCATATAAATATTTGCTTCCGTGCCCGAATTTTATAATTCTTTAATATATTTTAGCTAAAAGAAAAAATTGCAACAAGAAAATTGCTATTTCAAGTGTGGTAGGTATTCTAGAATCCAGCCCATGTAGCTTACAATATACAACGTATTTATCAATAAAAGGTAAAATCTGACTTTATTTTTGTAAAAAATCATATAAATATTTGATTTCGCGCCCGAATTTAATAATTCTTTATCATATTTTACCTAACAGAAAACATTGCAACAAGAAAATTGCTATTTCAAGTGTGGTAGGTATTCTAGAATCCAGCCCATGTAGCTTACAATATACAACGTATTCATTAAAATGACACCTGAAAATTGAATGTTTATTATCTGATTGGTACCACGTTTTGGTCACTTTTGCATGTCCAATGCTAAAATTATTCATAGTATAGATCCTAAAGCATAAATATGAATGTTTTAACAAAAATATCCATTTCAAGAATAGGTAGAATCTGATTTTATTTTTGTAAAAAATCATATAACTATTTGCTTTCGCGCCCGAATTTTATAATTCTTTATCATATTTTAGCTAACAGAAAACATTGCAACAAGAAAATTGCTATTTCAAGTGTGGTAGATATTCTAGAATACAGCCCATGTAGCTTACAATATACAACGTATTCATTAAAATGATACCTGAAAATTGAATGTTTATTTACTGATTGGTACCACGTTTTGATTAGTTTTGCATGTCCAATGCTTAAAAACATCCATAGTATAGATCCTAAAGCATGAATATGAATGTTTTAACAAAAATATCCATTTCATGAATAGGTAAAATCTGACTTTATTTTTGTAAAAAATCATATAAATATTTGCTTCCGCGCCCGAATAAAATAATTCATCATACTTTAGCTAAAAGAAAACATTGCAACAAGAAAATTGCTATTTAAAGTGTGGTAGTTATTGTAGAATCCAGCCCATGTAGCTTACAATATACAACGTATTCATCAAAATAGGTAAAATCTGACTTTATTTTTGTAAAAAATCATATAAATATTTGCTTCCGCGCCCGAATTTTATAATTCTTCATCATATTTTAGCGAAAAGAAAACATTGCAACAAGAAAATTGCTATTTCAAGTGTGGTAGGTATTCTAGTATCCAGCCCATGTAGCTTACAATATACAACGTATTCATTAAAATGACACCCGAAAATTGAATTTTTGTTATCTGATTGGTACCACGTTTTAGTCACTTTTGCATGTCCAATGCTTAAAATCATCCATAGTATAGATCCTACAGCATGAATATGAATGTTATAACAAAAATATCCATTTCAAGAATAGGTAAAATCTGACTTTATTTTTGTAAAAAATCATATAAATACTTGCTTCGCAGCCCGAATTTAATAATTCTTCATCATATGTTAGCTAAATGAAAACATTGCAACAAGAAAATTGCTATTTTAACTGTGGTAGGTATTCTAGAATCCAGCCCATGTAGCTTACAATATACAAAGTATTATCAAGAGTAGGTAAAATCTGACTTTATTTTTGTAAAAAATCATATAATTATTTGCTTCCGCGCCCGAATTTTATAAATCTTCATCATATTTCAGCTAAAAGAAAACATTGCAACAAGAAAAATGCTATTTCAAGTGTGGTAGGTATTCTAGAATTCAGCCCATGTAGCTTACAATATACAACGTATTCATTAAAATGACACCCGAAAATTAAATGTTTATTATCTGATTGGTACCACGTTTTGATCACTTTTGCATGTCCAATGATTAAAACCATCCATAGTATAGATCCTAAAGCATGAATATGAATGCTTTAACAAAAATATCTATTTTAAGAATAGGTAATATCTGACTTTATTTTTGTAAAAAATCATATAAATATTTGCTTCCGCACCCGAATTTTATAATTCTTCATCATATTTTAGCGAAAAGAAAACATTGCAACAAGAAAATTGCTATTTCAAGTGTGGTAGGTATTCTAGAATCCAGCCCATGTAGCTTACAATATACAACGTATTCATTAAAATGACACCCGAAAATTGAATGTTTATTATCTGATTGGTACCACGTTTTGGTCACTTTTGCATGTCCAATGTTAAAAATCATCCATAGTAGAGATCCTACAGCATGAATATGAATGTTATAACAAAATTTTTCATTTCAAGAATAGGTAAAATCTGACTTTATTTTTGTAAAAAAAAATATAAATATTTGCTTCCCAGCCCGAATTTAATAATTCTTCATCATATGTTAGCTAAAATAAAACTTTGCAACAAGAAAATTGCTATTTTAACTGTGGCAGGTATTCTAGAATCCAGCCCATGTAGCTTACAATATACAACGTATTCATTAAAATGACACCCGAAACTTGAATGTTTATTATCTGATTGGTACTACGTTTTAGTCACTTTTGCATGTCCAATGCTTAAAATCATCCATAGTTTAGATCCTACAGCATGAATATGAATGCTTTAACAAAAATATCTATTTTAAGAATAGGTAAAATCTGACTATATTTTTGTAAAAAATCATATAAATATTTGCTTCCGCGCCCGAATTTTATAGTTCTTCATCATATTTTCGCGAAAAGAAAACATTGCGACAAGAAAATTACTATTTCAAGTGTGGTAGGTATTCTAGAATCCAGCCCATGTAGCTTACAATATACAACGTATTCATTAAAATGACACCCGAAAATTGAATGTTTATTATCTGATTTTTACCACGTTTTGGGCACTTTTGCATGTCCAATGCTAAAATTATCCATAGTATCGATCCTAAAGCATGAATATGAATGTTTTAACAAATATATCCATTTCAAGAATAGGTAAAATCTGATTTTATTTTTGTAAAAAATCATATAACTATTTGCTTTCGCGCCCGAATTTTAGAATTCTTCATCATATTTTAGCTAACAGAAAACATTGCAACAAGATAATTGCTATTTCAAGTGTAGTAGTTATTCTAGAATACAGCCCATGTAGCTTACAATATACAACGTATTCATTAAAATGACACCCGAAACTTGAGTGTTTATTATCTGATTGGTACTACGTTTTAGTCACTTTTGCATGTCCAATGCTTAAAATCATCCATAGTTTAGATCCTACAGCATGAATATGAATGCTTTAACAAAAATATCTATTTTAAGAATAGGTAAAATCTGACTATATTTTTGTAAAAAATCATATAAATATTTGCTTACGCGCCCGAATTTTATAGTTCTTCATCATATTTTCGCGAAAAGAAAACATTGCGACAAGAAAATTACTATTTCAAGTGTGGTAGGTATTCTAGAATCCAGCCCATGTAGCTTACAATATACAACGTATTCATTAAAATGACACCCGAAAATTGAATGTTTATTATCTGATTTTTACCACGTTTTGGGCACTTTTGCATGTCCAATGCTAAAATTATCCATAGTATCGATCCTAAAGCATGAATATGAATGTTTTGACAAATATATCCATTTCAAGAATAGGTAAAATCTGATTTTATTTTTGTAAAAAATCATATAACTATTTGCTTTCGCGCCCGAATTTTATAATTCTTCATCATATTTTAGCTAACAGAAAACATTGCAACAAGATAATTGCTATTTCAAGTGTAGTAGTTATTCTAGAATACAGCCCATGTAGCTTACAATATACAACGTATTCATTAAAATGATACCTGAAAATTGAATGTTTATTTACTGATTGGTACCACGTTTTGATTAGTTTTGCAAGTCCAATGCTTAAAAACATCCATAGTATAGATCCTAAAGCATGAATATGAATGTTTTAACAAAAATATCCATTTCATGAATAGGTAAAATCTGACTTTATTTTTGTAAAAAATCATATAAATATTTGCTTCCGCGCCCGAATAAAATAATTCATTATACGTTAGCTAAAAGAAAACATTTTAACAAGAAAATAGCTATTTAAAGTGTGGTAGTTATTCTAGAATCCAGCCTATGTAGCTTACAAGTCAGCCAGTACGGTTGTGTGGGTCAGCCAGTACGGTTGTGTGGTCGTGGCGTGTCTTGTCTGATCGTGTAGATAAGCAACATAGCCCGCCCTGTCCAATTGGATGGGTTGCCGCACAACGGCTCGGTGTGTGCTGGCCTTGCAGAGACTGTAGGCTGACAACCTGCATCACTAAAATGCAAGTAAAACATGTCACGAAACAAGTACTTCAGGTACTTGAGGCCTAATCGGCTTCACCAAAAATCTGGATCTACTTCCGGAAAACTAAGTAAGGGCTGTCACAATAGATCTTCTAGGTCGCGTTGACAAAAAGCGACAAAACGCTTAAAACCCTCATATACATACAATACAATACAATACAATGTAGCTTACAATATACAACGTATTCATCAAGAATAGGTAAAATCTGACTTTATTTTTGTAAAAAATCATATAAATATTTGCTTCCGCGCCCGAATTTTATAATTCTTCATCATATTTTAGCGAAAAGAAAACATTGCAACAAGAAAATTGCTATTTCAAGTGTGGTAGGTATTCTAGAATCCAGCCTATGTAGCTTACAATATACAACGTATTCATTAAAATGACACTCCGAAAATTGAATGTTTTTATCTGATGGTACCACGTTTTGGTCACTTTTGCATGTCCAATGCTTAAAACCATCCATAACATAGATCCTAAAGCATGAATATGAATGTTTTAACAAAAATATCTATTTCAAGAATAGGTAAAATCTGACTTGATTTTTGTAAAAAATCATATAGATATTTTCTTCCGCGCCCGAATTTTATAATTCTTTATCACATTTTAGCTAAAAGGAAACAATGCAACAAGAAAATTGCTATTTCAATTGTGGTAGGTATTCTAGTATCCAGCCCATGTAGCTTACAATATACAACGTATTCATTAAGAATAGGTAAAATCTGACTTTATTTTTGTAAAAAATCATATAAATATATGCTTACGCGCCCGAATTTTATAATTCTTCATCATATTTTAGCTAAAAGAAAACATTGCAACAAGAAAATTGCTATTTCAAGTATGGTAGGTATTCTAGAATTTAGCCCATGTAGGTTACAATATACAACGTATTCATTAAAATGACACTCGAAAATTGAATGTTTATTATCTGATTGGTACCACGTTTTGGTCATTTTTGCATGTCCAATGCTTAAAATCTTCCATAGTATAGATCCTACAGCATGAATATGAATGTTATAACAAAAATATCAATTTCAAGAATAGGTAAAATCTGTCTTTATTTTTGTAAAAAATCATATAAATATTTGCTTCCTAGCCCGAATTTAATAATTCCCATGCCAAGCCCATGTAGCTTACAATATACAACGTATTTATCAAGAGTAGGTAAAATCTGACTTTATTTTTGTAAAAAATCATATAATTATTTGCTTCCGCGCCCAGAATTTTATAAATCTTTATCATATTTTAGCTAAAAGAAAACATTGCAACAAGATAAATGCTATTTCAAGTGTGGTAGGTATGTAACAAGTCTAAGTCAGCACATTCTAGTGGCACCAATTAAGTAAGTAGGAAATGGATGTAATTCATAAATAGTGTTGTGTAAAGGTAAAACTAATATTTGCTGACTTAGTTCTTGTTCATAGTATATATAGTGTAAGGTAATGGTTGTAAAAGACAGACAGAATAGAGGAAGAGAAAGAGAGAAGCCAGAAGTAGAGTAGTACAGTCAATGGTAGACTGCGGTGGTGGACAGAAGTGTCATTAGAGAAGAAACCAACTGTAAAACATTATTTATTATATTATTTATATTTTTATACAAATGTGAGTATTCTATTTAATTCAATATCCATCTCCTAATACTTGCTCCGTATCCGGTCTGACAAAGAACCCATTTATATTTATTTTGTAATACCTACCCTTTCAAGGAGAAGGTCACAATCTGGTAGCAGAGGTCCTGTAAGAATGTTACAAGTTGATGGTAATGAAAGTTATTGAAAGGACGTGCTACAGTTTGATGACGTCAATCTCCTTCGAAAGAGGTGTTACAAATTGGTTGGCAGCGGTTCGGGAATTTTTGTCAGATTAGAGTAACCTTTCGGGGTTCACTCGCGGAACGACAAGTATTAAGAGTTGTTGATTTTCATCAAAATTTAAAAAAAAATCTGTAAAGAAAAATTAAAAAGAAAACGTAATCTAAGAGTTGGAGATTCGGTATTTATTAAAATTTAGTTCAATACGGCCTTCTGTTTACCACCGCCGAACCAAGGTAAGAGATACCACAGTAAAAAAAAAAACAACAAATTAATAATAAAAAAAAAGTCGGGAACATTGACAGTCTTGAATTGAATTTCATTTTTGAGGAACGGCTTAGAAGCAGACGGACATTCAACTTAGCAAGCAGTACAGTAGAAAAAATGCTGACAACAGCAAACGTGGAATCAGCAACATATGATATTGCAACAAGGCCACATGAAGTAGTTATCGTAGGTCAGGAAGATGACGCTACGTAAAGAAATGATTGCATGGAAGAAAAAAGGATCGAGGATCTTGAAGGGTGCAGGGATTACTGTTATACGAGAATTTGTCTCGGGAGGAAAAAAAACAATGGACAAGGGAGACTATTAGAAGATTAGTCTTATAAGGTTTGTGTAGAAGAATACGAGAATATGCCTCGAAAGGAGGATACCAATGGGCCGTAAGGGCTGTTGGAAAATAAGTATTGTAAAGTATACACAAGGTTTAAAAAAAAGTGAATTCAAAAAAAGAGGGACCGAGGATAAAATACTGTTGAATTGCTTGTCTTGGAGGATTAAAGAGCCCTCTGATTCGCCATCTTCAGAGGAAATGTTGAGGAAGCGTCAAGACTGTCAGGACCAATCGCGTGCCGGCGTCATCTAGTGCAAAAAAAAAAGAATTTGTAATTGTATTGTGTACAGACATTAAGTGTAGGTTAAGTTACTTTTGGAAATTGTGCTTCTTACAGGAAGCAAATTTCTGAAGTCGGGAGGAATGTAACAAGTCTAAGTCAGCACATTCTAGTGGCACCAATTAAGTAAGTAGGAAATGGATGTAATTCATAAATAGTGTTGTGTAAAGGTAAAACTAATATTTACTGACTTAGTACTTGTTCATAGTATATATTGTAACGTTTTATTTATTTAGGTGAAGTGTAAAATTGATTAAAACACTAATATTTATATAACTATATTTAATTAAAGAAATATGAATTATAAAGAATAAATAAAAATAACTAACACTAAGAATTAACAAATATAAACACTAATTTAAGAACTAATTATTATTACTAAAGACTTAAACACTAAGATAATTTATTTAAACAATTAAAACTACGCAATATTTATTTCAACACTATTTATATCACCGTCTATTTATTTATATCACCTTCTGTACACTACACGTATTAACACAAGACTGTCCTCGCGATCCCCTGCTAAGGGTATTTATATTAAAACACTTCATTCTAGAATATTCTTTGATTCCTTGTAAATCAGAACAATGGAAAGCGGACGGACGTGTTCTGACCTGTTCGCTAGCGGTCGCCGCCCGCGCCGCCGCCCGCGCCGCGACCCTGGGTTCGCTACATTAGTGTAAGGTAATGGTTGTAAAAGACAGACAGAATAGAGGAAGAGAAAAAAAGAAGCCAGAATTAGAGTGGTATAGTCAGTGGTAGACTGCGGTGGTGGACAGAAGTGTCATTAGAGAAGAAACCAACTGTAAAACATTATTTATTATATTATTTATATTTTTATACAAATGTGAGTATTCTATTTAATTCAATATCCATCTCCTAATACTTGCTCCGTATCCGGTCTGACAAAGAACCCATTTATATATATTTTGTAACACCTATCCTTTCAAGGAGAGGGTCACAAACTGGTAGCAGAGGTTCTGTAAGATTTTTACAAGTTGGTAGTTATGGAATTTATTAAAAGGACGTGCTACAGTTTGATGACGCCAATATCCTTTTAGAAAGAGTGGTGTTAAAGGTAATCTAGAATCCAGCCCAAGTAGCTTACAATATACAACGTATTCATTAAAATGACACCCGAAAATTAAATGTTTATTATCTGAATGGTATCACGTTTTGGTCACTTTTGCATGTCCAATGCTTAAAACCATCCATAGTATAGATCCTAAAGCATGAATATGAATGCTTTAACAAAAATATCTATTTTAAGAATAGGTAAAATCTGACTTTATTTTTGTAAAAAATCATATAAATATTTACTTTCGCACCCGAATTTAATAATTCTTCATCATATTTTAGCGAAAAGAAAACATTGCAACAACAAAATTGCTATTTCAAGTGTGGTAGGTATTCTAGAATTAAGCCCATTTAGCTTAAAATATACAACGTATTCATTAAAATGACACCCGAAAATTGAATGTTTATTATCTGATTGGTACCACGTTTTGGTCACTTTTGCATGTCCAATGCTTAAAACCATCCATAGTATAGATCCTAAAGCATGAATTTGAATGTTTTAACAAAAATATCTATTTCAAGAATAGGTAAAATCAGACTTTATTTTTGTAAAAAATCATATAAATATTTTCTTCTGCGCCCGAATTTTATAATTCTTCATCACATTTTAGCTACAAGAAAACAATGCAACAAGAAAATTGCTATTTCAATTGTGGTAGGTATTCTAGTATCCAGCCCATGTAGCTTACAATATACAACGTATTCATTAAGAATAGGTAAAATCAGACTTTATTTTTGTAAAAAATCATATAAATATTTGCTTCCGCCCCCGAATTTAATAATTCTTCATCATATTTTAGCTAAAAGAAAACATTGCAACAAGAAAATTGCTATTTCAAGTGTGGTAGGTATTCTAGAATCTAGCCCATGTAGCTTACAATATACAAAGTATTCATTAAAACGAAAATTGAATGATCATTATCTAATTAGTACCACATTTTAGTCACTTTTGTAAGTCCAATGCTAAAATTGTCCATAGTATAGATTCTAAAGCATGAATATAAATGTTTTAACAAAAATATCCATTTCAAGAACATGTAAAATCTGACTTAATTTTTATAAAAAATCATATAACTATTTGCTTCCGTGCCCGAATAAAATAATTCATCATATATTAGCTAAAAGAAAACATTGCAACAAGAAAAATGCTGTTTTAAGTGTGGTAGGTATTCTAGAATCCAGCCCATGTAGCTTAAAATATACAACGTATTCATCAAGAATAGGTAAAATAAGACTTTATTTTTGTAAAAAATCATATAAATATTTGCTTCCGCGCCCAAATATTATAATTCTTTATCATATTTCAGCTAAAAGAAAACATTGCAACAAGAAAATAGTTATTTCTAGTGTGGTAGGTATTACAGAATCCAGCCCATGTAGCTTACAATATACAACGTATTTATCAAGAATATGTAAAATCTGACTTTATTTTTGTAAAAAATCTTATAAATATTTGCTTCCGCGCCTGAATTTTATAATACTTCCTCATATTTTAGCTAAAAGAAATCATTGCAACATGAAAATTGCTATTTCAAGTGCGTTAGGTAGGTAAACTAGAATCCAGCCCATGTAGCTTACAATAAATAACGTGTTCATTAAAATGACACTCGAAAATTAAATGTTTATTATCTGATTGATACCACGTTTTGGTCACTTTTGCATGTTAAATGCTTAAAACCATCCATAGTATAGATCCTAAAGCAAGAATATGAATGTTTTAACAAAAATATCCATTGCAAGAATAGGTAAAATCTGACTTTATTTTTGTAAAAAATCATATAAATATTTGCTTCCGCGCCCGAATTTTATAATTCTTCATCATATTTCAGCGAAAAGAAAACATTGCAACAAGAAAATTGCTATTTCAAGTGTGGTAGGTATTCTAGTATCCAGGCCATGTAGCTTACAATATACAACGTATTCATTAATACGACACCCGAAAATTGAATGTTTATTATCTGATTGATACCACGTATTGGTCACTTTTGCCTGTGCAATGCTTAAAACCATCCGTAGTATAGATCCTAAAGCATGAATATGAATGTTTTAACAAAAATATCCATTTCAAGAATATGTAAAATCTGACTTTATTTTTGTAAAAAATCCTATAAATATTTGCTTCCGCGCCCGAATAAAATAATTCATCATATTTTAGCTAAAAGAAAACATTGCAACAAGAAATCTGCTATTTCAAGTGTGGTAGGTATTCTAGAATCCAGCCCATGTAGCTTACAATATACAACGTATCCATCAAGAATAGGTAAAATATGACTTTATTTTAGTAAAAAATCATATAAATATTTGCTTCCGCGCCCAAATATTATAATTCTTTATCATATTTCAGCTAAAACAATACATTGCCACAAGAAAATAGCTATTTCAAGTGTGGTTGGTATTCTAGAATCCAGCCCATGTAGCTTACAATATACAACGTATTTATCAAGAATAGGTAAAATCTGATTTTATTTTTGTATAAAATCTTATAAATATTTGCTTCCGCTCCTGAATTTTATAATTCTTCCTCATTTTTTAGCTAAAAGAAAACATTGCAACATGAAAATTGTTTTTTAAGTGTGTTAGGTATTCTAGAATCCAGCTCATGTAGCTCACAATATACCACGTATCCATTAAAATGACACCCGAAAATTGAATGTTTATTATCTGATTGATACCACGTTTTCGTCACTTTTGCATGTTAAATGCTTAAAACCATCCATAATATAGATCCTAAAGCAAGAATATAAATGTTTTAACAAAAATATTCATTTCAAGAATAGGTAAAATCTGACTTAATATTTCTAAAAATCATATAAATATTTGCTTCCGCGCCCGAATTTTATAATTCTTCATCATATTTTAGCTAAAAGAAAACATTGCAACAAGAAAATTGCTATTTCAAGTGCGTTAGGTAGGTAAACTAGAATCCAGCCCATGTAGCTTACAATAAACAACGTGTTCATTAAAATGACACTCGAAAATTAAATGTTTATTATATGATTGATACCACGTTTTGGTCACTTTTGCATGTTAAATGCTTAAAACCATCCATAGTATAGATCCTAAAGCAAGAATATGAATGTTTTAACAAAAATATTCATTTCAAGAATAGGTAAAATCTGACTTAATTTTTGTGAAAATCATATAAATATTTGCTTCCGCGCCTAAATTTTATAATTCTTCATCATATTTTAGCTAAAAGAAAACATTGCAACAAGAAAATTGCTATTTCAAGTGTGGCAGGTATTCTAGAATCCAGTCCATGTAGCTTACAATATACAACGTGTTCATTAAAATGACACCCGATATTTGAATGTTTATAATCTGATTGGTACCTCGTTTTGATCACTTTTGCATGTCCAATGCTTAAAACTATCCATAGTATAGATCCTAAAGCATGAATATGATTGTTTTAACAAAAATATCCATTTTAAGAATAAGTAAAATCTGACTTAATTTTTGTAAAAAATCTTATAAATATTGGCTTCCGTGCCCGAATTTTATAATTCTTCATCATATTTCAGCTAAAAGAAAACATTGCAACAAGAAAATTGCTATTTCAAGTTTGGTAGGTATCCTAAAATCCAGCCCATATAGCTTACATGTTTATTATCTAAATGGTACCACGTTTTGGTCACTTTTGCATGTCCACTGCTAAAATTATTCACAGTATAGGTCCTAAAGCATGAATATAAATGTTTATCAAAAATATCCATTTCAAGAATAGGTATAATCTGATTTTATTTTTGTAAAAAAAATCATATAAATATTTACTTCCGCGCCCGAATTTTATAATTCTTCATCTTATTTTAGCTAAAAGAAAACATTGCAACAAGAAAATTGCTATTTTAAGTGTGGCAGGTATTCTAGAATCCAGCCCATGTAGCTTACAATATACAACGTATTTATCAAGAATATGTAAAATCTAAAATTATTTTTGTAAAAAATCATTTAAATATTTTCCTCCGCGCCCGAATTTTATAATTCTTTATCATATTTTAGCTAAAAGAAAACATTGCAACATGAAAATTGCTATTTCAAGCGTGGTAGATATTCTAGAATCCAGCTCATGTAGGTCACAATATACAACGTATTCATTAAAATGACAACCGAAAATTGAATGTTTATTATTTGATTGGTACCATGTTTTAGTCACTTTTGCATGTCCAATGCTTAAAACCATCCATAGTATAGATCTTAAAGCATGAATATGAATGTTTTAACAAAAATATCCATTTCAAGAATAAGTAAAATCTGACTTTATTTTTGAAGAAAATCATATAAATATTTGCTTCCGCGCCCAAATTTTATATATCTTCATTATATTTTAGCTAAATAAAAACATTGCAACATGAAAATTGATATTTCAAGTGTGGTAGGTATTCTAGAATCCAGCCCACGTAGATTACAATATACAACGTATTTATCAAGAATAGGTAATATCTGACTTTATTTTTGTAAAAAATCTTATAAATATTTGCTTTCGCGCCCGAATTTTATAATTCTTTATCATACTTAAGCTAAAAGAAAACATTGCAAAAGAAAATTGCTATTTCAAGTGTGGTAGGTATTCTAGATTCCAGCTCATGTTGCTACAATATACAACGTTTTCATAAAAATGACACCCGAAAATTGAATGTTTATTATCTAATTGGTACCACGTTTAGGTCACTTTTGCATGTCCAATGCTAAAATTATCCATAGTACAGATCCTAAAGCATGAATATTAATGTTTTAACACAAAAAACCAATTCACGAATAGGTAAAATATGACTTTATTTTTGTAAAAAATCATATAAATATTTGCTTCCGCGCCCGAATTTTATAATTCTTCATCATATTTTAGCTAAAAGAAAACATTGCAACGAGAAATTTGCTATTTTAAGTGTGGTAGGTATTTTAGAATCCAGCCCATGTTTCTTACAATATACAACTTATTTATCAAGAATAGGTAAAATCTGACTTTATTTTTGTAAAATATCTTATAAATATTTGCTTCCGCAAAATTGAATGTTTATTATCTAATTGGTACCTCGTTTTGGTCACTTTTGCATGTGCAATGCTTAAAACCATCCATAGTATAGATCTTAAAGCATGAATATGAATGTTTTAACAAAAATATCCATTTCAAGAATTAGTAAAATCTGACATTATTTTTGTAGAAAATCATATAAATATTTGCTTCCGCGCCCAAATTTTATATATCTTCATCATATTTTAGCTAAATGAAAACATTGCAACATGAAAATTGCTATTTCAAGTGTGGTAGGTATTCTAGAATCTAGCCCACGTAGATTACAATATACAACGTATTTATCAAGAATAGGTAATATCTGACTTTATTTTTGTAAAAAATCTTATAAATATTTGCTTTCGCGCCCGAATTTTATAATTCTTCATCATACTTAAGCTAAAAGAAAACATTGCAAAAGAAAATTGCTATTTCAAGTGTGGTAGGTATTCTAGATTCCAGCTCATGTTGCTACAATATACAACGTTTTCATTAA
Source organism: Stenolophus ochropezus (assembly GCA_035578165.1). Taxonomy (NCBI): domain Eukaryota; kingdom Metazoa; phylum Arthropoda; class Insecta; order Coleoptera; family Carabidae; genus Stenolophus; species Stenolophus ochropezus. The sequence goes on along the minus strand of JAQOWZ010000055.1, from coordinate 1,194,971 downwards.
AATGACACCCGAAAATTAAATGTTTATTATCTAATTGGTACCTCGTTTAGGTCACTTTTGCATGTCCAATGCTAAAATTATCCATAGTACAGATCCTAAAGCATGAATATTAATGTTTTAACACAAAAAACCAATTCACGAATAGGTAAAATATGACTTTATTTTTGTAAAAAATCATATAAATATTTGCTTCCGCGCCCGAATTTTATAATTCTTCATCATATTTTAGCTAAACGAAAACATTGCAAAGAGAAATTTGCTATTTTAAGTGTGGTAGGTATTCTAGAATCCAGCCCATGTAGCTTACAATATACAACTTATTTATCAAGAATAGGTAAAATCTGACTTTATTTTTGTAAAATATCTTATAAATATTTGCTTCCGCAAAATTGAATGTTTATTATCTAATTGGTACCTCGTTTTGGTCACTTTTGCATGTGCAATGCTTAAAACCATCCATAGTATAGATCCTAAAGCATGAATATGAATGTTTTAAAAAAAATATCCATTTCAAGAATAAGTAAAATCTGACTTTATTTTTGTAGAAAATCATATAAATATTTGCTTCCACGCCCAAATTTTATTTATTTTCATCATATTTTAGCTTAAAAATAACATTGCAACATGAAAATTGCTATTTTAAGTGTGGTAGGTATTCTAGAATCCAGCCCATGTAGCTTACAATATACAACGTATTTATCAAGAATAGGTAAAATCTGACTTAATTTTTGTAAAAAATCTTATAAATATTTGCTTCCGCGCTCGAATTTTATAATTATTCATCATATTTTAGCTAAAAGAAAACATTGCAACAAGAAAATTGCTATTTCAAGTATGGTAGGTATTCTAGAATCCAGCCCATGTAGCTTACAATATACAACGTATTCATTAAAATGACACCTGAAAATTTAATGTTTGTAATCTGATTGGTACCTCGTCTTGGTCACTTTTGCATGTCCAATGCTAAAATTATCCATAGTATAGATCCTAAAGCATGAATATGAATGTTTTTACAAAAATATCAATTTTAAGAATAGATAATATCTGACTTTATTTTTGTAAAAAATCATATAAATATTTGCTTCCGCGCCCGAATTTTATAATTCTTAATCATATTTTAGCTAAAAGAAAACATTGCAACAAGAAAATTGCTATATCAAGTGTGGTAGGTATTCTAGAATCAAGCCCATGTAGCTTACAATATACAACGTATTTATCAAGAAAAGTTAAAATCTGACTTTATTTTTGTAAAAAATCATATAAATATTTGCTTTCGCGCCCAAATTTTATAATTTTTCATCATAATTTAGCTAAAATAAAACATTGCAACATGAAAATTGCTATTTTAAATATGTTAGGTATTCTAGAAACCAGACCATGTAGCTTACAATATACAACGTATTCATTAAAATGAAACCCGAAAATTGAATGTTTATTATCTAATTGGTACCACGTTTTCGTCACTTTTGCCTGTCCAATGCTTAAAACCATCCAAAGTATAGATCCTAAAACATGAATATGAATGTTTTAACAAAAATATCGATTTCAAGAATTGGTAAAATATGACTTAATTTTTGTAAAAAATGATATAAATATTTGCTGCCGCGCCCGAATTTTATAATTCTTCATAATATTTTAGCTAAAAGAAAACATTGCAACAAGAAAATAGCTATTTCAAGTATGGTAGGTATTCTGGAATCCATCCCATGTTGCTTTACCACACTTGAAATAGCAATCTTTTTGTTGTAATGTTTTTTTTTAGCTAAAATATGGTAAAGAATTATAAAATTCGGACGCGCAAGCAAACATTTATATGATTTTTGCAAAAATAAAGTCAGATTTTACCTATTCTTGAATTGGATATTTTTGTTAAAACATTCATATTCATGGTTTAGGATCTGTACTGTGAAGAATTTAGCATTGGACATGCAAAAGTGACCAACACGTGGTACTAATCAAATAATATAAATTCAATTTTCGGGTGTCATTTTAATGAATACGTTGTATATTGTAAGCTACATGGGCTGGATTCTAGTATACCTACCACACTTGAAATAACATTTTTTTGGTTGCAATGTTTTCCTTTAGCTGAAATATAATGAAAAATTATAAAATCCAAGGGCGGAAGCAAATATTTATATGATTTTTTATAAAAATAAAGTCAGATTTTACCTATTCTTGATATGGATATTTTTGTTAAAACATTCTTATTCATGCTTTAGGATCTATACTATGGATAATTTTAGCATTGGACATGCAAAAGTGACCAAAACGTGGTATCATTCAGATAATAAACATTCAATTTTCGGGTGTCATTTTAATGAAAGCGCTGTATATTGTAAGCTACATGGGCTGGATTCTGGAATACCTACCACACTTGAAATAGCAATTTTCTTGTTGCAATGTTTTCTTTTAGCTAAACTATGATGAAGAATTATAAAATTCGGCATGGAAGCAAATATTTATATGATCTTTTACAAAAATAAAGTCAGATTTTAACTTTTCTTGATAAATACGTTGTATATTGTAAGCTACATGGGCTTGATTCTAGAATACCTACCACACTTGATATAGCAATTTTCTTGTTGCAATGTTTTCTTTTAGCTAAAATATGATAAAGAATTATAAAATTAGGGCGCGGAAGCAAATATTTATAAGATTTTTTACAACAATAAAGTCAGATTTTACCTATTCTTAAAATGGATATTTTTGTTAAAACATTCATATTCATGCTTTAGGATCTATGCAATGGATGGTTTTAAGTATTGGACATGCAAAAGTGACCAAAACGTGGTACAAATCAGATAATAAACATTCAAATTTCGGGTGTCATTTTAATGAATACGTTGTATATTGTAAGCTACATGGACTGGATTCTAGAATACCTACCACACTTGAAATAGGAATTTTCTTGTTGCAATGTTTTGTTTTAGCTAATATATGATGAAGAATTCTAAAATTCCGGCGCGGAAGCAAATATTTATCTGATTTTTTACAAAAATTAAGTAAGATTTTACCTATTCTTGATGAATACGTTGTATATTGTAAGCTACATGGGCTGGATTCTAGAATGAATACGTCGTATATCACTATACTAAACGATTACATTTACTATATCTCTATATATCTATCTATCTATAGATTCATCACGAGCATCGAGTAACTTTTGTAAAGGCCTACAGCCAGTACCATGCAAGTGATTGTTTTTTTTTTTTTAATATGTCGGGACTAATGAGATCTGGTGCCTTTTGGGTGTCTCATATTTTTACTGTTAATAGTTTTTGTGTAAAAAATAAATTAAAACTGTGCACAAATACTGCCTTGAAACAAAGGATCCCAGAGGCCATGTCTCTATTTAAGAAAAATGACGCCGTCATCCGTCATTTTTGACAATTTGTCTATGAACTTTAAATGATTATATCTTTTAATAGAACATTGATATTAAAGATTTACAAACAGTATCATGAATAATAGTCCTGAGTAAAAGTTTTACAACTAATTTAATTTTAAAACAATGTATTTAATTAATATAAATTTTGACGTTTCCAAAGTCAAAAGTCAATGTTGCCAAATGTATGATGAAGTAACTAAATTAAAACCTAATATTCCTAAACTAACTACACTGAAGACGGTGGCAGTTGTATTAGGATTGACAATATTAATTTATAAATTTAAAAATTAACTACTATTTTTTTAATACAAACAGTGTTGCCAAATTATGAAGTAACTAAATAAAAATCAAATATTTGATATCAAAAGAAAGAAAACCATAAGAGCCTGTTCTGTAATGACAAAAAAAAATGTGTCATATCGACCTGCATTTGTTTTACGCAAAAAGTTGTTAGAAGTAGGTCGTTCTTGAGTTATAATGAAACGACACAATGTGGACTGGTGTGCACGAATGACAAAAATGTTCTACGTCGATTAAAATTTGTGGTGTGCAGAAATGAAAATTTTCTATGTTGATCGGCTTTGGTTTTATGCAAAAAGTTAATAGAAGTATGTCGTGTTTGGTATCGAATGAAATGTCTTAGTGAGGACTCGCGTAGAGAATTGACAAAAATGGTCAATGTCGATCGGCTTTTGTTTTTTACAAAAATTTCTCAAAAGTATAACGAGTTTGGTCTCAAATGAAAGGTCTCGTTGAGGGCTAGCGTGCAGAATTGACAGAAACGTTCCATTCCGATCGGCTTTTGTTCTTTTGCAAAAATTTCCCAGAAGTATGTCGAGTTTGGTCTCAAATAAAACGTCATGTTGAGGGCTAGCGTACAGAATTCACAAAAATGTGCTATGTCGATCTGTTTTTGTTTTTTGCAAAAAGTTGTCAGAAGTGTATTGTGTTTGGTATCAAATAAAAAGGTTTAATGAATGCTGGTGTGCAGAATTAACAAAAATTGTCAATGTCGCTCGGCTTTTGTTTTTTTAAAAAGGTTGTCACAAGTATATAGTGTTTGGTATTAAATGAAAAGTCTCGGTGTGGACTAGCGTGTAGATATGATAAAAATGTTTCATGTCCATCGACTTTTGTTTTATGCAGAAAGTTGTAAGAAGTATGTCGTGTTTGGTATCAAATGAAAGGTCTCGGTGCAGGCTGGGTTACATAAATGACAAAAATGATTCATGTCGACCGGCTTTTATTTCTTGCAAAAATTTCTCAAAAGTATGTCGAGTTTGGTCTCAAATGAAAGGTCTCGGAGAGGGCTAGCGTGCAGAATTGACAAAAATGTGCTATGTTAATCGGTTTTTGTGTTTTTTGCAAAAAGTTATGAAAAGTATCTGGTGTTTGGTATCAAATGAAAAGGCTCGATCAGGGCTGGCATGTAGAATTAACAGAAATATCAATGTTGATCGGTTTTTGTTTCTTGCAAAAATTTCTCAAAGGAATGTCGAGTTTGGTCTCAAATGAAAGGTCTCGTTGAGGGCTAGCGTGCAGAATTGACAAAAATGTTCCATGTCGATCGGCTTTTGTTTTATGCAAAAAGTTGTCAGAAGTATGTCTTGTTTGGTTTCAAATGAAAGGTCTCGGAGAGGGCTAGAGTGCAGAAATGACAAAAATGTGCTATGGCGATCGGATTTTGTTTTTTGCAAAAAGTTGTCAGAAGTGTGTGGTATTTGATATGAAATGATAGGTTTCAATGAAGGGTGGTGTGCAGAAATAACGAAAATTGTCAATGTCGATCGGCTTTTGTTTTTTGCAAAAGGTTGTCATAAGTATATAGTGTTTGGTATCAAATGAAAAGTCTCGGTGTGGGCTAGCGTGTAGATATAATAAAAATGTTTCATGTCGATCAACTTTTGTTTTATGCAGAAAGTTGTCAGAATTATGTGGTGTATGGTATCAAATGAAAGGTCTCGGTGAGAGTTGGGGAACGTAAATGACAAAAATGTGTCATGTCGACCGGCTTTTGTTTTTTGTAAAAAATTATGAGAAGTATAACGTTTTTGCAATCTAATGAAAGGTGTCGGTGAGGCCTGACGTGGAAATATGAAATAATTGTTTCATGTCGATCGGCATTTGTTTTTTGCACTGACAGCGGAGCTCTAGGGAATGCTCGTGCTTGAGCAAAGGTGTTACTATTAATTTGAAATATAACGAATTTATTAAAATAAATGTGTGATGAAGTAATTAAATTCAAACCAAATATTCCTAAACCTACTTCACTGGAGACGGTGACAGTTATAGTAGGGTTGACAATATTAATTTATAAATTTAAAAATTAACTATTATTTTTTAATACAAACAGTGTTGCTAAGTTATAAAGTAACTAAATAAAAATCAAATGTTCCTAATTAAATTGAACACTTTGCTTTGTTTGATATCAAAAGAAAGAAAACCATAAAGGCCGGTTTTGAAATGACAAAAAAAATGTGTCATGTCGAAAAAGTTGTTAGAAGTAGGTATCAAACAAAACGTCTGGTTGTGGTCTAGCGTAAAGAGTTGACAAAAATGTGCCATGTCAATCGGCTTTTGTTTTTCGCAAATAGTTGTCAGAAGTATGTGGTGTTTGGTATCAAAATAAAGGTCTCGATGAAGGTTTGCGTAAATAATTAACAAAATTGCGCAGTGTTGATCGGTTTTTGTTTTATGCAAAAAAATGTCAGAAGTATGTTGTGTTTGGTATTAAATGAAAGGTCTCGGTGAGAACTGACGTGCATAATTGAGAAAAATGTTTCATGTCGACCGGCTTTTGTTTTTTGCAAAAAAATATTAGAAGTATATCGTGTTTGGAATCTAATGAAATGTTTCGGTGAGGGCTGACATGTAGATATGAAAAAACTGTTTCATGTCGATTGGCATTTGTTTTTGCATTGTCAGCGGAGCTCTAGGGAATGCTCGGCGTAGCCGAGAATTCGCTAGTCCTATATACTAAAAGGCATGTGTCCTAATCTATATTTACTTTCATCATGACGATCGCCAAATTTTCGGACAAACCTACAGCCTTAACCATTTATGAAATTGTTATGTATAATAATATCAAGTTGTAGAGAACGATGCGTAGGTGTGCCTTTTTGGTGTTACATATTTTTACGTCGAGCAGTTTTTGCATGAATTAATAAAAACCACACACTTTTTTAATTTTGAAACAGTGTAAATTTAAAAAGAATCACGCTGTAATCTGTCACTTTTGACAAACAGTCTGTGAACTTTAAACGATTGTATTTTCAAATAGAACATTGATATTAGAGAAATGAATACAGTATCATGTATAATAGTCTTGAGCAAAGGTGTTACAATTAATTTAAGTTTAAAACATAACGTATTTAATTAAAATAAATTTTGACATTTCCAATGTCAAAAGGCAATGTTGCCAAATGTGTAATGAAGGATATAAATTAAAACCAAATATTCCTAAACTAACTTCAATGAAGACGGTGGCAGTTGTATTAGGATTGACAATATTAATTTATAAATTTAAAAATTAACTACTATTTTTTAATACAAACAGTGTTGCCAAATTATATAGTAACTAAATAAATACCAAATATTCCTAAATAAAATAAATTGAATACTTTGCTGTGTTTTTTATCAAAAGAAAGGAAACCATAAGGGCCAGTTTTAAAATGACAAAAAAAATGTGTCATGTCGATCTACATTTGTTTTTCGTAAAAAGTTGTTAGAAGTAGGTCGTCCTTGTGTTTTAAGGAAACGACACAATACGGACTTGCGTGCACGAATGACAAAAATGTTCTACATTGATTAGAATTGGCAAAATGTTGTCAGAAAAAAGTCGTGTTTGGCTATTTTCGAATTACATAAGTCAATATTGCCAAATGTTTAATAAAGTAACTAAACAAAGAACAAATATTCCCAAATGAACGTTACTGAAGACAGTGAATGTTATATTAGGCTAGGTCACGATGAGGGCTAGCGTGCAAAATTAACAAAAATGTTCTATATCGAACGGCTTTTGTTTTTTGGAAAAAGTTGTGAGAAGTATGTGGTGTTTGGTATCAAATGAAAAGGCTCGATAAGGGCTGGCGTGTAGAATTATCAAAAAAGTTCAATGTTGATCGGCTTTTGTTTTTTGCAAAAATTTGTCAAAGGTATGTCATGTTCGGTCACAAATGAAAGATGCAGAATTGACGAAAATGTTCCATGTCGATCGGCTTTTGTTTTATGCAAAAAGTTGTCAGAAGTATGTCGTATTTGGAATCAAATGAAAGGTCTCGGAGAGGGCTAGCGTGCAAAATTGACAAAAATGTGCTATGTCGATCGGTATTTGTTTTTTGCAAAAATTTGTCAAAAATGTGTGGTGTGTGGTATCAAATGAAAGGTTTCAATGAAGGCTTGTGTTCAGAATTAACGAAAATGGTCAATGTCGATCGGCTTTTGTTTTTTGCAAAAAGTTGTCACAAGTATATAGTGTTTGGTATCAACTGAAAAGTCTCGGTGTGGGCTAGCGTGTAGATATGATAAAAATGTTTCATGTCAAACGACTTTTGTTTTATGCAGAAAGTTGTCAAAAGTATGTCGTGTATGGTATCAAATGAAAAGTCTCGGTGAGGGCTGGGGTACATAAATGACAAAAATGTTTCATGTCGACCGGTTTTTATTTCTTGCAAAAAATTATTAGAAGTATATCGTGTTTGGTCTCAAATGAAAGGTCTCGTTGAGGGCTAGCGTGCAGAACTGAGAAAAATGTTCCATTCCGATCGGCTTTTGTTTTCTACAAAAAGTTCTCAAAGGTATGTCGAGTTTGGTCTCAAATGAAACATCTTGTTGTGGGCTAGTGTGCAGAATTGACAAAAATGTGCTATGTCGATCGGTTTTTGTTTTTTGCCAAAAATTGTGAGAAGTATGTGGTGCTTGGTATCAAATGAAAAGGCTCGATAAGGGCTGGCCTGTAGAAATAACAGAAAAGGTCTATGTTAAACGGTTTTTGTTTTTTGCAAAAATTTCTCAAAGGTATGTCGGGTTTGGTCTCAAATGAAAAGTCTCGTTGAGGGCTGGCGTGCAGAATCGACAAAAATGTACCATGTTGATCGGCTTTTGTTTTATGCAAAAAGTTGTCAGAAGTATGTCGTGTATGGTACCAAATGAAAGGTCTCTCCTTGAGAGATGGGGTACATAAATGACGAAAATGTTTTATGGCGACCGGCTTTTGTTTTTTGCAAAAAATTATTAGAAGTATATCACGTTTGCAATCTAATGAAAGGTCTCGGTGACACCTGACGTGGAAATATGAAATAATTGTTTCATGTCGATCGGCATTTGTTTTTTGCACTGACAGCGGAACTCTAGGGAATGCTCGGCGTAGCCGAGAATTCGCTAGTTGTAAGCTACATGAGCTATATTCTAGAATACCTACCACTCTTGAAATAGCAAAATTCTTGTTGCAATGTTTTCTTTTAGCTAAAATATGATGAATAATTTTAAATTACGGGCACAAAAACAAATATTTATATGATTTTTTCCAAAATAAAGTCAGATTTTACCTTTTCTTGATGTATATGTTGTATATTGTTAGATACATGGGTTGGATTCTAGAATACCTACCACATTTGAAGGAGCAATTTTCTAGTTGCAAATGTATTCTTTTAGCTAAAATATGATGAAGAATTATAAAATTTGGGCGCGGAAGCAAATGTTTATATGGTTTTGTACAAAAATAAAGTCAGATTTTACCTATTCTTGAAATGGATATTATTTGTTAAATCATTCATATTCATGGGTTAGGATCTATACTATGGCTGGTTTCGAGAATTGGACATGCAAAAGTGACAAATACGTGGTACCAATCAAATAATAAACATTCAATTTTCGGGTGTCATTTTAATTAATACGTTGTACATTGTAAGCTACATGGGCTGGATTCTAGAATACCTACCACACTTGAAATAGGAATTTTCTTGTTGCAAATGGTTTCTTTTAGCTAAAATATAATAAAAATTATAAAATTCGGGCGCGGAAGCAAATATTTATATGATTTTTTACAAAAATAAAGTCAGATTTTACCTATTCTTGATGAATACGTTGTATATTTTGAGCTACATAGGCTGGATTCTAGAATACCTACCACACTTGAAATAGCAATTTTCTTGTTGCAATGTTTTCTTTTAGCTAATATATGATGAAGAATTATAAAAATCGGGCGCGAAAGCAAATATTTATATGACTTTTTACAATAATAAAGTCAGATTTTACCTACTCTTGAAATGGATATTTTTGTTAAAGCATTCATTCATGCTTTAGGATCTATGCTATGGATGGATTTAAGCATTGTACATGCAAAAATGACCAAAACGTAGTACCAATTCTATAATAAACATTTAATATTCGGGTGTCATTTTAATAAATACGTTGTATATTGTAAGCTATATGGGCTGGATTCTAGAAAACCTACCACACTTGAAATAGAAATTTTCTTGTTGCAAAGTTTTCTTTTAGCTAAAATATGATGAAAAATTATATAATTCGGGTGTGGAAGCAAATATTTATATGATTTTTTACAAAAATAAAGTCAGATTTTACCTTTTCTTGATAAATACGTTGTATATTGTATGCTACATGGGCTGGATTCTAGAATATGATGAAGAATTATGAATTTCGGGCGCAAAAGCAAATATTTATATTATTTTTTTAAAAGTAAATGTCAGATTTTAACTATTCTTGATGAATACGTTGTATATTGTAAGCTACATAGGCTGGATTCTAGAATACCTACGACATTTGAAATAGCAATTTTCTTGTTGCAATGTTATCTTTTAGCTAAAATATGATGATGAATTATAAAATTTGGGCGCTTAAGCAATTATTTATATGATTTTTTGCAAAAATAAAGTCATATTTTACCTATTCTTGATGAATACTTTGTATATTGTAAGCTACATGGGCTGGATTCTAGAATACCTACCACACTTGAAATAGCAATTTTCTTGTTGCAATGTTTTCTTTTATGTAAAATATGATAAAGAATTATAAAATTCGGGCGCGAAAGCATATATTTATAAGATTTTTTACAACAATAAAGTCAGATTTTACCTATTCTTGAAATGGATATTTTTGTTAAAACATTTATATTCATGCTTTAGAATCTATACTATGGATGGTTTTAAGCATTGGACATGCAAAAGTGACCAAAACGTGGTACCAATCAGAAAATAAACATTCAATTTTCGGGTGTCATTTTAATGAATACGTTGTATATTGCAAGCTACATGGGCTAGATTATAGAATACCTACCATACTTGAAATAGCAATTTTCTTGTTGCAATGTTTTCTTTTAGCTAAAATATGATAAGGAATTATAAAATTCGGGCGCGGAAGCAAATATTTATATGATTTATTACAAAAAGGTGGAAACCGAATAAAATTACCCTGCGAAATACGATGGTGTTCATACCGAGATTCCTACGAAAATCTAATAAAAAATTTACCATACATGAAAATAATTGTTGCGTCATTTGATAGTAAATCAAAGAAAATAAAGCTAAATGTTTCGAAACTAATATTTGACGATGAATTTATCGATACGGTCCAAGAAATTATAGATTTATTAAATCCAATTTGTAAATTGATAAATATATGTCAAAATGCCGAATGTTCTGTAGCAGACTCAGTAGAACAATGGTTGCATCTTAAATTACCCGATAAATATCACGAAAAATTCAAAGAAAATTTACAGGTTCGTAAAAATATGGTATTTAATGTTTAGGCTTTAACGGCACATTATTTGCATCCTTTCTACGATAGCAGTATGTTAAGTCAGGAGAACAAATAAAAAATCCATAATTTCTTATTTAAAAATTTAGATGGTGATGGAATTGAAGAATGGGACTGCTTTAAATATAAATCTGGTATTTTCTTAACTTTATATGAGAAGACTATTAAAAAACCTTTAGTATTTTGGAGTATGGTTGCTTTAAAGTATCCTCAACTATCTTCATTAGCAAATAAATTACTGAGAATACCAGCTAGTTCAGCTCAAATAGAGCGCGTATTTTCAAACTGGTCGTATATACACTCGCCAGTGCGAAATCGACTAACATTTGACCGATCCAAAAAACTAATGCATATTTATTATACTCTCAAAGTTTCTGAGTCAGAAGATCAGATGGAAGAATATTTTGAAACATTGGATTTATAATTACTGTATTAAAATTCTTTTCAACTGATCTTATACTTAATTAATAATATTCATAATTTATTTTTATAATATTTTGTATATTGATGTATAAAAATGTTATTTTGTTCCTGTATATAGGTCCTACAAACTATATAAACGACAGAGATTATTAAAAATAATGTTAATTTCGAAAAAAGTATTTTTCTATTCATTATTATTTTAACATGAAACGTGAAGTAACCCATTATGGAATGCGTTCAAAAGGTGTGCAGAACAACTCATCTATGATCAATTTATGAATTTATAAATTAGATGAACATACACAGTCACAATGATTTTATCTTTCTGTGCATTTAAATTCCGCGGTAAAAATAAATTTACCCTATTCGTTATTGTAATGAATATGTTGTATATTGTAAGCTACATGGGCTGGATTCTAGAATACCTACCACACTTGAAATAGCAATTTTCTTGTTGCAATGTTTTCTTTAGCTAAAATATTATGAAGAATTATAAAATTCGGGCGCGGAAGCAAATAATAATATGATTATTTACAAAAATAAAGTCAGATTTTACCTATTCTTGTTAAATACGTTGTATATTGTAAGCTACAAGGGCTGGATTCTAGGATACCTACCACACTTGAAATAGCAATTTTCTTGTTGCAATGTTTTCTTTTAGCTAAATAATGATTAAGGATTATAAAACTCGGGCGCGAAAGCAAATATTTATATGATTTTTACAAAAATAAAGTCAGATTTTACCTATTCTTGATGAATAAGTTGTATATTGTAAGCTATATGGGCTGGATTCTAGAATACCTACCATACTTGAAATAGCAATTTTCTTGTTGCAATGTTTACTTTTAGTTAAAATATGATGAAGAATTATAAAATTCGGGCGCGGAAGCAAATATTTATATGATTTTTTACAAAAATAAAGTCAGATTTTACCTATTCTTGAAATGGATATTTTTGCTAAAACATTCATATTCATGCTTTAGGTTCTATTCTAAAGATAATTTTAGCATTAGACATGCAAAAGTGACCAAACCGTGGTACCAATCAGATAGTAAACATTCAATTATCGTGTGTCATTTTAATGAATACGTTGTATATTGTAAGCTACATGGGCTGGATTCTAGATTACCTACCACACTTGAAATAGCAATTTTCTTGTTGCAATGTTTTCTTTTAGCTAAAATATGATGAAGAATTATTAAATTCGGGCGCGAAAGCAAACATTTATACGATTTTTTACAAAAATAAAAACAGATTTTACATATTCTTGATGAATACGATGTATATTGTGAGCTAAATGGCCTGGATTCTAGAATACCCATCATACTTGAAATAGCAAATTTCTTGTTGTAATGTTTTCTTTTAGCTAAAATATGATAAAAAATTATAAAATTTCGGGCGCGGAAGCAAATATTTATATGATTATTTACAAAAATTAAGTCAGATTTTACCTATTCTTGATGAATACGTTATATATTGTTAGCTACATGGGCTAGATTTTAGAATACCTACCACACTTGAAACAGCAATTTTCTTGTTGCAATGTTTACTTTTAGCTAATATATGATGAAGAATTATAAAATTCGGGCGCGGAAGCAAATATTTATATGATTTTTTACAAAAATGAAGTCAGATTTTTCCTTTTCTTGATGAATACGTTGTATATTGTAAGCTACATGGGCTGGATTCTAGAATACTTATCACACTTGAAATAGCAATTTTCTTGTAGCAATGTTTTCTTTTAGCTAAAATATGATGAAGAATTATAAAATTCGGACGCGGAAGCAAATCTTTATATAATTTTTTTAAAAATAAATTTAGATTTTACATATTCTTGAAATGGAAATTTTTATTGAAACATTTATATTCATGCTTTAGGATCTACACTATGAATAATTTTAGCATTGAACATGCAAAAGTGACTAAAAAGTGGTACCAATCAGATAATAAATATTCAATTTTCGGGTGTCATTTTAATGAATACGTTGTATATTTTAAGCTACATGGGCTGGATTCTAGAATACCTACCACACTTGAAATAGCAATTTTCTTGTTGCAATGTTTTCTTTTAGCTAAAATATGATGAAAAATTTTAAAATTCGGGCACAGAAGCAAATATTTATATGATTTTTTACAATAATAAAGTCAGATTTTACCTATTCTTGATGAATACGTTGTATATTTTAAGCTACATGGGCTGAATTCTAGAATACCTGCCACACTTGACATAGCAATTTTCTTGTTGCAATGTTTTCTTTTAGCTAAAGTAAGTTAAAGAATTGTAAAATTTGGGCGCGGAAGCAAATAAATATATCATTTTTTACAAATTTAATTACAGATTTTACCTACTCTTGGATTGGATATTTTTGTTAAAACATTCATATTCATGCTTTAGGATCTATACTATTGATGGTTTTAAGCATTGGACATGCAAAAGTGACCAAAACGTGGTACCAATCTGATAATACACATTCATTTTTCGGGTGTCATTTTAATGAATACGTTGTATATTGTAAGCTACATGGGCTGGATTCTAGAATACCTACCACACTTAAAAAAGCAATTTTCTTGTTGCAATGTGTTCTATTAGCTACAATATGATGAAGAATTATAAAATTCGGGCGCGGAAGCAAATATTTATATGATTTTTTACAAAAATACAGTCAGATTTTACCTTTTCTTGATGAATAGGTTGTATATTGTAAGCTACATGGGCTGCATTCTAGAATACCTACCACATTGAAATAGCAATTTTCTTCTTGCAATGTTTTCTTTTAGCTAAAATATGATGAAGAATTATAAAAATCGGGCGAGGAAGCAAATAGTCTAGAATACCTACCACACTTGAAATAGCAATTTTCTTCTTGCAAAATTTACTTTTAGCTAAAAAATGATGAAGAATTATAAAACTCGTGCGCGGAAGAAAATATTTATATGATATTTTACAAAAATAAAGTCAGACTTTACCTATTTTTAAAATGGAAATTTTTGTTAAATCATTCTTATTCATGCTTCAGGATCTATACTATGGATAATTTTAGCATTGGACATGCAAAAGTGACCAAAACGTGGTACCAATCTGATAATAAACATTCAATTTCCGGGTGTCATTTTAATGAATATGTTGTATATTTTAAGCTACATGGGCTGGATTCTAGAATACCTACGACACTTGAAATAGCAATTTTCTAGTTGCAATGTTTTCTTTCAGCTAAAATATGATGAAAAATTATAAAATTCGGGCGCGGAAGCAAATATTTATATGATTTTTTACAAAAATAAAGTCAGATTTGACTTGATGAATACGTTCTATATTGTAAACTACATGGGCTGGATTCTAGAATACCTACCACACTTGAAATATCAATTTTCTTGTTGCAATGGTTTCTTTTAGCTAAAATATGATGAAGAAATATAAAATTCGGGCGCGGAAGCAAATATTTATATGATTTTTTATAAAAATAAATTCACATTTTTTCTATTCTTGATGAATTTGTTGTATATTGTAAGCTACATGGGCACGATTCTAGAATACCTACCACACTTGAAACAGCAATTTTCTTGTTGCAATGGTTTCTTTTAGCTAAAATACGATAAAGATTTATAAATATCGGGCGCGGAGGCCAATATTTATATGATGTTTTACAAAAGTAAAGTCACATTTTACCTATTCTTGAAATGGATATTTTTTTAAAACATTCATATTCATGCTTTACGATCTATACTATGGATAATTTTAGCATTAGACATGCAAAAGTGACCAAAACGTGGTACCAATCAGTTAATAAACGTTAAATCTTCGGGTGTCATTTTAATAAATATTTTGTATATTGTAAGTTACATGGGATGGATCCTAGAATACCTACCACACTTGAAATAGCAATTTTCTTGTTGCAATGTTTTCTTTCAGCTAAAATATGATAAAAAATTATAAAATTCGGGCACGGA
Organism: Stenolophus ochropezus; assembly: GCA_035578165.1. Classification (NCBI taxonomy): domain Eukaryota; kingdom Metazoa; phylum Arthropoda; class Insecta; order Coleoptera; family Carabidae; genus Stenolophus; species Stenolophus ochropezus. The sequence continues at coordinate 1,179,436 of JAQOWZ010000055.1, read as the reverse complement.
AGCAAATATTTATACGATTTTTTACGAAAATAAAGTCAGATTTTACCTTTTCTTGGTGACCACGTTATATATTGTAAACTACATGGGCTGGATTCAAAAATACCTACCTCAATTGAAATAGCAATTTTCTTGTTGCAATGTTTTATTTTAACTAAAATATGATGAAGAATTATAAAACTAGGGCGTGGAAGCAAATATTTATATAAATTTTTACAAAAATAAAGTCTTATTTTACATATTCTAGAAATGGATATTTTTGTTAAAACATTATATTCATGCTTTAGGATCTATATTATAGATAATTTTAGCATTGGACACTCAAAAGTGACCAAAACGTATTACCAATCAGATAATAAACATTCAATTTTCGGGTGTCATTTTAATGAATACGTTGTATATTGTAAGCTACATGGGCTGGATTCTAGAATACCTACCACAATTGAAATAGCATATTTTTGCTGCAATGTTTTCTTTTAGCTAAAATATGATGAAGAATTATAAAGTTCGGGCGCGCAAGCAAATATTTATATGATTTTTTACAAAAATACAGTCAGATTTTCCCTTTTCTTGATAAATACGTTGTTTATTGTAAGCTACATGGGCTGGAATCTAGAATACCTACCACACTTGTAATAGCAATTATCTTGTTGCAATGTTTTCCTTTACCTAAAATATGATAAAGAATTATAAAATTCGGGCGGAGAAGCAAATATTTATATAATTTTTTACAAAAATAATGTCAGATTTTACCTATTCTTGATGAATACGTTGTATACTGTAAGCTACATGGGCTGGATTCTAGAATACCTACCACACTTGACATAGCAATTTTCTTGTTGCAATGTTTTCTTTTTGCTAAAATATGATGAAAAATCATAAAATTCGGGCGCGAAAGCAAATATTTATATGATTTTTTACAAAAATAAAGTCAGATTTTACCTATTCTTGATGAATACGTTGTATATTGTAAGCTACATGGGCTGGATTCTAGAATATTTACGAAAATAAAGTCACATTTTACCTTTTCTTGATGACCACTTTATATATTGTAAGCTACATGGGCTGCATTCTAGAATACCTACCACAATTGAAATAGCAATTTTCTTGTTGCAATGTTTTTCTTTAGCTAAATTATGATGAAGAATTACAAAATTCGGGCTCGGAAGCAAATATTTATATAAATTTTTTCAAAAATAAAGTCTTATTTTACCTATTCTTGAAATGGATATTTTTGTTAAAACATTATATTCATGCTTTAGGATCTATTCTATGGATAATTTTAGCATTGGACACTCAAAAGTGACCAAAACGTGTTACCAATCAGATAATAAACATTCAATTTTCGGGTGTCATTTTAATGAATACGTTGTATATTGTAAGCTACATGGGCTGGATTCTAGAATACCTACCACACATGAAATAGCAATTTGTTTGTTGCAATCTTTTCTTTTAGCTAAAATATCATGAAGAATTATAAAGTTCAGGCGCGCAAGCAAATATTTATATGATTTTTTACAAAAATAATGTCAGATTTTACCTTTCCTTGATGAATACGTTGTATATTGTAAGCTACATGGGCTGGATTCTAGAATACCTACCACACTTTTAATAGCAGTTTTCTTGTTGCAATGTTTTCCTTTAGCTAAGATATGATGAAGAATTATAAAATTCGGGCGCGGAAGCAAATATTTATATAATTTTTTACAAAAATAATGTCAGATTTTACCTATTCTTGATGAATACGTTGTATACTGTAAGCTACATGGGCTGGATTGTAGAATACCTACCACACTTGACATAGCAATTTTCTTGTTGCAATGTTTTCTTTTTGCTAAAATATGATGAAAAATCATAAAATTCGGGCGCGAAAGCAAATATTTATATGATTTTTTACAAAAATAAAGTCAGATTTCACATATTCTTGATGAATACGTTGCATATTGTAAGATAAATGGGCTGGATTCTAGAATACCTACCACACTTGAAATAGCAATTTTCTTGTTGCAATGTTTTCTTTTAGCTAAAATATGATAAGGAATTATAAAATTCGGGCGCGGAAGTAAATATTTATATAAGTTCATACAAAAATAAAGTCAGATTTTATCTGTTCTTGAAAAGACGTTGTATATTGTAAGCTACATGGGCTGTATTCTAGAATACCTACCACACTTGAAATAGCAATTTTCTTGTAGCAATGCTTTCTTTTAGCTAAAATATAATAAAGAACTATAAAATTCGGGCGCGGAAGCAAATATTTATATGATTGTTTTCAAAAATAAAGTCACATTTTACCTATTCTTGATGAATTCGTTATATATTGTAAGCTACATGGGCTCGATTCTAGAATACCTACCACACTTGAAATAGCAATTTTCTTGTTGCAATGTTTTCTTTCAGCTAAAATATGATGAAAAATTATAAAAATGGGGCACGGAAGCAAATATTTATATGATTTTTTACAAAAATAAAGTCAGAGTTTACCTTTTCTTGATGACCACGTTATATATTGTAAGCTACATTGGCTGGATTCTAGAATACCTACCACAATTGAAATAGCAATTTTCTTGTTGCAATGTTTTCTTTTAGCTAAAACATGATAAAGAATTAGAAAATTCGGGCGCGGAAGCAAATATTATTATGATTTTTTACAAAAATTAAGTCACATTTTACCTATTCTTAGTGAATACGTTGTATATTGTAAGCTACATGGGCTGGATTTTAAAATACCTACCACACTTGAAATAGCAATTTTCTTTTTGTAATGTTTTCTTTTATTTAAAATATAATAAAGAATTATAAAATTCGGGCGCGGAAGTAAATATTTATATGATTTTTTACAAAAATTAAGTCAGATTTTACCTATTCTTAGTGAATACGTTGTATATTGTAAGCTACATGGGCTGGATTCCTGAATACCTACCACACTTGAAATAGCAATTTTCTTGTTGCAATGTTTACTTTTAGTTAAAATATGATGAATTATAAAATTCGGGCGCGGAGGCAAATATTTATATGATTTTTTACAAAAATAAAGTCAGATTTTACATTTTCTTAATGAATACGTTGTATATTGTCAGCTACATGAGCTGGATTCTAGAATACCTACCACACTTGAAATAGCAATTTTCTTGTTGCAATGTATAATTTTAGCTAAAATATGATCAAGAATTTTAAAATTCGGGCGCGGAAGCAAATATTTATAAGATTTTTTACAAAAATAAAGTCTGGTTTAACCTATTCTTGATGAAAACCTTGTATATTGTAAGCTACATGGGCTGGATTCCTGAATACCTACCACACTTGAAATAGCAATTTTCTTTTTGCAATGTTTACTTTTAGTTAAAATATGATGAATTATAAAATTCGGGTGCGGAGGCAAATATTTATATGATTTTTTACAAAAATAAAGTCAGATTTTACATTTTCTTAATGAATACGTTGTATATTGTCAGCTACATGAGCTGGATTCTAGAATACCTACCACACTTGAAATAGCAATTTTCTTGTTGCAATGTATAATTTTAGCTAAAATATGATCAAGAATTTTAAAATTCGGGCGCGGAAGCAAATATTTATAAGATTTTTTACAAAAATAAAGTCTGGTTTAACCTATTCTTGATGAAAACCTTGTATATTGTAAGCTACATGGGCTGGATTCTAGAATACTTACTACAATTGAAATAGCAATTTTCTTTTAGCAATGTTTTCTTTTAGCTAAATTATGATGAAGAATTATAAAATTCGGGCGCGTAAGCAAATATTTATATGATTTTTTCAAAAATAAAGTCAGATTTTACCTATTCTTGATGAATACGTTGTATATTGTAAGCTACATGCGCTGGATTCTAGAATATCTACCACACTTGAAATACCAATTTTATTGTTGCAATGTATACTTTTAGCTAAAATATGATGAAGAATTATAAAATTCAGGCGCGGAAGCAAATATTTATAAGATTTTTTACAAAAATAAAGTCAGATTTTACCTATTTTTAATGAATACGTTGTATATTGTAAGCTACATAGGCTGGATTCTAGAGTACCTACCACAATTGAAATAGCAATTTTCTTTTTGCAATGTTTTCTTTTAGCTAAAATATGATGAAGTATTATAAAATTCGGACGCGGAAGCAAATATTTATATGATTTTTTACAAAATAATGCCAGATATTACCTATTCTTAATGAATTCGTTGTCTATTGTAAGCTACATGTGCTGGATTCTAGAATACCTACCACACTTGAAATAGCAATTTTCTTGTTGAAATGTTTTCTTTCAGCTAAAATATGATGAAGAATTATAAAATTCGTAGGCGGAAGCAAATATTTATATGATTTTTTACAAAAATAAAGTCAGATTTTACATTATTCTTTATGAATACGTTGTATATTGTCAGCTACATGGGCTGGATTCTAGAATACCTACCACACTTGAAATAACAATTGTCTTGTTGCAATGTATAATTTTAGCTAAAATATGATCAAGAATTTTAAAATTCGGGCGCGGAAGCAAATATTTATAAGATTTTTTACAAAAATAAAGTCAGATTTTACCTATTCTTGATGAATACGTTGTATATTGTAGGCAACATGGGCTGGATTCTAGAATACCAACCATAATTGAAATAGCAATTTTCTTTTTGCAATGTTTTCTTTTAGCTAAAATATGATGAAGAATTATAAAATTCAGGCGCGGAAGCAAATATTTATATAATTTTTTACAAAAATAAAGTCAGATTTTACCTATTCTTGATGAATACGTTGTATATTGTAAGCTACATGGGCTGGATTCTAGAATACCTACCACACTTGAAATAGCAATTTTATTGTTGCAATGTATACTTTTAGCTAAAATATGATGAAGAATTATAAAAATCGGGCGCGGAAGCAAATATTTATAAGATTTTTTACAAAAATAAAGTAAGATTTTACCTATTTTTGAAATGGATATTATTGTTAAAACATTCATATTCATGCTTTAGTATCTATACTATCAATGGTTTTCAGCATTGGACATGCAAAAGTGACCAAAACGTGGGTACCAATCAGATAATAAACATTCAATTTTCGAGTGTCATTTTAATGAATACGTTGTATATTGTAAGCTACATGGGCTGGGTTCTAGAATACCTACCACACTTAAAATAGCAATTTTCTTGTTGCAATGTTTTCTTTTAGCTAAAATATGATAAAGAATTATAAAATTCAAGCGCGGAAGTAAATATTTATATGATTTTTTACAAAAATAAAGATGATTTTACTTATTCTTGAAATGGATATTTTTGTTAAAACATGCATTTTCATGCTTTAGGATCTATACTAGGGATAGTTTTAAGCATTGATGATGCAAAAATGATTAAAACGTTGTATTCATCACATAATAAACATTCAATTTTCAAGTGTCATTATAAAGAATACGTTGTATATTGTAAGCTACATGGGCTGGATTCTAGAATACCTGCTACACTGAAAATAGCAATTTTCTTGTTGCAATGTTTTCTTTTAGCTAAATTATAATGAAGAATTATAAAATTCGGACGAGAAAGCAAATATTTATATGATTTTTTTCAAAAATAAAGTCAGATTTTACCTGTTCTTGAAATAGATAATTTGTTAAAACATTCATATTTATGCTTTAGGATCTATACTATAAATAGTTTTAAGCATTGGACATTCAAATGTGACCAAAACGTTGTACCAATTAGATAATAAACATTCAATTTTTGGGTGTCATTTTAATGAATACGTTGTATATTGTAAGCTGGGCTGGATTCTAGAATACCTACCACACTTGAAATAGAAATTTTCTTGTTGCAATGTTTTCTTTTAGCTAAAATATGATGAAGAATTATAAAATTCGGGCGCGGAAGCAAATATTTATATGATTTTTTACAAAAATAAAGTCAGATTATACCTATTCTTTATGAATTTGTAGTATATTGTAAGCTACACGGGCTGGATTCTAGAATACCTACCACACTTGAAATAGCAATTTTCTTGTTGCAATGTATACTTTTAGCTTATATATGATGAAGAATTATAAAATTTGGGCGCGGAAGCAAATATTTATAAGATTTTTTCACAAATAAAGTCAGATTTTACCTATTCTTGATGAATACGTTGTATATTGTAAGCTACATGGGTTGGAATCTAGAATACCTACCACACTTGAAATAACAATTTTCTTGTTGCAATGTTTTCTTTTAGGTAAAATATGATAAAGAATTATAAAATTCGGGCGCGGAAGCAAATATTTACATGATTTTTTACAAAAATAAAGTCAGAATTTACCTATTCTTGATGAATATGTTGTATATTGTAAGCTACATGGGTTGGATTCTAGAATAAATACCACACTTGAAGCAGCAATTTTCTTCTTGCAATGTTTTCTTCTAGCTAAAATATGATGAAGAATTATAAAATGTGGGCGCGGAAGCAAATATTTATATGATTTTTTACAAAAATAAAGTCAGATTTTACCTATTCTTGATGAATACGTTGTATATTGTAAGCTACATGGGCTGGATTCTAGAATACCTACCACACTTGAAATAGCAATTTTATTGTTGCAATGTATACTTTTAGCTAAAATATGATGAAGAATTATAAAAATCGGGCGCGGAAGCAAATATTTATAAGATTTTTTACAAAAATAAAGTCAGATTTTACCTATTTTTGAAATGGATATTATTGTTAAAACATTCATATCCATGCTTTAGTATCTATACTATCAATGGTTTTCTGCATTGGACATGCAAAAGTGACCAAAACGTGGTACCAATCAGATAATAAACATTCAATTTTCGAGTGTCATTTTAATGAATACGTTGTATATTGTAAGCTACATGGGCTGGATTCTAGAACACCTACCACAATTGAAACAGAAATTTTCTTGTCGCAATGTTTTCTTTTAGCTAAATAATGATGAAGAATTTTAAAATTCGGTCGCGGAAGCAAATATTTATATGATTTTTTACGAAAATAAAATCAGATTTTACCTATTATTGAAATGGATATTTTTGTAAAAACATTCATATTCATGCTTTAGGAGCTATACTATGGATAGTTTTAAGCATTGGACATGCAAAAGTGACCAAAACATGGTACCAATTAGATAATAAACATTCAATTTTTGGGTGTCATTTTAATGAATACGTTGTATATTGTAAGCTGGGCTGTATTCTAGAATACCTACCACACGTGAAATAGCAATTTTCTTGTTGCAATGTTTTCTTTTAGCTAAAATATGATGAAGAATTATAAAATTCGGGCGCATAAGCAAATATTAGTATGATTTTTTACAAAAATAAAGTCAGATTTTACCTATTCTTGCTGAATACGTTGTATATTGTAAGCTACATGGGCTGGATTCTAGAATACCTACTACAATTGAATTAGCAATTTTCTTCTTGAAATGTTTTCCTTTAGCTAAATTATGATTAAGAATTATAATATTCGGACGCGGAAGCAAATATTTATATGAATTTTCACAAAAATAAAGTCTTATTTTACCTATTCTTGAAATGGATGTTTGTGTTAAAACATTCATATTCAAGCTTTTAGGATCTATAATTTGGATGGTTTTAAGCATTGGTTATGCAAAAGTGACCAAAACGTGGTACCAATCAGATAATAAACATTCAATTTTCGGGTGTCATTTTAATGAATACGTTGTATATTGTAAGCTACATGGGCTGGATTCTGGAATACCTAACACACTTGAAATAGCAATTTTCTTGTTGCAATGTTATCTTCAAGCTAAAATATGATGAAGAACTATAAAATTCGGGCGCGGAAGCAAATATGTATATGATTTTTTACAAAAATAAAGTCAGATTTTACCTATTCTTGAAATAGATGTTTTTGTAAAAACATTCATATTCATGCTTTAGGATCTATACTATGTATGGTTTTAAGCATTGGACATGCAAAAGCGACCAAAACGTGGTATTAATCAGATAATAAACATTTCATTTTCGGGTGTCATTTTAAGAAATACGTTGCATATTTTATGCTACATTGGATGGATTCTAGAATACCTACCACACTTAAAATAGCAAATTTCTTGTTACAATGTTTTCTTTTAGCTAAAATATGATAAAGAATTATAATATTCGGGCGCTGAAGCAAATATTTATATGATTTTTTACAAAAATAAAGTCAGATTTTACATATTCTTGATAGATACGTTGTATATTGTAAGCTACATGGGCTGGATTCTAGAATACCTACCACAATTGAATTAGCAATTTTCTTCTTGCAATGTTTTCCTTTAGCTAAAATATGATAAAGAATTTTAAAATTCTGGCGCGGAAGCAAATATTTATAGGATTTTTTACAAAAATTAAGTCAGATTTTACTTATTCTTGAAATGGATATTTTTGTTAAGAAATTCATATTCATGCTTTAGGATTTTTACTATAGATGATTTTAAGCATTGGACATGCAAAAGTGACTAAAACGTGGTACCAATCAGATAATAAACATTAAATTTTCGGATATCATTTTAATGAATACGTTGTATATTTTAAGCTACAAGGGCTGGATTTTAGAATACCTACCACACTTGAAATAGCAATTTTCTTGTTGCAATGTATTCTTTTAGCTAAAATATGATAAAGAATTTTAAAATTCGGTCGCGGAAGCAAATATTTATATGATTTTTTACAAAAATAAAATCAGATTTTACCTATTCTTGAAATGGATATTTTTGTAAAAACATTCATATTCATGCTTTAGGAGCTATACTATGGATAGTTTTAAGCATTGGACATGCAAAAGTGAATAAAACATGGTATCAATTAGATAATAAACATTCAATTTTTGGGTGTCATTTTAATGAATACGTTGTATATTGTAAGCTGGGCTGGATTCTAGAATACCTACCACACTTGAAATAGCAATTTTCTTGTTGCAATGTTTTCTTTTAGCTAAAATATGATGAAGAATTATAAAATTTGGGCGCGGAAGCAAATATTTGAATGATTTTTTCAAAAATAAAATCAGATTTTACCTATTCTTGATGAATACGTTGTATATTGTAAGCTACATGGGCTGGATTCTAGAATACCTACCACAATTGAATTAGCAATTTTCTTCTTAAAATGTTTTCCTTTAGCTAAATTATGATGAAGAATTATAATATTCGGACGCGGAAGAAAATATTTATATGAATTTTCACAAAATAAAGTCTTATTTTACCTATTCTTGAAATGGATGTTTGTGTTAAAACATTCATATTCAAGCTTTAGGATCTATACTTTGGATGGTTTTAAGCATTGGTTATGTAAAAGTGACCAAAACGTGGTACCAATCAGATAATAAACATTCAATTTTCGGGTGTCATTTTAATGAATACGTTGTATATTGTAAGCTACATGGGCTGGATTCTAGAATACCTACCACACTTGAAATAGCAATTTTCTTGTTGCAATGTTATCTTTTAGCTAAAATATGATGAAGAACTATAAAATTCGGGCGCGGAAGCAAATATGTATATGATTTTTTACAAAAATAAAGTCAGATTTTACCTATTCTTGAAATAGATGTTTTTGTAAAAATATTCATATTCATGCTTTAGGATCTATACTATGTTTGGTTTTAAGCATTGGACATGCAAAAGTGACCAAAACGTTATATTAATCAGATAATAAACATTTAATTTTCGGGTGTCATTTTAATAAATACGTTGCATATTTTATGCTACATTGGATGGATTCTAGAATACCTACCACACTTAAAATAGCAAATTTCTTGTTACAATGTTTTCTTTTAGCTAAAATATGATAAAGAATTATAATATTCGGGCGCTGAAGCAAATATTTATATGATTTTTTACAAAAATAAAGTCAGATTTTACATATTCTTGATAGATACGTTGTATATTGTAAGCTACATGGGCTGGATTCTAGAATACCTACCACAATTGAATTAGCAATTTTCTTCTTGCAATGTTTTCCTTTAGCTAAAATATGATAAAGAATTATAAAATTCTGGCGCGGAAGCAAATATTTATATGATTTTTTACAAAAATTAAGTCAGATTTTACTTATTCTTGAAATTGATATTTTTGTTAAGAAATTCATATTCATGCTTTAGGATTTTTACTATAGATGATTTTAAGCATTGGACATGCAAAAGTGACCAAAACGTGGTACCAATCAGATAATAAACATTAAATTTTCGGATGTCATTTTAATGAATACGTTGTATATTTTAAGCTACATAGCTGGATTTTAGAATACCTACCACACTTGAAATAGCAATTTTCTTGTTACAATGTTTTTTTTTAGCTAAAATATGATAAAGAATTATAATATTCGGGCGCTGAAGCAAATATTTATATGATTTTTTACAAAAATAAAGTCAGATTTTACATATTCTTGATAGATACGTTGTATATTGTAAGCTACATGGGCTGGATTCTAGAATACCTACCACAATTGAATTAGCAATTTTCTTCTTGCAATGTTTTCCTTTAGCTAAAATATGATAAAGAATTATAAAATTCTGGCGCGGAAGCAAATATTTATATGATTTTTTACAAAAATTAAGTCAGATTTTACTTATTCTTGAAATTGATATTTTTGTTAAGAAATTCATATTCATGCTTTAGGATTTTTACTATAGATGATTTTAAGCATTGGACATGCAAAAGTGACCAAAACGTGGTACCAATCAGATAATAAACATTAAATTTTCGGATGTCATTTTAATGAATACGTTGTATATTTTAAGCTACATAGCTGGATTTTAGAATACCTACCACACTTGAAATAGCAATTTTCTTGTTACAATGTTTTCTTTTAGCTAAAATATGATAAAGAATTATAATATTCGGGCGCTGAAGCAAATATTTATATGATTTTTTACAAAAATAAAGTCAGATTTTACATATTCTTGATAGATACGTTGTATATTGTAAGCTACATGGGCTGGATTCTAGAATACCTACCACAATTGAATTAGCAATTTTCTTCTTGCAATGTTTTCCTTTAGCTAAAATATGATAAAGAATTATAAAATTCTGGCGCGGAAGCAAATATTTATATGATTTTTTACAAATATAAAGTCAGATTTTACCTATTCTTGAAATGGATATTTTTGTTAAAACATTCATATTCATGCTTTAGGATCTATACTATGGCTAATTTTTGCACTGGACATGCAAAAGTGACCAAAACGTGGTATCAATCAGATAATAAACATTCAATTTTCAGATGTCATTTTAGTGAATACGTTGTATATTGTAAGCTACATGGTCTGGATTCTAGAATACCTACCACACTTGAAATAGTAAATTTCTTGTTGCAATGTTTTCTTTTAGCTAAAATATGATGAAGAATTATAAAATTCGGGCGCGGAAGCAAATATTTATATGATATTTTACAAAAATAAAGTCAGGTTTTTCCTATTCTTGATGAATACGTTGTATATTGTAAGCTACATGGGCTGAATTCTAGAATAACTACCACACTTGAAATAGCAATTTTCTTGTTGCAATGTTTTCTTTTAGCTAAATATGATGAAGAATTATAAAATTTGGGCGCGGAAGCAAATATTTATATGATTTTTTACAAAAATAAAGTCTGATTTTAACTGTTCTTGAAATGGATTTTGTAGTTAAAACATTCATATTCATGCTTTAGGATCTATACTATGGATGGTTTTAAGCATTTGACACGCAAAAGTGACTAAAACCTGGTACCAATCAGATAATAAACAATAAATTTTCGGGTGTCATTCTAATGAATACGTTGTATATTGTAAGCTACATGGCCTGGATTCTAGAATACCTACCACACTTGAAATAGCAATTATCTTGTTGCAATGTTGTCTTTAAGCTATAATATAATGAAAAATTATAAAATTCGGGCGCGGAAGCAAATATTTATATGAATTTTTACAAAAATAAAGTCAGATTTTACCTATTCTTGATGAATACGTTATATATTGTAAACTACATGGTCTGGATTCTAGAATACCTACCACACTTAAAATAGCAATTTTCTTGTTGCAATGTTTTCTTTTAGCTAAAAGAAGATGAAGAATTATAAAATTTGGGCGCGGAAGCAAATATTAACATGATTTTCTACAAAACTAAAGTCAGATTTTACCTAGTCTTGAAATGGATATTTTAGTTAAAACATTCATATTCATGCTTTAGGATCTATACTATGGATGGTTTTAAGCATTGGACATGCAAAAGTGACGAAAACGTGGTACCATTCAGATAATAAACATTCATTTTTTGGGTGTCATTTTAATGAATACGTTGTATATTGTAAGCTACATGGGCTGGATTCTAGAATACCTACCACACTTGAAATAGCAATTATCTTGTTGCAAAGTTTTCTTTTAGCTAAAATATGATAAAGAATTATAAAATTCGGGCGCGGAAGCAAATATTTATATAAATTTTTACAAAAATAAAGTCAGATTTTACCTATTCTTGATAAATACGTTATATATTGTAAACTACATGTTCTGGATTCTAGAATACCTACCACACTTGAAATAGCAATTTTCTTGTTGCAATATTTTCTTTCAGCTAAAATATGATGAAGATTTATAAAATTCGGGCGCGGAAGCAAATATTAACATGATTTTTTACAAAAATAAAGTCAGATTTTACCTATTCTTGTAATGGATATTTTAGTTAAAACATTCATATTCATGCTTTAGGATGTATACTATGGATGGTTTTAAGCATTGAACATGCAAAAGTGACGAAAACGTGGTACCATTCAGATAATAAATATTCATTTTTTGGGTGTCATTTTAATGAATACGTTGTATATTGTAAGCTACATGGGCTGGATTCTAGAATACCTACCACACTTGAAATAGCAATTATCTTGTTGCAAAGTTTTCTTTTAGCTAAAATATGATAAAGAATTATAAAATTCGGGCGCGGAAGCAAATATTTATATAAATTTTTACAAAAATAAAGTCAGATTTTACCTATTCTTGATAAATACGTTATATATTGTAAACTACATGTTCTGGATTCTAGAATACCTACCACACTTGAAATAGCAATTTTCTTGTTGCAATATTTTCTTTCAGCTAAAATATGATGAAGATTTATTAAATTCGGGCGCGGAAGCAAATATTAACATGATTTTTTACAAAAATAAAGTCAGATTTTACCTATTCTTGAAATGGATATTTTAGTTAAAACATTCATATTCATGCTTTAGGATGTATACTATGGATGGTTTTAAGTATTGGACATGCAAAAGTGACGAAAACGTGGTACCATTCAGATAAGAAACATTCATTTTTCGGGTGTCATTTTAATGAATACGTTGTATATTGTAAGCTACATGGGCTGGATTCTAGAATACCTACCACACTTGAAATAGCAATTTTCTTGTTGCAATGTTTTCTTTTAGCTAAATATGATGAAGAATTATAAAATTTGGGCGCGGAAGCAAATATTTATATGATTTTTTACAAAAATAAAGTCTGATTTTACCTATTTTTGAAATGGATTTTGTAGTTAAAACATTCATATTCATGCTTTAGGGTGTATACTATGGATGGTTTTAAGCATTGGACACGCAAAAGTGACTAAAACGTGGTACCAATCAGATAATAAACAATAAATTTTCGGGTGTCATTTTAATAAATACGTTGTATATTGTAAGCTACATGAGCTGGATTCTAGAATACCTACCACACTTGAAATAGCAATTATCTTGTTGCAATGTTTTCTTTTAGCTAAAATATGATAAAGAATTATAAAATTTGGGCGCTGAAGCACATATTTATATAAATTTTTACAAAAATAAAGTCAGATTTTACCTATTCTTGATGAATACGTTATATATTGTAAGCTACATGGTCTGGATTCTAGAATACCTACCACACTTGAAATAGCAATTTTCTTGTTGCAATATTTTCTTTTAGCTAAAATATGGTGAAGAATTATAAAATTCGGGCGCGGAAGCAAATATTAACATGATTTTTTACAAAAATAAAGTCAGATTTTACCTATTCTTGAAATGGATATTTTAGTTAAAACATTCATATTCATGCTTTAGGATGTATACTATGGATGGTTTTAAGCATTGGACATGCAAAAGTGACGAAAACGTGGTACCATTCAGATAATAAACATTCATTTTTCGGGTGTCATTTTAATGAATACGTTGTATATTGTAAGCTACATGGGCTGGATTCTAGAATACCTACCACCTTTGAGATAGCAATTTTCTTGTTGCAATGTTTTCCTTTAGCTAAAATATTTATTTATTTTATTTATTTATTTATTATCATTTCAACAGGAAAAAGTCCCAATAACAGGATGATCTTTAACAAAATTTATACATACAAGTAAATTCAAAGTAAATACAAAGCATACGAAAGAAATTAGAACAAATAGACATATTACAAAAATTCAATGTAGAGAGAGATGTTTACACTAGATCTTTGTTACGACATGACATATAGAAAAATATCAAAGCTCCTTTTAACACACTGTAACAGTAATTGAAAACAGCAATGTTACATGGAAGAGAGTTAAACACAGTGCTCATTTGTCTGATCGGCGACTTCCCTTCGTAGTTTGTCCTCATTTTATTACAATAAAAAGTAAAGTGATACGCGGAACAGAAAGAGTTAAGAGTGCAAGAATGCAACTATCAATCAGTATATTGTTTAATACTTTATAAAGAAATAGGCAAGAGTTGATTTTCCTACGTGTAAACAAAGAAAACATATCATATTTCAAAACCAAATTATTATAATTAATATCAAAACTGGGATACTCATTGTATTTCTTGTAATAGCAATATTTGATGAAGTGCTTTTGGACAGTTTCAATAAGGTGAATATATCTGCTATATATTGGATTCCAAACTTGACAACAGTATTCCAGTTTAGACCTGACTAAGACATAATATAAACTTTTAAAGTTGACAAACTACGAAATGGCTTACACATACGAATAATAAATCCTAGCAACTTAAAAGATGACTTAGTAATGTATTCAATATAAATGTTAAATATCAATTTATCATCAAATATTACTCCAAGGTCTTTATATTGATGAACACGTTCCAGATGGATATTCTCCATGGCATAGGAGTAAGTGTAGACAGATTTTTCTACAAGATAACTCATAATTTTACATTTACTGTAATTGAAAAATGGTTTAGATTTCTGGGACCAAGTTAAAAGTCTTTCTATGTCATCTTGCAAGAGTTTACAGTCATCTAGAGAGTTTATAATTTTATATACTTTCAAATCATCAGCATAGATCAACACCTCTGAACTACATCAGCAATTTCATTTATCTATAAAATAAACAACAAAGGTTCCAAGTTCGAACCTCGGGGAACACCCGAAGTGGCAATAAATGGAGCAGACTTGATCTTATTAATCCGAACTGATATTTCGCGATTTACTAAATAGGAATAAATAAATGAAAGTAGGTCAGGAGAAAAATTAAAATTAGTATTTAGTTTATGGAGAAGAATATAAAAATCAACACTATCAAAAGCTTTTTTAATGTCCGTATAAATAACATCTACTTGTGAATTATCATGTAGTGTGTTAAGGGTATATTCAGTGAAATATATAAGATTGGTAGCTGTTAATTTGCCATTCACGAATCCATGCTGTTGAGAAGTTATGAGATGTTTGACATTACTATAAATATGGACCTGAATTTCTGAATAACTTCAGGTGTTTTATTGCAGAAGTGATATCATCATCAGTGATGTTAGGCATATTAACCATATTAGATGGAAGATATAGAGAATTGGAGAAAATAGTCCGGGAGGTCGAGTTATCAGAAGGAACATAAACGGTAGAAAAATAGTCTGCAAAGCCCTGTACTATCTCAGTGGTATTGGTGTAATTTTGATTGTTTAAGTGCATAGTGCCAGGGATGTGAGAGGGACTTTTTTTGTTACCAACGTACGACCAGAATTGTTTTGGATCAGATCTCAAGGTATTATCTATATTATTTAAATAATGTCTATGTGCATTTTTAATTTCTTTTTTGATAACAGAACGTAGACATCTGAATTCCAAAAGATAGTGAGGAGTTTTATAAATTTTAAATAAATTTTTATATCTGTTCTTACATTTAATAAATTTTATAATGTTGGCATTAAACCAAGGTGGATATTTGATGGACGACTAATACTGATACATTTATCAAAGATATTATAAATTATATCATAAAATTTAGCAAAGGCAGCATCGACATCATCATACTCTTTCAATGTGTCCCAATTTACATCAGAAAGCATGTCATAAAGTAAATCATAGTTAGCAGAGCGAAAATTGTAGGAAGAGGCATTGGAGTAAGAGGAAGAGTTTGGTATGTTAGTAAAGGAATCATGAATTAAGAATATTGAGAGAGTAGGATGGTGAGAATCTTCTTCAATAATTGGATCAGTATTCTCAACAACAGAACAAGACAGATTGGAAATAACATCAAGCAGTCTACCATGTGAGTTAATAATATGATTAAATTGTGTAGCATTTATAAACGAAGTAAAATTTTCAAAATTATTAGTGAAGTTATCAGTACGAAGGCCTTGGTAACTATTGATCAGATTCGGAATATTGAAATCAGATAATATTAAGAAATTAGAGTCATATGTTGATATAAAGGATTTAAGAGCTTCAAAACTATAATTTTGTTGAATAAGGGAAATAGGTGGAGGAAGGTAGATGACAATAATATAAACAAAAGTAGTAGGCGTTAGAAATAGTTTAGTGCAAACAAGATCAGCAAGAGAGGAAGGATGTAATATAATATTAATAGAAATGGATTTAAATTTAAGATTGTTGACAGCACATAAGACTTCTCCACCGCGGGATTTGCCACTCCTGAGTGGATCCCTGTCACATCTGTAGACATCATAATTAAGTAAAAATAATTCGGAAGTGTATATACTGTTGTTGAGCCATGTTTCAGTTAAAAAAACAATGTCCAGATCACAGGAAGCAAGATTATTATAGAATGTACTTATTTTAGTACTCAGACCTCTAACATTTTGATAATAAAGTAGAGTAACCGACATTTAACTGTGTGACAAGTAAAAAGAAAGCAAAAATTTAGAGAACTCACAGAAAAGAACGTAGAGAAAGAGATAAAAATATATAAATAATATTAATAATAATAAACTAATGTGCAAGGTGGTAACTTGAATAAAGTTAACAATGGTATCAAATTTGATAACAATGGAAATTATGTAACAAGCAAAAATATAATATATATTGTTTAGAAAACACAAAAAATAGTATAATAATGTATGAAGGTATGAATACACAAAAAAAAACTGAAATACTTCAAATGAATGTAAAATACAAAATAAGCAAATACTGAAGACGGGCCTGTAGTCAACATCAGTTGTGCGCGCAAAGCAAATTTAGAAGACAGAGCAAGTTGAGAATTGTTTATATTAAACTCACAGTTCATTGAACTGCTTCTTAGTAGATATTTTGTGAAGCCGATTTGCACTTTTTACATGGATAACTCCATCACTGGTCCATGTATTGCGAAGACCAAACTTATTTTTAGCTGCATTTAAAATATCTACCCTAACACGAGTTAAGTCTTCACGCATCACTATTCCCGTACCCTTAAGTTTTGATTTATTTTTAAAACAGTTGCACGATCATTATAGCGGGTAAACTTAATAATAATGGGTCGGCACTTATCTGCAACATGGCGTCCAAGTCTATGGCAGCGGTCAATGGCAGTTGGATTGAGAGGGACGCCCAGCTTCTCCTGGCAAACCTTCTGGATGACCTCATCTACACACTCGTTCTTGGTTTTTGGTACCCCAAATACACGTACTACAAACACGTCTACTCAGTACGAAAGATCATACCAAATTTTTGATATGAAGAAGAATTATTAAATTCAGGCGCGGAAGCAAATATTTATATAATTTTTTACAAAAATAAAGTCAGATTTTACCTATTCTTCAAATGGATATCTTTGTTAAATCATTCATATTTATGCTTTAGGATCTATACTATGGATGGTTTTGAACATTGGACATTCAAAAGTGACCAAAACGTGGTACCAATCAGATAATAAACATTCCATTTTCGGGTGTCATTTTAATGAATACGTTGTATATTGTAAGCTATATGGGCTGGATTCTAGAATACCTACCACACTTAAAATATCAATTTTCTTGTTGCAATGTTTTCTTTTAGCTAAAATATGACCAAGAATTATAAAATTCGGGCGCGGAAGCAAATAATTGTATAATTTTTTACAAAAATAAAGTCAGATTTTATCTATTCTTGATGAATTCGTTTTATATTGTAAGCTACATGGGCTAGATTCTACAATATCTGCTACACTTGAAATAGCAATTTTCTTGTTGCAATGTTTTCTTTTAGCTAAAACATGATTAAGAATTATAAAATTCGGGCGCGAAAGCAAATATTAATATTATTTTTTACAAAAATAAAGTCAGATTTTAATTATTCTTGATGAAAAAGATGTATATTGTAAGCTACATGGGCTGGATTCTAGAATACGTACCACACTTGAAATAGCAATTTTCTTGTTGCAATATTTACTTTTAGCTAAAATATGATAAAGAATTATAAAATTCGGGCTCGGAAACAAATATTTATATGATTTTTTACAAAAAAAAGTCAGATTGTACCTATTCTAGAAATGGATATATAACATACATATTCATGCTTTAGGATCCATACTATGGATGGTATTTAAGCATTCGACATACAAAAGTGACCAAAACATGGTACCAATCAGATAATAAACAGTCAATTTTCGAGTGTCATTTTTATGAATACGTTGTATATTGTAAGCTACATGGGCTGGATTCTAGAATACCTACCACACTTGAAAAAGCAATTTTCTTGTTGCAATGTATTCTTTTAGCTACAATATGATAAATAATTATAAAATTCGGGCGCGGAAGCAAATATCTATATGATTTTTTACAAAAATAAAGTCAGATTTTACCTATTCTTGATGAATTCGTTGTATATTGTAAGCTACATGGGCTAGATTCTACAAAATCTACCATACTTGAAATAGCAATTTTCTTGTTGCAATGTTTTCTTTTCGCTAAAACATAATAAAGAATTATAAAATTCGGGCGCGGAAGCAAATATTAAATAATTTTTTACAAAAATAATGTCAGATTTTTCCTATTCTTGAAATGGATATTTTTGTAAAAATATTGATATTCATGCTTTAGGATCTATACTATGGATGGTTTTGAGCATTGGACATGCAAAAGTGACCAAAACGTGTTACCAATCAGATAATAAACATTCAATTTTCGGGTGTCATTTTAATGAATGCGTTGTATATTGTAAGTTACATGGGATGGATTCTAGAATACCTACCAAACTTGAAATAGCAATTTTCTTGCTGCAATATTTTCTCTTAGCTAAAATATGATGAAGTATTATAAAATTCGTGCACAGAAGCAAATATTTATATGATTTTTTAAAAAATAAAGTCAGATTTTACCTATTCTTGAAATGGATATTATTGTTAAAACGTTCATATTCATGCTTTGGTATCTATACTATCAATTGGTTTCCGCATTGGAGATGCAAAAGTGACCAAAACCTGGTACCAATTAGATAATAAACATTTAATTTTCGGGTGTCATTTTAATGAATACGTTGTATATTGTAAGCTACATGGGCTGGATTCCGGAATACCTACCACAATTGAAATAAACAATTTTCATTTTGCAATGTTTTCTTTTAGCTAAAATATGATAAAGAATTATAAAATTCGGACGCGGAAGCAAATATTTATATGATTTTTTACAAAAATAAAGTCAGATATTACCTATTCTTGATGAATACGTTGTATATTGTAAGCTACATGGGCTGGATTCTAGAATAACTACCACACTTGAAATAGCAATTTTCTTGTTGCAATGTTTTCTTCTAGCTAAAATATGATGAAGAATTATAAAATTCGGGCGGAGAAGCAAATATCTATATGATTTTTTACAAAAATAAAGTAAGATTTTACCTATTCTTTAAATGGATATTTTTGTTAAAACATTCATAATCATGCTTTAGGATCTATACTATGGATAATTTTAAGCATAGGACATTCAAAAGAGCCAAAAACGTAGTACCAATCTGATAATGAACATTCAATCTTCGGGTGTCATTTTAATGAATTCGTTGTATATTGTAAGCTACATGGGCTGGATTCTAGAATACCTACCACACTTGAAATAGCAATTATCTTGTTGAATTGTATAATTTTAGCTAAAATATGATCAAGAATTTTAAAAATCGGGCGCGGAAACAAATATTTATAAGATTTTTTCCACAAATAAAGTCAGATTTAACCTATTCTTGATTAATACGTTGTATATTGTAAGCTACATGGGCTGGATTCTAGAATACCTACTACAATTGAAATAGCAGTTTTCTTTTTGCAATGTTTTCTTTTAGCTAAAATATGATGAAGAATTATAAAATTCGTGCGCCGAAACAAATATTTATAAGATTTTTTCCACAAATAAAGTCAGATTTAACCTATTCTTGATGAATACGTTGTATATTGTAAGCTACATGGGCTGGATTCTAGAATACCTACCTCACTTGAAATAACAATTTAATTGTTGCAATGTATACTTTTAGCTAAAATATGATAAAGAATTATAAAATTCGGGCGCGGAAGCTAATATTTATAAGATTTTTTACAAACATAAAGTCAGATTTTACCTATTCTTGAAGAATACGTTGTATATTGTAAGCTACGTGGGCTGGATTCTAGAATACCTACCACAATTCATATAGCAGTTTTCTTTTAGCAATGTTTTCTTTTAGCTAAAATATGATAAAGAATTATAAAATTCGGACGCGGAAGCAAATATTTATATGATTTTTTACAAAAATAAAGTCTGATTTTACCTATTCTTGAAATGGATATTTTTGTTAAAACATGCATTTTCATGTTTAGGATCTATACTAGGAATGGTTTTAAGCATTGGGCATGCAAAAGTGACCAAAACGTGGTATTAATCAGATAATAAACGTTCAATTTTCAAGTGTCAATTTAATGAATACGTTGTATATTGTAAGCTAAATAGGCTGGATTCTAGAATACCTACCACACTTGAAATAGCAATTTTCTTGTTGCAATGTTTTCTTCTAGCTAAAATATGATGAAGAATTATAAAATTCGGGCGGAGAAGCAAATATCTATATGATTTTTTACAAAAATAAAGTCAGATTTTACCTATTCTTTACATGGATATTTTTGTTAAAACATTCATAATCATGCTTTAGGATCTATACTATGGATAATTTTAAGCATAGGACATTCAAAAGAGCCAAAAACGTAGTACCAATCTGATAATGAACATTCAATCTTCGGGTGTCATTTTAATGAATTCGTTGTATATTGTAAGCTACATGGGCTGGATTCTAGAATACCTACCACACTTGAAATAGCAATTTTCTTGTTGAATTGTATAATTTTAGCTAAAATATGAATGAATATGATGAAGAATTATAAAATTCGGACGCGGAAGCAAATATTTATATGATTTTTCACAAAAATAAAGTCAGATATTACCTATTCTTGATGAATACGTTGTATATTGTAAGCTACATGGGCTGGATTTTAGAATAACTACCACACTTGAAATAGCAATTTTCTTGTTGCTATGTATACTTTTAGCTAAAATATGATGAAGAATTATAAAATTCGGGTGCAGAAGCAAATATCTATATGATTTTTTACAAAGATAAAGTCAGATTTTACCTATTATTGAAATGAATATTTTTGTTAAAACATTCATAATCATGCTTTAGGATCTATACTATGGATGATTTTAAGCATTGGACATTCAAAAGAGACAAAAACGTAGTACCAATCAGATAATAAACATTCAATTTTTGGGTGTCATTTTAATGAATTCGTTGTATATTGTAAGCTACATGGGCTGGATTCTAGAATACCTACCACACTTGAAATAACAATTTAATTGTTGCAATGTATACTTTTAGCTAAAATATGATGAAGAATTATAAAATTCGGGCGCGGAAGCAAATATTTATAAGATTTTTTACAAACATAAAGTCAGATTTTACCTATTCTTGAAGAATACGTTGTATATTGTAAGCTACGTGGGCTGGATTCTAGAATACCTACCACAATTCATATAGCAGTTTTCTTTTTGCAATGTTTTCTTTTAGCTAAAATATGATAAAGAATTATAAATTTCGGACGCGGAAGCAAATATTTATATGATTTTTTACAAAAATAAAGTCTGATTTTACCTATTCTTGAAATGGATATTTTTGTTAAAACATGCATTTTCATGTTTAGGATCTATACTAGGAATGGTTTTAAGCATTGGGCATGCAAAAGTGACCAAAACGTGGTATTAATCAGATAATAAACGTTCAATTTTCAAGTGTCAATTTAATGAATACGTTGTATATTGTAAGCTAAATAGGCTGGATTCTAGAATACCTACCACACTTGAAATAGCAATTTTCTTGTTGCAATGTTTTCTTTTAGCTAAAATATGATGAAGAATTATAAAATTCTGCCGCGGAAACAAATATTTATATGATTTTTTACAAAAATATAGTCAGATTTTACCTATTCTTGAAATGGATATCTTTGTTAAAACATTCATATCCATGCTTCAGGATCTATACTATGGGTGGTTATAAGCATTGGACATGCAAAAGTAGCCAAAATGTGGTACCAATAAGATAAAAACATTTAATTTTCGGGTGTCATTTTAATGAATACGTTGTATATTGTAAGTTACATGGGCTGGATTCTACAATACCTACCACGATTAAAATATCAATTTTCTTGTTGCAATGTTATCTTTTAGCTAAAATATGATAAAGAATTATAAAATTCGGGCGCGGAAGCAAATATTTATATGATTTTTTTCAAAAATAAAGTCTGATTTTACCTATTCTTGATTAATACGTTGTATATTGTAAGCTACATGGGTTGGATTCTAGAATACCTACAACACTTGAAGTAGCAATTTTCTTCTTGCAATGTTTTGTTCTAGCTAAAATATGATGAAGAATTATAAAATTCGGACGCGGAAGCAAATATTTATATGATTTTTTACAAAAATAAAGTCAGATATTACCTATTCTTGATGAATACGTTGTATATTGTAAGCTACATGGGCTGGATTTTAGAATAACTACCACACTTGAAATAGCAATTTTCTTGTTGCAATGTATACTTTTAGCTAAAATATGATGAAGAATTATAAAATTCGGGTGCAGAAGCAAATATCTATATGATTTTTTACAAAGATAAAGTCAGATTTTACCTATTATTGAAATGAATATTTTTGTTAAAACATTCATAATCATGCTTTAGGATCTATACTATGGATGATTTTAAGCATTGGACATTCAAAAGAGACAAAAACGTAGTACCAATCAGATAATAAACATTCAATTTTTGGGTGTCATTTTAATGAATTCGTTGTATATTGTAAGCTACATGGGCTGGATTCTAGAATACCTACCACACTTGAAATAGCAATTTAATTGTTGCAATGTATACTTTTAGCTAAAATATGATAAAAAATTATAAAATTCGGGCGCAGAAGCAAATATTTATAACATTTTTTACAAACATAAAGTCAGATTTTACCTATTCTTGATGAATACGTTGTGTTGTAAGCTCCATGGGCTAGAATCTAGAATACCTACCACAATTGAAATAGCAATTTTCTTTTTGCAATGTTTTCTTTCAGCTAAAATATGATGAAGAATTGTAAAATTCTGACGCGAAAGCAAATATTTATATGATTTTTTACAAAAACAAAGTCAGATTTTACCTATTCTTGATGAATACGTTGTTTATTGTAAGCTACATGGGCTGGATTCTAGAATACCTACCACACTTGAAATAGCAATTTTCTTGTTGCAATGTTTTCTTTTAGCTAAAATATGATAAAGAATTATAAAATTCCGGCGCGGAAGCAAATATTTATATGATTTTTAACAAAAATAAGGTCAGATTTTACCTATTCTTGATAAATACAATGTATATTAAAAGCTACATGGGCTGGATTCTAGAATACCTACCACCCTTGAAATAGCAATTTTCTTGTTGCAATGTTTTCTTTTAGCTAAAATATGATGAAGAATTATAAAATTCGGGCGCGGAAGCAAATATTTATATGATTTTTAACAAAAATGAGGTCAGATTTTACCTATTCTTGATAAATGCAATGTATATTAAAAGCTACATGGGCTGGATTCTAGAATACCTACCACCCTTGAAATAGCAATTTTCTTGTTGCAATGTTTTCTTTTAGCTAAAATATGATGAAGAATTATAAAATTCGGCCGCGGAAGCAAATATTTATATGATTTTTTACAAAAATATAGTCAGATTTTACCTATTCTTGAAATAGATATTTTTGTTTAAACATTCATATCCATGCTTTAGGATCTATACTATGAGTGGTTATAAGCATTGGACATGCAAAAGTGGCCAAAACGTGGTACCAATAAGATAAAAACATTTAATTTTCAGGTGTCATTTTAATGAATACGTTGTATATTGTAATCTACATTGGCTGGTTTCTAGAATACCTACCACACTTGAAATAGCAATTTTCTTGTTGCAATGTTTTCTTTTAGCTTAAATATGATGAAGAATTATAAAATTCGGGCGCGGAAGCACATATTTGTATGATCTTTTACAAAAATAAAGTCATATTTTCCTATTCTTGATGAATACAATATATATTAAAAGCTACATGGGCTGGATTCTTGAATACCTACCACACTTGAAATAGCAATTTTCTTGTTGCAACCTATACTTTTAGCTAAAATATGATGAAGAATTATAAAATTTTGGGCGCGGAAGCAAATATTTATAAGATTTTTTACACAAATAAAATCAGATTTTACCTATTCTTGATGAATACTTTGTATATTGTAAGCTACAAGGGCTGGATTCTAGAATACCTACCACGATTGAAATAGCAATTTTCTTTTTGCAATGTTTTCTTTTAGCTAAAATATGATGAAGAATTATAAAATTCGGATGCGGAAGCAAATATTTATATGAATTTTTATAAAAATAAAATAAAATAAAACTCTTTTGTTTGAATTTTGAATTTTATTTTTAGTAATGTTTTTACTCTCAAAATTACAATAGTTGTTCAAAATGTCCTCCTTGAAGTTGTATGCAACATTCTAGAAGTCTTCTCATTGATTGTCGGACACGTTCGAATATTCCTGGTTTTATTCTTATACTATTGAAACAGTCTATGATTCTTTGCCGCAAATTCTCTACGTTATTAATGGGCGTCGAATAAACTAAGCTTTTTAAATAAACCCAAAAATAAAAATCAAACGGATTCAAGTCTAGTGAAAGTGGAGGCCACGTATTTGGACCACCTCTGCCTATCCACCAATCAAGAAATAAATTTTGAAAATATTCTCTTACTTGGAAACTAAAATGTGGAGGCGTGCATAAACCACAGATAATGCCGTGTGAATAGTGAAACATTCTCCAATAAATTTGGTAAATTATTTTTCCGATAATGTAGATACAAATTTCCCGTTTATCTGTTATACAAAAAATAAAGCCCTATCAACTCTACTCCAACAATACAATATTAATAGAAAAGCTTCAAAACAAAATCAAAATAATTTAATTACGGTAACAACAAATTTTGACAGTTACTAAGGAAACGTGAATAAACAAATTACAAGTATTAACGTAACTATTGTAATTTTGAAAGTAAAATACATTACTAAAAATAAAATTCAAATTTCAAACAAAAGCGTGTTTTATTCAGAAATGGTTCGTTTCCGGACATGGGTATATTAAGATTATTTTCTTGTTTTGTGTTGATTAATATATTTTCCAAATTTGGTAACCTATTTTTCGAACATCCAAATATTTATAAAATTTTTTACAAAAATATAGTCAGATTTTACCTATTCTTGATGAATACGTTGTATATTGTAAGCTACATGGGCTGGATTCTAGAATACCTACCACACTTGAAATAGCAATTTTCTTGTTGCAATGTTTTCTTTTAGCTAAAATATGATAAAGAACTATAAAATTTGGGCGCGAAAGCAAATAATTCTATGATTTTTTACAAAAATAAAGTCAGATTTTACCTATTCTTGAAATGGATATTTTTGTTAAAAATTCATTTTCATTCTTTAGGATCTACACTGTGGATGGTTTTAAGCATTGGATATTCAAAGCAAATATTTATATGATTTTTTTTTACAAAAATAAAGTTAGATTTTACCTATTTTTGATAAATACGTTGTATATTGTGAGCTACATGGGCTGGATTCTAGAATACCTACCACACTTGAAATAGCAAATTTCTTGTTGCAATGTTTTCTTTTAGCTAAAATATGATGAAGTATTATAAAATTCGGGCGCGGAAGCAAATATTTATATGATTTATTACAAAAATAAAGTCAGATTTTACCTATTCTTGAAATGGATATTTTTGTTGAAGCATTCATATTCATGCTTTAGGATCTATACTATGGATGGTTTTAACCATTAGACATGCAAAAGTGACCTAAACGTGGTACCAATCAGATAATAAACATTCGATTTTCGGGTGCCATTTTAATAAATACGTTGTATATTGTAAGCTACATGGGCTGGATTCTAGAATATGATGATGAATTATAATATTCGGGCGCGGAAGCAAATATTTATATGATTTTTAACAAAAATAAAGTCAGATTTTACCTAAACTTGAAATGGATATTTTTGTTAAAACATTCATATTCATGCTTTGGGATCTATGCTATGGATGGTTTTAAGCATTGAACATGCAAAAGTGACCAAAACGTGGTACCAATCAGATAAAAAACATTTAATTTTCGGGTGTCATTTTAATGAATACATTGTATATTGTAAGCTACAAGAGCTGGATTCTAGAATACCTACCACACTTGAAATAGCAATTTTTTTGTTACAATGTTTTCTTTTAGCTAAAATATGATGAAGAATTATAAAATTCGGGCACGGAAGTAAATATTTACATGATTTTTTACAAAAATTAAGTCAGATTTTACCTATTCTTGATGAATACGTTGTATATTGTAAGCTACATGGGCTGGATTCTAGAATACCTACCATACTTAAAATAGCAATTTTCTTATTGCAATGTTTTCTTTCAGCTAAAATATGACGAAAAATTATAAAATTCGGGCGCGGAAGCAAATATTTAAATGATTTTTAACAAAAATAAAATCAGATTTTACCTACTCTTGAAATCGATATTTTTGTTAAAATATTCATATTCATGCTTTAGGATCTATACTATGGATAATTTTAGCATTGAACATGCAAAAGTGACCAAAACGTGGTACCATTTAGATAATAAACATTCAATTTTCGGGTGTCATTTTAATGAATACTGTTAAAACCATGGACACAGAAAATAAAAATGTATATATTAAATTAAGAAGGCATAGTTCGTTTTTTGACATGTATTTTGACGTGTGGTATAAATTGTTTCCTTGTTTAAAAAACATTAGTATTCAATTATTCTGTCATAATAAGAGTTGTATTTGTTCAAGTATTTTCTTTATATAATATATGTTTAATGTTTGTATGGTTCTTTCAATTTAATAAACGTTCATATTAATTTCAATCGACGGGTAGTTGATTTGTAATTTAACATTTTTGTGGCGACCGTGACAGAACTCGGTGTAGTCTATTTGTGTTTGAAAGAACTAATTCGGGTACGAAGTGTGTGTCGCGCAGTGCGGGGTGTTGTAGTAGAAAGACTGTGCAAGCCTTATCATCTTCGACCAAAAGTTTTGGGCATTTCGTGAATTTTCGTTTTGTGCGGTAATATGGAAGCGGCCAAAAAAGCACGTGCAGTGCCGCGGACTGTATTTACCAGAACATCAAATGATGTTGAAAAATTGCTCGATCACGAAGAGGTAGATTTAGCTGCAGTAGAAATTAAATGGAAATTTCTAATGGACAAATACCAACTAATGAAGACAGCTGATCGCGAGGTATGGGAACTTCTATACAAAATGAAGACAACGAAGAAATTTTCGTTACTGAAGTCAATAAGTCAGATGAGTAAACTTTAGTTTTTCTTAAGTTAGAACAACGTTATCGAAATCTTCATCTCCAACCCAAAAATAATGGCAGTCAAAGGTCAGCTGTCAGTACAAATAGTATGAATAGGAAATTCAAACTTCCTGTCCTAGAATTAAAGAAATTCGGAGGTGATATACGAGATTGGCTTTCCTTTTGGAGTCAATTCCAAAAAATCCACGCAGACCCTGGTATTCACACGGAGGATAAATTTCAATATTTAATCCAGTCCATGTTAAAAGATTCTAGAGCTAGAGCTGTAGTGGAAAGTTTTTCTCCAACAAAAGAAAATTATGAGAAGGCTATTGAAAGCTTAAAAGCTCGTTTTGGACGAGAAGAATTACTTGTTGAAGTTTACATCAGGGAATTACTGAAGCTAGTATTACAAAATAATTTTGTTGAAAACAAATGTGACCTTTCAGTACTTAATAACAAGTTAGAAACGCAACTTAGGGCGTTAGAATCTTTAGGAGTAACTTCTGATAAATGTGCGGCCATGTTTTTCCCTCTAGTAGAGTCTTGTTTACCAGAGGAATTGTTACGAACTTGGCAAAGAAATTCGGGCGCTAATTGTAACGAAGCCGGAGAAAATAAAGATCGACTAAAAGCTGTGGTGCGATTTTTAAAACAGGGAGTCGAAAACGAGGAAAGAATAGCTTTAGCAATTGAAGGTTTTGGTATCTCGATGACAGATTCGAAAACAAAGAGATCCAAACCTAAATATCAAGAACATGCAGTACCTACCGCTACAAGTTTAGTAAACAGTACAAGTAGAGCATGCATTTTCTGTGGAAAAGGTCACTTGAGTGAAAATTGTTTCAAAGCTCAGAAAATGAACTGAAAAACGCAAATTTATTTTGAAAACCAAGGTATGTTTTACATGTTTTAAGAGCAGACATCAGAGCGCAAAATGCACTGAACAAATTCGTTGCCCACTATGTGGTGGACGTCATGCTACAATTATGTGTGCGAACTACCAGTAAACAAAACCGTTAAGTTTACTAAGTCAGATAAGAATAAAGAGAAAATGGAAACTCCGAGTACAGTTTGTGCTGAGAATACGAGTTTAGCAAATTTGTCTAACCCAGTGATATTTTTGAAAACTTTGAGAGTGAAAATCAAGGATGGTAATAAAGAGAAATATGTTCGAGCGTTTATTGACACTGGATCTCAAAGAAGTTATATTTTGAAATCCACGGCAGAGTTTTTAGGGTTACCATCAAAACGCGTTGAAACTTTAAGACATGTTCTTTTTGGAGGATCTGTTTCTCCTCAAGAAAAGCATAAATGCTATGACATCACCTTGACGAGTCTAGATAACAAATATGCTTGCACTTTAGAAACTTTAGACCAGGTTACTATTTGTAATAATATACCAAATAGCAATTTTCTTGTTGCAATGTTTAAATATGATGAAGAAGTATGAAATTCGGGCGCGGAAGCAAATATTTATATGATTTTTTACAAAAATAAAGTCTGATTTTACCTTTTCTTGATGAATACGTTGTATGTTGTAAGCTACATGGGCTGGATTCTAGAATACCTACCACACTTGAAATAGCAATTTTCTTGTTGCAATATTTTCTTTTAGCTGAAATATGATGAAGAATTATAAAATTCGGGCGCGGAAGCAAATATTTATATGATTTTTTACAAAAAATAAGTCAGATTTTACCTATTCGTTGTCTATGTGTCATCGAGAGTAGACGTGTGTTTGCGCAGCTCCGTCTTAAGTTTTTCATTAGTGCTCAACTCAGGGTATTTTTTGCCGTTTTTATTAAAATTCGTAATAAGTCTTTAAAGTCTAAAATGGTTGGCGCAACCGTAACGACACGTGGCACAGTCAAGGAAGTTCTGGATGCACTACTTACAAACGAAACGTTTCTTAAGTCACTAGTCGACAAAGGGTGCATTATGAAATTGGATCAACAGGAACAATATTCAAGGCGCAACTGCATCCGCATCTTCGGAGTTCAAGAGAGTGTCGACGAGGACGTTGAAGCCAAAGTGTGTGATGTGTTCAAAAATATGTGTAAAGTGAATGTTGAACCGAAGAATATAGATCGCTGTCACCGGATCGGTAAGAGACTTCCATCCCATTCAAAACCGCGCTCCATTATTGTAAAATTCGTCTCCTACAAATCCCGCCAACTTGTCATGAGTCACCGTAAGAAATTGCAGGGTTCCAAAATCTCAACTAAGGAAGGTCTAATTAAAGATAGACTGAATTTGTTTACGAGTGCCTCAAAGCAATATGGTTTTAGGAACGTGTGGACAAGAGACGGTTTCATATATGCTAAAGTCGACGGTACTGTAAAAAAAATTGACTATCGCACCGATTTAAAGGACACCGAGAGTGACGCTAATTAAATTTAAATTGTTTCATTATGGTGTAACGGAGCTGTGGAAATCCAATCATTTTTTTTTGTTTTGTTGTTGTTTAGTATTAAATTTAGCACTAAAAATTATTTTTTTCTTCTATTCTTTTGTTGTAAAAAATAAATAAGAATCTATTTTCTAAATTTAAGTTCGGACACTGCCAATCGTTGTTAATTTAAATCACCAGTTTGCAAACCTGCACGATAACTTGTTCAAACCCTGTGTATAGTAAATATGGAGGTCGTTGAACTTGCTGACAATAAACTTAAAATTGCACAGATTGTACGATCGTTGAATTCATGCTTCTTAGAATTTAAAGAACTTGTCTTCGAACATAAATTTGATATTGTTGCAGTCACGGAAACGTGGATTAGTTCAAATTCACCTGAATGTTTATTTCACATCGATGATTATACACTAATTAGCTGTGAGAGAAATCATAAACGTGGAGGCGGTGTTGCATATTATGTACGAAAAAATATTCGTTTTTCGGTTTTGGACACCAGTTTCGTGCAGGCTAATAATGTTGAACATTTGTGGATACAATTTAGTATTTTAAGTCAAAAAGTATGCTTAGGTGTTGTTTATAATCCACACGTAAATATGTATAAAGATTTGTCCATTTTAGATAGAATATTTGCAGAATTTAATATTCACTGTGATGTAATGATCTGTACTGGAGATATAAACATTGATATGTTCTCAAATGATTTTCATTCCAAGTTTATTCAAGATATTATTGTATCAAATAACACGCACCAATTAATCAATTAATGCACGAGACCTGCATCGAATACTCTAATTGATATAATATTAATATCGGATCCTTCAGTTTGCGCAGTTTCTGGTGCTATTCCATCTAATCTCTCTGATCATAAAATTGTATATTGTGAACTAGATTTCCCCAGGCCAGACATTCCAAAAAAAACTATTACATACAGAGATTTTAAAAATTTGGATATGGACAGTTTTTATGAAGACGTGGACAATATTGTATGGAATCGAATTTTCCAACTCAATAATATTAACGATAAATTACAGTACCTGAATGATAACATTCTGAATTTATATGATAAACATGCACCTTTAAAATCAATTAAAACCAGTAAGAATTATTGCCCTTGGATCACTCCAGTAATCAAAATTATGCAAAAAAAACGTAATAAAGCTCTATTAGATTACAAAAAGAATAAAACTGAAGCGAAATGGAAGTATTATAAAGATCTAAGAAACTTTACTACTGCTGCCATACGTAGAGAAAAAAATGCATTTTTTCAACATAGTATTAATAAAAATATTAATAATTCCACTAAACTTTGGAGTAGTCTCAAAAAAGTAGGTATTAATACCAAACCAAACAAAATGTAACCTGAAGATCTTTGTAACCCAACAAAATACGGTGAATACATGCTTAACAAAATTGGAACAGCTTGCATTAATTCAGATACTCGGGAATTCTATTTAAACAATTTTTTCTTAAATCAAGGTGGTGCTTTTTTCGAATTTTTTTGTGTTGATAAATCTGTGGTCGCCTCTATACTCAGAAAAGTTAAATCTAATGCAGTCGGTGCTGATGGAATTTCTATAAAAATGTTAGTTCTTGTTTTGCCATTCATTATCAAGCCGATTACGCATATTGTAAACTGCTGTTTGATGGAAGGAGTAATCCCCGATATATGGAAATCCGCCATAGTGAAACCCATAGTCAAGCAAGACAATCCCACTTCATTTGACCATCTAAGACCAATAAATATATTGCCAACTTTATCAAAAGTTCTTGAAAAAGTTTGTTTTGACCAAATTATGTCGTATGCTACTTATACACAAATCTTACCTCCTAAACAGTCAGAATTTAGGAAAGGTTTTAGCACTCAAACATGTTTATTAAATTTGATAGACAATCTTATTTCAAATTTTGATAAATCTGAAGTCAGTGTAATCGCGTAAATTGATTTGTCCAAGGCTTTTGATCTAGTTGATCACGATTTATTGTTGGCCAAATTGCGTTACTATGGTTTTTCAGACGATGCAATTAAACTATGTAGCAATTATTTTTGCAACAGGGCATTTTATGTTCACATGACTTCTGATGAAAACACCCACATTTCCACTTGTTTTCCTCTTAATCGTGGAGTAGTACAAAGGTCTATTTTAGGGCCATTATTTTTTAATATTTTTGTTGCTGACTTGCCATCCGCATTAGAAGATTCCTTTGCTTTTTCTTATGCAGATGACACTCAGATTTTAACATCTTTTAAACCAAATGAAATGGTGGAAAAAATGTCCATTTTCAATGCAGATTTACAAAATCTAATTGTCTGGGTCAAAAATAATGGTTTACTAATTAACTCCGAGAAAACCAAATTACTAGCTGTTGGAAACTATACCATCAAACCAACTATTAATGTCGAAAACAAATTCATAAACATCAGCCCAGCTATCGACGTATTAGGGTTATCTTTAGATGAAGATTTGAAATTTAAATCTCACATGAATAATAAATTAACAGCTGCTAGATTAAAACTTAAATTTCTTTATCAGTTTCGATCATTTTTATCATATGAACTAAAGTTACATTTAATAAACACACTTATTATGCCCTTGTTCGATTACTGCGCTTGTGTTTATGTACCTAATCTCACACAGAAGGATATTGGCAGGATTACTCTTTTTCAGAAATCTTGTTTGCGTTTCGTGTATAATGTGCGTAAATTTGACCACATCTCTGAGTATAGAATTTCTGCCAAAATGAATTATATTGATGAACGCATGAAGTATCTGTATCTATGTTTAGTACATAAAATAATCCTTACGGAGACTCCATCGTACTTACGGGAAAAACTTACAAAAAATAGACATACTTACAGTCTACGTGACAAAGATGCATTTGATATTCCTGGTTTTAATAAGTCTAAATTTAAAGGATGTTTCTCATACATTGCTCCTTCACTCTATAACGATATCACAAATTATTTAAAATCACTGTCACTGCCAACATTTAAGCTGCATATTAGGAATATGTTCAATTTAGTTGATTAATATTTATTTCATATTGTATTAATTGTAACTACAGTAACTATTTTCTCTTTTATAGACAATTATATATTTACACATGTACTTGTATTCGGGTTAGGTGGAAAAACAGCCTTTGGCTGAACCTCGCCTTTGAGAATAACTCAATAAAGAAATTATTATTATTATTATTATTATTATTATTATTCTTGAAATGGATATTTTTGTTAAAACATTCA
This sequence comes from Stenolophus ochropezus, assembly GCA_035578165.1. Taxonomy (NCBI): domain Eukaryota; kingdom Metazoa; phylum Arthropoda; class Insecta; order Coleoptera; family Carabidae; genus Stenolophus; species Stenolophus ochropezus. Next base: position 1,145,696 of record JAQOWZ010000055.1, on the reverse strand, counting down.
TATTCATGCTTTAGGATCTATACTATGGATGGTTTTAAGCATTGGACATGCAAAAGTGACCAAAACGTGGTACCAATCAGATAATAAACATTTAATTTTCGGGTGTCATTTTAATGAATACGTTGTATATTGTAACCTACATGGGCTGGATTCTAGAATACCTACTACACTTAAAATGGCAATTTTCTTGTTGCAATGTTTTCTTTTAGCTAAAATATGAAGAAGAATTATAAAATTCAGGCGCGGAAGCAAATATTTATACATATTTTTACAAAAATAAAGCCAGATTTAACCTATTCTTGCTGAATAGGTTTTATATTGTAAGCTACAAGGGCTGGATTCTAAAATACCTACCACACTTGAAATAGCAATTTACTTGTTGCAATTTCTTCTTTTAGATAAAATATGATGAAGAATTATAAAATTCGGGCGTGGAAGCAAATATTTATATGATTTTTAACAAAAATAAAGTCAGATTTTACCTATTCTTGAAATGGATATTTTTGTTGAAACATTCATATTCATGCTTTAGGTTGTATACTATGGATGGTTTTAAGCATTGGACATGCAAAAGTGACCAAAACGTGGTACCAATCAGACAATAAACATTTAATTTTCGGGTGTCATTTTATTGAATACGTTGTATATTGTAAGCTACATGGGCTGGATTCTAGAATACCTACCACATTTGAAATAGCAATTTTTTTGTTACAATGTTTTCTTTTAGCTAAAGTATAATGAAAAACTATAAAATTCGGGCGCGGAAGCAAATAATTATATGATTTTTTACAAAAATAAAGTCGGATTGTACCTTTTCTTGATGAATACGTTGTATATTGTAAGCTACATGGGCTGGATTCTAGAATACCTACCACACCTAAAATAGCAATTATCTTGTTGCAATGTAATCTTTTAGCTAAAATATGATGATGAATTATAAAATTCGGGAGCGGAAGCAAACATTTATATGATTTTTTACAAAAATAAAGTCATATTTTACCTATTCTTGATATGGATATTTTTGTTGAAACATTCATATTCATACTTTAGGATCTATACTATTATACTATGGATGGTTTTAAGCATTGGACATGCAAAAGTGACCAAAACGTGGTACCAATCAGATAATAAACATTCAATTTTCGTGTGTCATTATAATGAATACGTTGTATATTGTAAGCTACCTGGGCTGGATTCTAGAATACCTACCACATTTGTAATAGCAATTTTCTTGTTGCAATGTTTTCTTTTAGCTAAAATATGATGAAGAATATTAAAATACGGGTGCGGAAACAAATATTTATATAATTTTTTACAAAAATAAAATTAGATTTTACCTATTCTTAAAATGGAAATTTTTGTTAGAAAATTCATATTCATGCTTTAGGTTCTATACTATAGATAATTTTAGCATTGGACATGCAAAAGTGACCAAAACGTGGTACCAATCAGATAATACACATTCAATTTTCGGGTGTCATCTTAATTAATACGTTGTATATTTTAAGCTACATGGGCTGGATTCTAGAATACCTACCACACTTGAAATAGCAATTTTCTTGTTGCAATGTTTTCTTTTAGCTACAATATGATAAAGAAATATAAAATTCGGGCGCGGTAGCAAATATTTGTATGATTTTTTACAAAAATTAAGTCAGATTTGACCTCTTCTTGTTGAATACGTTGTATATTTTAAGCTACATGGGCTGGATTCTAGAATACCTACCACACTTGAAATAGCAATTTTTTTGTTGCAATGTTTTCCTTTAGCTAAACTATTATGAAAAATTATAAAATTCGGGCGCGGAAGCAAATATTTATATGATTTTTTACAAAAATTAAGTCTGATGTTACCTATTCTTGATGAATACGTTGTTTATTGTAAGCTACATGGCCTGGATTCTAGAATACCTACAACACTTGAAATAGCAATTTTCTTGTTGCAATGTTTTCTTTTAGCTACAATATAATGAAGAATTATAAAATTCGGGCGCGGTAGCAAATATTTGTATGATTTTTTACAAAAATTAAGTAAGATTTTACCTATTTGTGAAATGGATATTTTTGTTAAAACAATCATATTCATGCTTTAGAATCTATACTATGGATGGTTTTAAGCATTGGAGATGCAAAAGTGACCAAAACGTGGTACCAATCAGATAATAATGTAACAGAAGGGTTGTG